>WEIV01008419.1:492429-522138 GCA_013390005.1 Calyptomena viridis | reverse complement strand
TTGTTCACTTTTGTAACAAAATACAGAAAAGTGGGCAAATCCATAATATAAGTAAAAATCAATTTTTACAAAACTGAAAGTAATGTTGAGCCTTTTTGTGACCCTTGAGGAAGGAACCCAAACAAACAAGCAAAAAAATCAGAAAAAAAATTAGAAAATTAGAAAAAATTAGGAAAAAAAAGGTGTTATTAATGAACATTCCATCAATTAACCTTTACAAAGCAGTCACGACAAACTGCGAATGTTTGTCCACATGCTGCACTAGTCTACTGGAAAAGTGAAAATAACTACAATGGCCCAAATAGTGCATTCTAATCCAAAGAAAGAAGATAAAATCGCTGTTAATTAAAGCTAGGAATTAAAGAAAATGTAAGTGATGTTGAGAAATGTTCTTTTTTTTCCAAGAGAAAGAAGCCAAGGATTGAATGTAGGTGCAAGGCAAATTATAACAATGATATAACTAAAATGAAATGTAAGAGTTGTGAACAGTGCTTTAAAAATATGTGGTCAACAAATAGCTTTTCATTCTGGGGAAGTAGATAAATATTATCAGACAGGACAAAGATTAAATTCTTTCCAGTAAAAGTATACTTTAAAAAATTTAAACAGCAGTACTAAAGCTAGGTAATTTGTATCAGTAAACCAGGATATCTTGCATACAGGTTTTTGAAAGAGCTTTTTGAAACCTCTTTTTGATCTCTAGTTATGATTCTCAATAAATTTTGGGAGTTCCAAAGGACAGGAAGAAAGCTAATACAGTGACTATGTTAAAAGAAGGCAAAAGGGATGACCCAGGTTAATGACACGCCAGTCACCCTTGTTGTAATCTTTGGCAAAATATCCAAGAGGCTCATAGAGGACTAAATTAACAAATATTTGAGTTTAATTACAACTCAGAAAAGACATTTCCAGAAAACAGATCTCATAATGCTATTGCGTTGTCTCTTTTTAGCAAATGCTTATTTGATAAAAATAAAAGTGATGTTATATCCTTAAGCTTCAGTTTAGCAGTTGAGCTGGTACAACAGGGTATTTTAATTTAAAAAATAATCTGAAGGATGAAAAAAAATCAGAAGATCACACAGTAAGTGGACTGTGAATAATTAGCAGGCCTCAAAAACCAGACAAGGAACGATCAGCAAACATTTGCATGAATGATCTAGATCCTGTGGGGATCAGTATTGTCCATCTGCTATTCTTTCTTGTGCTGTACCAAAAATTGTCACCAAGTCACAATAGAAGGGGATGCAAGGACTCAGGGTGTGGGAAACAATGGAGGCTAAAGTCACTTCCATATTGAGATTCCTAGTAAATGGGGTCCAGTTAAAAAAAATAAACCAACAACTAATTCTCTATTTATTAATATATTTTATTTATATATTAAATATATGTTTTATATATGTTTACATCTATGTATCTCAATAAAGTCAAATGCAATATTCTGTGAACTAAAAAGCATAGGCCATCCTTGCACCGTAAACACTATCATTCTGCAATAAAATACACTGCCTGGAAACTTATGTGGGATTCAGCCTTGAGAAGAATTTTTCTGAGTTTTTGGTGTGCTATGTACAAAAGGCCTGAAGGTTTGCAAAGGTGCTCGTTGACAGTAGAGCTGAGGGACTTCATCTCCACGGTTTGAAGGCAAAACGGTTGAGAGCTTACCCGAGTTCACTTGATAGGTATTTATATACATAATCATGGAATCACAGAATGGTTTGGGTTGGAAGAGACCTTAAAGACCATTTCATTCCAATCCTCTGCAATGGCAGAATCACAGGATCAATTAGGTGGAAAAAGACCACTGAGACCGAGTCCAACCTGTGGCCAAACACCACCACGCAAATGAGTGCCATGGCACTGAGTGTTTCCTTAAACACCTCCCGGGACGGTGACTCCGCCACCTCCCTGGGAAGCCCATTCCAGTATCCAGTCATGCATTCTGTGAAGAAATTCCTCCGAATATCCAACCTAAAATTCCCCTGGCACAGCTTAAGACCATCCAGTCGCCAGCTGGGAGGAGAACCTGACCTTCACCTGGCTACAGTCTCCTTTCAGGGAGCTGCAGAGAGCGATAATGTGCCCCCTGAGCCGCCTCTTCTCCAGCTAAACATTCCCAGCTCCCTCGGCTGCTCCTCACAGGACTTGTGCTCCAGCTCTTGTTGCCCTTCTCTGAACTCGCTCCAGCACCTCAATGTCCTTCCTGAATCGAGGGGCCCAGAGCCGGGCACAGGAATCAAGGTGTGGCCTCGGTTACAGGCGGGCAATCCCCCCCCGGATCCTGTTGGCCACACACCTGCCACTAGCCCAGGTTGCCCAGCGCCCCATCCAGCCTGGCCTCGAACGCCTCCCATATGGAATAGGGCTGGAGGGGCTGCGCCAGCAACCGGACTTGTGGCTAAACACGAATGGCAGGCACTGGAATAGGAAGAGTCACCATCCCTGGAAGCGTTTAAGAGGCATCTTGATCTGGCGCCGGGTGCTGCGGTTTAGGGGTTACGGCGGCAGTGCTGGACGGCCGGTTGGACCGGATCATCCTGAAGGTCTCTTCCAACCTTGAGGATTCTATGATCCTCTGAAACCAAACGCGCTCCAGGCGTTAAAAAAGCCACTNAGCGCCGGACCGAGGCCTCCCGCAGCGCCGCCGCCGCCGACAAGGAGCGGGGCGCCGGCGGCGGCTCGGAGGATGAAGGGCGCCGGGACGAGCCCGGCGACGACGAGAAGGGCGATTCCAAGGAAACTCGGCTCACTCTCATGGAGGAGGTGCTGCTGCTGGGCCTGAAGGACCGTGAGGTGCGGCCGCAGGGGGTGCCCGAGGGGACACCGGTTTTTGTGGGGGGGGTGAGGGAAGGGAGGGGGATGGGGGGANTGGAATAGGAAGAGTCACCATCCCTGGAAGCGTTTAAGAGGCATCTTGATCTGGCGCCGGGTGCTGCGGTTTAGGGGTTACGGCGGCAGTGCTGGACGGCCGGTTGGACCGGATCATCCTGAAGGTCTCTTCCAACCTTGAGGATTCTATGATCCTCTGAAACCAAACGCGCTCCAGGCGTTAAAAAAGCCACTTCTCCCCGAGCGCCGCCACGGCCCCGACGAGGGCAGTGCCCGCCCCGGGTCCGGGCCGGGCNGCGGCCGCAGGGGGTGCCCGAGGGGACACCGGTTTTTGTGGGGGTGGTGAGGAAAGGGAGGCGGATGGTGGGATGGGGGCGCGGGCGCTGCAGGGTGAGTGTGGTGGAGGGTTGGGGACAGAGGGGACGGGGTGTGTGGTGTTGCTTGGAACAGCCTCGGTGTTTTGGGTGAGGTGGGGAAAAGGTGCTCGGATTGTGGGGAGGGGGAGCCCCACAGAGTTTGGATCTCCCTTTGAGTGCGGGGTTCGTTGAGGGGCTGTCATAAATTCGTGTGAGGGAACATACACGGAGCTTGGGGCAAGACGAGGGCCTGGGTATGGTGGCCAGGGCCTCAGGCCGGCGTTGGGCTTGGAGGCCTGGGCACGTTTATACTCCTTCAACTTGCCCGTGGCTCTAATGTGGGAGACCCTCTACTGCTGTGAATTTTGTCAGACAGAACTGCGTGGTACTTACATGTTCTCAGATGCTCTGGGATGTCGAGCAGCCCTTTTCACTAAGACTTTCCAGAGTAAAAAATGTCTTAAAATCAGGTGGAGAGTTATGTGACAGAAATGGGCCCTGAGTAACGACAACCATGTCGAATTGAGGAAATGGTATTATTATATAATTTTGTGGTTTTGCTGGTTTCTTAGCTTAATAGTTTGCTGTGATACTGCGAATAAGTCATTGAGAAAGGTGCACTTCTTACGGATTTTTGTTTCACTTGAAAGAGGCAATCAATATAGAAAGCACATGCACTGCAGAATGTCAGTTCTGTCAGAAAAGCAGTTTTAGTTTGATATGGTGTATGATGAAGCATAATACGCCTTTAGTTTACATATAAGATACATTATGGATTTGATTAAGCAACTTGCTTTTTTTTTCCTTGTGTGATAAGTAAATTAATTAATCCAATTCATTGGTCTGGGTGGAAGTCTCTTGAAACTGTGCATATTGATGATGACAGAATAAAGGGTGAGGGAAGACGGTAAGTTATAAGTTCTTTGACAGTGTATTGCATCCAAAATAGACTTGCTGGATGATAGTGAATAGATTAAAAAGTAGTTTTTCTGGTTATCATTTGCCTTTTTTTACTCATGTATATATACCTGCTACAATAACATTTTATTTCTCTCTCAGAGTGTGTGTTTTAGGCCATATTCTTGTAGTCCCATTTTTTCAGGTGGACCTTGCCATGGCACCCTGATAGACTCAGTAGATACTCAGTGATGTGTCCCTCCACCTGTTGAATTGAAGACTTGTGCATGTGTGCATTTCTCTTTCTACACATCTGAGTAGTTGGGGGAAAGTAAGTTAGTTGTGCAAGAGGGATTCCTGGCAGGATTGCCTGGGAGGTCTTGCCTTGAGGAAGGTGGGATAAATTGAGTGATCTTTCAGTTCTTTTTTTTAACCAAGATTGTGTGCTAAGTTGGCTGAATCTGTGGGCCTTGTGCTGTAAAGATTTCAAGATGGGGAACCTTATGTCTGCCTAGAAAAGAGTTATATGACACAAGTCTTTGTGGTATATCAAAAGGTGATAGCTGGCATCGGGCCCAAAAATCTGGCTTGGCAGTGGTGTGCATCAAAATTATAAATCATCTGAATTTGCAAAGTGCAGCGGTGCCATACATTGCAGATGATCTAATATTCCTCTGTATGGAAAAAGGAACTGAGTGATTACAGTGGCATAGGCATCCATAACTCCCTTGGGATTTTGCAGTGAAGTTATCAGACAAAGAATGATAATGTCTTTCTCTAGGGCAGGGGGCTTAGGTGCAGGAACCGTAGCATACCCAGTTTGTCAGCTTTGTTAGACAGAGAGCACTGGGATTTGGACTTTGGTTTTGGGTCTACTTATGCCCCTGTGCACTGGCTACACTGTATAAATCATGTGTCATGTTTTTTCCTTTCAAAGCTGGAAATAAAACTATAGTCTCATTTTCCAAGAGAAGTATTTTTTTTGTTCTCTGTTACTGTAATGATAAGTAAGCAGAACTAACTTACTTTACACATCTGGAAGTGCTTTTTCAAAGTCTTTACTTCCAGTAGAATTGATTTACCATAACATTTATGTGAAACTTTCTCAAGAGAGCAAGCAGAGAAAGGCAATATAGTGTCTGTAAAATGTAACTGTGAAATTATGTGAAGTCTAAGGGGCAGGCAAAGGCAGGTTTATGAGGTACAAGCTCAATTGAAAGCCAATAAATTTAGAGCTGATAACATTCTTCCTGTTTATTCCAGCAGATGAAGCAAAAGTAGTCTGCATTGGCCAAAGAATGTGTAGGTATATATGTATATACACCTGCTAAGTAAAAATTATAAAATCAAGGACTCTCATTTAGCCAAAGAACATGGGTCCCTAAAAATAGCTTCTCTGTCAGAAAAGTCACTGATACATGCATTGTTAAGTTAGCTTTCAGATTTTTAGGTTGGTTATTTTTTAAAAAAATTAAACAATAGTGATTATGCTTAACATAGTGTAAATAATACACAAAATACCTCACATGTACGAAACTCCCATTTATGATTTGTAAGTGTAGGTGGAAGAGTATTTACTATTAGGAGCTTTTCAGGAAGATCTATCAGTGATGGGTTGATGAGTTCAATGTTTATAGATTGTTGGATGTTATATGAATCCTACTTTCAGATTTGTGTGATGGTCATAAACGGCCACGGTAAAACTTTTTGAGTTGTTGCCTGGTTGCTGCTGCAGAATGGATTCAGTAATGGGAATGTCTGGCAGCTGTAAAACAAACACAGCACCCCTCAATCCCATTCCTAATGTGTGACCACGATCAACTGCGTTTGAAGATGCTTCTTGGACATGGCCTTTTTGTTTGTTAATGTCGTGTCCCTCACCAGTTTGTCCTAATTAAGTTTTACTTGATGTATGTGTTCTGTTTGCTCTTGTCCACCAGTGGTTCCTCTTCTATCTCTGTCCTCTGTGTACATGTAACTATTTCAGTATTCCAAAGTCAAAATAGGTTATAAGGGATATGTGCTGAAATATGTGCATGCTTACATAACATGACAGCTGCTGTGTCCTTGGAGGAGCAGGTAATAAACTGGAAGAAAATACATTGCTAGATTTTTTTGTGAAGGCATCACAGGAACACCTACATGCATTTGGAAACCCTTCACAAACACGTCTGGGAAAGGGAGTTGTGCTCATCTATTTAAAACAGAGCAATAGCCTGTTGCTGTAGGAATAAAAACCACTCCCTGAAGTAAACCACTTTACTGCATTAGGTAAAAAAATAGTGGTGTGGTATGATAGGTCAAAGCCCCAGCAAAACGGAGTTATTGTGTAGAATTGCTGAAGCATCTGAGATCATCGCTCCCAAAAGAAGGGGGTGACAGATATTAAAAGTTAGATTGTAGCTCACTTAAAAGTGATAGCTAAGAGATGAGTGCGGGGTAGTTTGTTCCTTACCTGTCCTCCTGACATCTTGTAACTCAGTCCTGTAAAAACTGAGAGGTTGCTAGGTGGCTGTGTTGTGTAACTGTTGCTCCACTGAAGTTCATTTAAGTTTTATGTACGTGTAGGGTGGTTTTTTTCCCCTCCTCTTTGAAATTCTGTCTCAGTACTAGTCAGGAATCTATTCTAGAAGCAGCATACAGCTGCTTCTGTCCTCTACACAATTGCCACAGCTAAGCAAATTGAAGCAGCTAGAAGGACCTGGCACCTACTAAGATAAAATATTTATTTGATCTGTAATTAATTCCTTATTTTCTGAAAGAATGCTCCTATAAAGTAAGCTGAAGTTGTAGTGGGTACTGCAGTCTGCAACATTAAGTATTTATTGGGGTTTTTACCCCTTTTTAGCTGAAGACTAAAATGTTGTTTGTGGGAGTTAAATGTTAAATCACTTTTTTAGGGATAGAAATTGTCTTGCATCTTTGTTGCTTATGTTTGGCCATCAGAAATTTGATTTATTGCTGAAGATTTGGTTTTGCAGCATAGCTTTTTGTCCATATAGTTGATCTTACGATATTTTTCATTGTGTTGAGACAAGCTGTTAGGGAGCTAGTTTGCCTGCTTCAGATGATCAGATTAGTGCTAAAATATAGTTTATTTATTCTTCATAAAAATGAGTGTCTGGATTTGTTTCTGAATTTTATATTTTAAGCTTAAAGACATTTTTATGAAAGGTGAAACAGGAATTTTGAAAGCATCCCAAATGCGGTTGGTATTTTTCTCGTTCTTAAAATTTGACTTTGTGAAACTCATGATGCAGACTTCTGGGGCTTTTTACCTGTGTAACAAATGATCAGGTTTTAAAAAGTCATCTTCTTATCCTTTTAGTATTTTTTTTTCTCCTCCTTAAAAAAAGTTTCAGCCACAGCCTGAATGTCAACTCAGAAGTGCCCAAGTTTTGCTGGAAAATTTCTGGAACAAACAAGTGTAACATGAAGAGGCGTCTACTGGGAATTCATTCACATTGCAGTTGAAGAATGATGTATGAATGTGTTGAAACTTGGACAAAGACGTGCTTTTTCTCAAATGTTCAAGGCCTAATAACAACAAAGTGTGTAATGTCTGTCTTGAAAAATTTTGTCTTTCATAGTTGCCTACCTTCTTGGCCTTTTTTTTTTTTTATTTCATGTCCACACGTAAGTTACAGGCTGGGAGAAGAAAGGAGGTGTGAGAGGAGGAGTGCCCCAGTTCTGTTTGCTACATGATGCAGTAAAGTGCCTCTTAAATGTGCTGCTGGGTAAATCTTGCTTTTGGGGTCTTTGGAGGATGTGCTTATTTCAGAGCAGCTGCATGCAGTTGGTGTGGTTGTCCCTGCTCTTAGAGCATGGCTAATCTATAATCTATATAATCTCTAATGTGTAATTTATATTATTTATCTATGGGTAACTTTTGAGTGTGGTGTAGTCCTTCCTTTCATATTGAGCTCCCTAGTGTAGGGTAAAGACAAAAGCATTGTCAAAGCCTTTCTAGTGGTGCTTTCCATTTTTTTTTAAGTGCTCTTGAAAAACAAAGCTTTAACCCCAGAGTGCCCAGAAAAACACACCATAACTATTCTTCCTTTCCCTATAGCAAGCTGCTTTAATTAAAAATCGTGCATGGAGTATATATAAGAAATTATGGCGCCTTATTCCTAGGATGGAAATAATAATGAAACTGAAAACTAGTATTTGATATGAAAAAAATAGTGGTGTTTTTTCAGATGTTCTTTGATACTGATGTAGTTTGAGTGCTGCAGCATTTATCTCAATTAGTTAAGCTCAATGTAATGGGACTTCCTTGCAAGGCTAAATTGACCAGACTAAGTGTTATAGGCAGCTCTTTTAAGACTAATTTTCTTATTCACAGAAAAAATAATTGCTGCAGCACATAATCACTTCTGTGTTGCATTACTGGAAGAGAGAGGGAACTAGTCAGGAGTAAACATATGGCTTGATTTTCTTTGTATAGACAACGTTCTCAATCAGTTTTCTCATAACTTTTAAGTAAAGGAATTAAAAAGTTAGTGAACTTTTCATCTGTCAGTTTCAGCTGGGTTTTTCCTGGCTTGCAAATAGGTCTTGGATAAATTTCAGTAACTTGCTTTCTTTCAGAAATATTCCTAAAATGTTACCACAGAATGATTCCGCATACACTTTTCAAGTATAAAAATTAAGAGGTTGCACATAAAATAGTGCATGACTGTTCTCTTCCTCTAAGGGCACTTTATGTGAGCCTGGATGAGTTGGAGCATGAAGGTGTGTGGTACTATCACTAGTATTGTTAATGCCAAGTCTTTCCCAACCCCCCCATTATATCCTATACTGCATTACTGAATTTCACTTTTTTTTTCTTCTTCCCTGCTGTTTGTGATGGACCATTGAGTTAATAAAATAGTACTCCTTGTAAGCCGGATCTTTATAATTGGAGAGGTGTTACACTCAAAGCTCTATTATTTGTGAATGTTACATGATTTATTCATCACACTGGGAAATTAGTCTCTTGGGCTTTTTGCATATCTTTCTGTTGCTTTCAAGCACTTATAAGCTGCTTTTTTGCCATACACTTTCTAGTCATCTGCTTTCATGGTTTTACAAGATAGCATCGTGTGGTTGTGATCTTTACAGAGTCCTTAGCTGCCAGGCTTTTGTACACGGGTGGTACCAAGAGATTTGTATTTGTGCAGAGCACATTGCACTTTCGTTTTTTTTTTTTATCAGACACTTGACATTACCGTGGCACTTCTACATTGGACAGCATTCCATATGTATTGTCTTTTAATATCAGTATGTCTTCTGCATTGCACAGTGGAGAAGGCAGTGTAACACTTACTGTCGTGGTTGGGGTAACTGCCAGGTGGATGTTCTGTTGACATTAATTGCGTAGGAAGGGCTAACTACAACTACTTTGCCTGTGTTGGATATTTAAATGGGATTTCTGCTTTAGCAACTTCTGCATACTGGCTGAGACTTTCAGGTCACAGTTAACTACTAACTGGAAGAACTTGTTCCTTTGAATGTGAGAACAGTGCAATGAGTGGTTTTTTTCTTTTAATAATGAAAATGTTCACATGGCTTTATTGTGAGATACTCTGTTTCTTAAAAATTGTTTGCCCTGGACAAGTGAAACAAGTGAGAAACCTATTCTGAAAAGAACAAACTGAAAGGAAGCTAGGAGAGGTTTAGACAAAGAAGAGAGGAATCTCTATCCCTTGTGTACACTATTTTTTAGAAACCCAAGACAACTCTGAAAGTCCATCCACAATAATGAGCAGATGCAGATTTCTCAAAATTAAGTATCATACAGCTCCCCAATTTGTAATAACACAGTGCTTTACACAGTGTTTTGAATTATGACTGCTGTGGAAGAAAAGATGGAAGACAGGGATATCTGTTTTGTTTGAGGGCAGTACACTCTATTTATAAGCCTGGAGGAGGGAATTATAATATTAATTAATGTGGCATAGTTAGTCAGAGTTAGTGAAACCTCTGCCTATTATTTAGTCAGCCAGCAACGGACTTGCTTTGTCTGTATTACAAGGACATACCAGATTAGTTTTTTTTCCTGCTGTTTTTAAGAGAAGTGTACTGGACCTGGCTGAGATAATTTTCATCTTAGGTGCCAGTGTGGTGCTGTGGTTTGATGTTTGACCAAAACAGCATTGATAACACAAAACAGTGTTGGTAACTTGCCCCCCGTTTTTATTGTTGCTGAACAGTGTCTGCACAGTGTCAAGGCCACCTCTGGTTCTCAGTCTGCCCAGCTCCTCAGTGGGTAGGTTGGGGTGTGCAAGAAGGGGGACAGCAGACCCAGCTGCTGTGTCATGATCAGCCATAGAAGGAGGGAGAGGAGAAGGAGGGATAGTTTGCTTGGGAACTGCCTGGGCATCAGTCTGCTTGTGGGATGTGCTGAGCAAGTGTTCTGCATCACTTAGTTTTGTTCTTTCACTTGTCTTCCTATTCCCCCCCCCCATCCTGCTGAGGTGATTTGGGGAGCAGTTATATGGGACTTGGCTGCCAAACATGGTCAGCCCAGCACTAGGAGACAATATATATGCACAAGGTGTGTGCTGTAAGCTTCTGGGTTGTTAGCAGGATCCAGGCTGTTTTTCTGCTCCTGCTATATTTGTTTACTGCTGTGGGAGGACTTGTCTTTTTGGGTGAAATATCTGGCATGGAGTATTTAAGCACCAGTTCTAATTAAACATTTCTTTCAAATAAATGTCAGATTTTACACTCAGTGACAATAACTGACAGAGTAGAAACCAGTTTGTAGAAATCAAAGGTTATTGAACAAACTAATTACATCTTTATTGTGCACCAATATGGAGAACAGAGATTGGACTGTGATGGAAGGTGGCTTTGCAAGAGCCATGCAAATATTTGAAGTCATTATCTGCTTATATATACACTTAATCATAATAAAAGTTGGGCTTCTGAGTTTGTCTTTTCTTGTCCAAATGAGTGTTGATTTAATCAGAGGTTTCATAAGGGTTCAGCAGCGTGTGTATATTAGTTGCCTCCTCCTCAAAAGAGTTATTTTTTTTTATTATCTTCATTTCAATGAGAGATGTGTCTGTGTAATGTATGCCTGTGTATGTGCTTGAAAAAGTGGGCGATAGCATTTGGCTTTATTGCTTTCAGCATTGACAGCAGTTGCTGTTTTTCATTTATTCTTAAATGCAGTGGCAGGTTAATCAAATACCTGACAAGTTTCTTGTCAACAATACTGCTCTCTCTAGAATATGCATGTGCATTTTCCTAAAGTATTTCTAGCGTTTGATTGTCAAAACACTTCAGAGATTTCCCTCACTAACTTACTTCTATTTATAACTAGAGTACAACTTGTGTTCCAGTAAAATGGCTAATGGTTTCATTTGCATCTGAAGAGGAAATCAAGAGGAACTGGAGTCTGACATCAAAGCCCTCACATTGTAGTATTCCAGTAATAAAAACTCCTGCACTCTGGACATCATAAACAGATACTAATTTTCAGAGGTTTCATAGTTCAGGATGTATATATTAGCTTTTGGGTTGAGAATGTGATGGCTTACTTGAAAGGTCACATTTGCAGCAAAGAGCTCACTAGGTTGGCAAAGACCTGTAATCTAATGCAAAGAGGAATCCAGTTTATTTTAATTGCAAGTGACTTAAAGTTTGAATATTTTTCCTTTGACACGTGAGAAAATCTGGGGTATTCCTCTAGTAGAAGTTTAACTTGAGTACTTTTTAGTGTTCATGAGTTCTCGGCATCTTGTTTTTGTCTTGTTTTTATTATTAAGTTTGCTGATGACCCTAAATTGGGAGGAGCTGTGGCTGCCTAAAAGTCAGAGAGATCCTGCAGAGAGACCTTGACAAATTAGAAGGCTGGGCAATCACCAACTCTGTGAACTTTAATGAGGACAAGTGCCAGATTCTGCATCTGGGATAGGGCAGCCCTGGGTGTATGGACAGACAGGGAACAAGAGGCTGGAGAGCAGTGCCATGGGAAAGGACCTGGGGATCCTGGTTGGTGCCAAGCTGAGTATGAGTCAGCAGTGCCCTGGCAGCCAGGGGGGCCAGCAGTGTCCTGAGGTGCAGTTTTGGGGCAGCTCAGTATAAGAAGGATATAAAGCTATTAGAGAGTGTCCAAAAGAGGCTGTCAACATAAGATGTAGGATATGATGCTATGATTTTTGAGGGATGACTGGTAAAAGGA
The DNA here is from genome assembly GCA_013390005.1 of Calyptomena viridis. Taxonomy (NCBI): domain Eukaryota; kingdom Metazoa; phylum Chordata; class Aves; order Passeriformes; family Eurylaimidae; genus Calyptomena; species Calyptomena viridis. The sequence goes on along the minus strand of WEIV01008419.1, from coordinate 509,883 downwards.
ATAGTTGTTTCTCACTGGAGTTTAAGGTGCTTTATATGCTTAGTCCATATAAGGTTGCTAAAGAGGTTTACTGAAGTCTGTATGAGGACATAGTTCATGTGGAACAAATGCTGGCTGGCTGCACAAGAGGAGTTCTAGTCTTGACCAGCATTTCTGTTTGTCATTGAGAACTTGGATAAGTTTGTGGATTATTACTATTTTTGATTTTTTGATTTGCCTGAGATTTATGCTTATAGTTGCATATCACAAAGAAGAGATTTACTTACCTGCAACAATATCAGGCAATTTTTCTTTCAGCAATCAGCGACTCCAATCACCAGTTTTACTTTCATCTGAAAAGGACAGGAACAACAGAGTCATGTACAGGTGTTGGAAGCCAATGTTTGCTCCCTGTTCTTTGTCCTCTCCTACCACTGTCAGATGTTATCTCCATTTAATTCAACAGGACGAAGTGTTTCTGTCATAGAAGATAGATAGATGTGATAGATGCATTTGAAATACATAAACTTAAGCTTTTGGGTCAACAAAAAGGATTGAAATACTGTACTAAAACATAATTTATAATAAACCAGATACTTTTGTTATCCTTTCTCTAAACATTCTGCTAATATTTTGTGTTTTGCCTGTTTGGATTTGGGAATAGCTTTAAGGAGATATGTTGTAGAAGTTCTTGAGGTGGTGTAAGTGCTTTCAGAAATGCAAAGTAATACTAGTACCTGTAGAGATTTTATAAAGGAAATGGTATATTAAGATGGTTCTTATCTTTTGGGGGAATGTGGTGGCCCTGTGCTTTTTAGTCTGCTAGTACTCTTCATTAAAATCAAAATACTTTTAGACACTATTTGTCATCAGCAGTTATGGCTCTGGAGCAGATTAAAGTTGTAAAGTTGCTTACTGCTGGTTCTTAGGTTGGAGACAGGATGCAGAGGGAAGGAAGCAGACATCTAACGTGAAAACTGTGGCAGGTCAGAGCTCCTGATAACTCTTAACCTCCTGCCGTGCACCTGGACAGTGTGTGCTGTTACTCCTTTGCCTTCTGTCCTCCCCAGCTGTCTTTCTGTAGATCACAAAACTACTACTTCAGAGAGGAACTCCTTGACTAGAAAAGGGACAGTTCCTTCGTAATTATGACTAAGTCCTTTATGAAATTCAACTTGACACAGTGTATATTTCAAGATAAATTGTCTCTGCCTGTCTTCTGCAGTAGGTTGCAAATGGCTGACAGATGATGATTTTGGATTGTTATGTTCTTCTGTGCTTTGTGTTAGCTAATAATAGGCCTGAAAGAACTTGCTATTGCTTCAGAAAATTGAAAAGGGTTGATGTTGCTGTCCTGTTAGATTAAAATAATAAAACTTCCAATTTTTGATCATCAGGATAATCAGTACCGAGGTCTAAAGCAGAGATCTAAAAGTAATGATGAATATAGTGCATGATACCTTCAGCTTTGTGCTTTTAATATTTTCTGAGCAGATTTTGCTCATGAGTGGCTTCACTACAGGTACCCCAACAATGTACAATTATTTCTTTTTGCCCCCAGTTCTGTATCTCAAAGACTAAATGAATAGTTCTGTCTGTAACTATTCAGGTTGTAAAAGCTATGCAGGTTTTGTCCGTTGAAGTGTGGGTTGTCTCTGAAAGGGATATCTTGTCTTTTTCTGTCTGTCCGAGCCACATTTCTTCCCTTTTCTGTGCTGTCTCTGGAATTTGTTCACCTGCATGATGAATCAGATGAGGAAAGTGACCATTATCTCTCAGACAGAACACTTTCTCACCTGGCTGACTACCCAAACACTGCAGTGGGCTCAAGAGAGAGAACAGCAGTGTGTTTCCATGGAGTGAAAAATACTTTGTCTTTAGCAGCAGTTCAGGTTTTGTTCTACTGCTTTCTGGGGTTTAGTCCTCAGATGGTGACACAGGGGAGGATGTACCTTCTCCAATTATGTGGGTTTGTGCAGTATTAAAATGAGATGTGGTGACATTCATTTGAAAGGTCAGTAAAACTGAAATTGATCTCTCCAAGGGAAATATGGTGGTTCAAAAGACATGCTTGTATTGTCAAAGTAATTAAACAGTGGGATATAATTTTCTTTTCCTGCTCTTTTACCCCCAGTGTTTCTCTCTGCCACTTTTAGCACCTCTAAGAAAGGATCTCTGAATTTATGTATATATGAAACATTAGTCTTTCTCAGAATTGAGATAACTATGCAAAGTGAGCATGCAGGTACATTCTCCCTTCATGACACATGCTGTGTAAATGCTAGACGTAAGTAGGCTCTTTGTGCTATTCAACCAGCAGATGACTCAATTTACCTTGTCTAATCCTACAGATGAACTGAGCTGACTTTGAAAGGGTTTTTTTTCGAAGTTCCGCATTCACTTTAGTTAGTCCATCTAAGACTGTACATCTCTTGACAACTGTTTCTTTTTATTCTCATCTGAACAGTGGTACTGAACCTTGTGTGTTTTACAGGTCTCCAGACTGTTTTTGTTATGCTGGCATGTATATTTGGTGAGGGCAACTAATTGGACCTGGAGATAATTGCCCTCAGTAACTTCCCGTGATGCCAGCAAGCACAGAATATTTTCCAGTATGTTTGTCATCTGTGATTTCTAAGAGCATATCATAAAAATAGTCTGCCACATATTGGATAGAATAGATAGCAAGGAAGAAGCCATTTTGGGGGAAAGCTGAGCACTTTTTTGTATGTAAACAAACCAATAGTTTTATGTCTCAGAGCTTTTATATTGCTACCCCAACACAATGTTTGAATGCCATTCATGCAGAAGTAATAGAAATAATAGCAAACTCCAGTGAGTTTGGAAAGTCTACTTTTTCATATCCTGCATCATCCAAGTAGAGCTTGTTGAAATTTTTTTTGTGGAATACTTTTCTAATAGAGAACAGCGTACCTGTAAATTCAGAATTTACTATTTGCTAATGTGAAAGCTTTCTGTCACCTAGATTGTGCCTCCTAACTGAGAAACCCTGAAGTCAGATATTTTGTGTCTTCTGAGTGGTCTGTGAGATGTATTGCCTTGGAGCTGGGACTTCCAAACTCCTAAGGAGCTGTAATTGTTTATCTTTGCTTTCTCTTAATTTCCAAGTTGGCCCAGCTTCCATGGCTGGAGAGGGTTAAACAACATTTTATTTCTTCTGTCTCTAAGTGAAGTTTCAGAAATTACATTGTTTACCAAATTTCAAAGTCTTTTGATTTGTATCTTTCATAGAAAAAGACCTTAGAATTGCATAGGAACCAGAATTCAGCCAGGGTAGCTCTAGTGATGTTTCTCCTTTAGAGGGTTCCCTTCAATTGTTTGGTTTATTTCAGTTTGTTTACCATAGAGCTTTTGTTTTGCTTTTTAACTAGAGGGTGCTAGGTGGGAGGCCGAGGAGTATTATTAAGTTTGAATGTAAAATGAAAGGGCTTTTAGTAAGAGAAGCACAGTCTGGTCAGTCGTACATGCATTATCTAAGAGAAGCTCTTCTGTCATGGTTCTTCATAAATATAAATTGAATCTAATTTGGGGCCAAAACTTCTACCTAATTGTTGTGGTTTTAAGTAGCCAGTTTTTTATTAGCTGGGGGGGGCTATTCCAGCAGCTTTTTTAAGAAGCTGCTGGAAATTTCTGCAGCTACTGTTACCTCCAAGCTGGCCAAGATCAGCTGGTAACGCCTCTGTGATAACATATGTAAGAAGGAGAAGAGAAGAAGAAAAAAGGCAAGGCAGAACATCATGGCCACTTAAGGGAGAGGAGAGTGAGAAGTTTGATTAACACCAAGGTCGGAGAGAAGGAGAAAGAGAAGATGCCTTAAACACTGGAATAGGGCCCCAGCAACCCGTGGGGAACCATAGGGAGCCAAGGTTTGCCTGCAAACTCATGGGAGACTGGAAGACTCCACGCTGGAGCAGATAAGTGCTGGAAAAGAGAGGCTGTGATCCTGTGGGACGTTTGATGTCTGTGTCGGGAGTGGGGGCCTGATGAGGTCCTGTGGGCTGTGGTAAGAAGAGACTCATGCTGGAGCAGCAGAGCAGCATTTCTTGGGAGGACTGGTGGCCTGTAAGAACCTACACTGAAGCAGCCAGGCAGCGCCTGAATGACTGCACCTACCTGAATAAGCTGTTGTCACTATGCCACAAAGCAGTTTTGTAACAGACTGTTTTCGGGAAGGAAACCCCCACGGGAAAACTCTGGGGTTGGACTTTTTTTTTTCCCCCCCCTCTGATTCAGGAGCAGGAACAGCCGCTGGCCGTAAACCCCCACTCCTGTGTTCCTGGGCTGCTGAGGGAAGGAGAAAGGTCTTAGGGGGAGGGGTGGGGGGAGAAGATGTCCATAACATCTGTCAGACATCTCACTCTTAAACTCTTAAGCTCTGATTTTAGTAGTAGTGAATTCTTAATATTCTAAGTTAGAGCCTGTTTTGTTCGTGAAGTAGTTAATAAAAGGTTGCTTATAATCTGTACCACAAAAGTTGAGGGTTTTTTTTTCTTCTCTCAGAAATTTTGGCTTTGTGTGAGTCCTTGGCATTTAGCCAAACCATGACACTAATGCTGACTTGTGACATTGAATATGAGTCTGTGTGGATCTGAGGATGGTCCTGAAGGGCCTTTTTTGCTAAAATAAATACTTTATATTTTTAGGGAATAGGCTGTTGTAACCCACAAGTTATCTTCACAGACTATTACATGACTTTATGATGCTTTTTTTAAAAGACTTATAAAACTGATTTCCATTTGCAATGACTGTGGTCTGCAAAGTAATCTATAATAGCTTGAGACTCATTGGATTAGAATGCATTGGCAGCTACAGTCTGTGTTCTGTAAACAAGTCGCCTTAACCAAGTTAGTTAAACACATCATATTTATTTATATTGTCATGTGTGTATTTTGAACCCTCAGAGTTGTAATTCTGCAAAAACTTTTGTTTTCACTTCTCTTGAATCTGAGAGATTTTCATGGATTTTTCACTCTTCCCTGCCCTTTTCTGATCTGTGCCAGGTATAGTGGAACTGCTGCTCCCTTATCCTGTGAGAGTTCACTGGAGAAGTGGAGGGAGAATATTTAGAATTTCTGTAGTAGGAAGAGATTTTTAGTAAGTCTGATGCATAAACCAAAATATTCTAACTAAAAGATTACCTGGTCTTTCCTACTCTATTAAAGTTCCTTTTTTTTTTAAACTTGACTCTGTAGTCCATCAAAGATTAGATGATTATATTTTTTCACTATTATATTACAAGATTATATTCTCTGTCAATATAAATGTAAAATGGCATCTGCAATTTAATTGCATTTTTTTCAGTTGCTGCTAGGTGGCTTTAAATTGCACTTGGGAAACAAACAAGAGTAATGTTTTTTCAGTGGAGTCTTTTTGTTTGTTTTTTTAGTTGGTTCTTAGTTTGTTTCAAATGGAGCTAGTATGACAGTAGCCTGAAAGCTGAATAGAGCAATGTGAGAAGTAACTGTGAGACTGACTGCTCTGTGAAAGTTGGCTGTTTTGTGCTTAAGTGAAATGATTTTGAGGGGTTTTGCAATTTTTAAGGCAGCCTTGATTGTGTAGAAATCACTAACACACTTGGTACCTATTTGATGCTTTAGGCACATCTTGTCATGTTAGTCTTGTCATTCTGATTATGTACATATTTATTAAATTATAATGATAATTTCTGCAGTGCCTTATTGGATCAGAGATGAAGTGTTAGCCATCTTCTTCTATAAAGAAAAAAATTACAATTTATACTTGAACTATAAAGTCTCTCAAGTAACTTTTAGTTACTCAAGTAACTTTAGTCTCTGAAGTAACTTGTGTCTACCTTTAGACACAAGATAGAAGCGGGAAGTGGAAAGGAAGGCAGTTTGGGTAATTCCAAGGCATGGGGCCTTCATTAGGCAACAAACTATTTAATAGGTGAGAGTTTCAAGTGATTAACGAGTAACAGGAAGACTTGTGAGCTGGAAGTTGGGTAGAAGGCATGGAAATGGGAGAAAGTGCATAAATGCCACAGGTGGTGGTGGGATTTTGGATAACTTACTCTTGAAGCAGAAAGAGGATCTTAGTCTTAACTCTGTGCTTTGCAATACCTGGGTGGAAAGTCTGAGCTTCCAAAGTTAGCACAGTAACAAGTTTTTGGTGTAAAATTTATTCTTATTCCCTTTATGCTTGTCTAGCAAAACTAGTTTTTATCTGAAAGTTTCTGGGTCAGGTCTGATGAAAAATGCTGTGTTTGTGTAAATAAACATAACAGTTGTAAACATTCTTTTGATCTTTGAGTCATTGTAGATTTAAAATTTTGTCTTGCAAGCTATTCATAGCTTAAAGTGCTATTCTAGTGTGATTGCTGTCAGATAAAAATAATTTCCTGCCTTGTAGGTCTTCCTGCCTGCTGCTTAGCAACTTTAATGAAATAAATATTTCTTTGAGTTAGGAATTTTATAAAACTACAGGACTTGCAGGAAGATGGATAAAGTAAAAATATTTGGTGTTGTATTTGTGAGAAAGCTGGTGCTGTTTAAGAGCATTGAATAGTGGGATGATTTTCATTTATAAGTAGTGGTGTTTGATCTTGAGTCACGACCAGTCTTGTTCCATAAGCTATAATAAGCAATGGCCAGGCCACAGGCAGGGAATGGGTGGGCACAGAAAGGCAGACCTCAGCTGGGTGGGAGCTTCCTGGTCTGTGTGTGGTTTACAGATCCATTGCTGTCTGTCAAACTTCATTATCGATCTCCTTTTTAAAAGGATTTTTTAAAAAATGTTGCCTTCCCGTGAAAACAGTTAAATAGAAACGTAGAAGTTGGCCATTGACTTTTCTGACCTGTGAGCTACCTTTGCTTACCACCTTTTAGTCCTTGCTTCCTTTACAAATAGTAAAATACATTATTCTGTATTGCCATTCTGCCCCCTGCATATATTATTATTATTATTCTCCACTCCTTTGTTTCTCTTTTCTGCACCTTTTTCTAGTTATGCTGGATGCTATTTAAAGTATGCCAATTCAAGGGGGTGTTTGCAGTGTTGAAGATAAGTCTCTCCTATTCAGTTTCATTTAAATTAAGAAGTTTGAGTTAATTTAAAGGATGAGTTAGACTATTATGTGCTAAACTGATGTTCTGTGAAGGTTCCTTTGGTTGTCTGGTGTCTTTGCAATAGGTGTCAAAAACAATCAGTTCATCTATGTGAACAGTCTGGAAAAATCAGTTTAATGGGTTGAAAAATGTTCATGATTACATAGACTGTTGTAAAATATCTCCTTCCTAACTCTGTTAATAGCAGTGCAATGTCTTTTTATGGAAATACCATGTTCCTTCTCTAGAAGATCACCTGCAAACGCAGCCTGGGAGGAAAAAAAAAAAAGGGAAAAAAAAGAAAAAGGTGACACAGTGTATATTTTCATGATTTTAATGTCATCTAACCCACCAGAGCAGGCAGTTCCATTTATGAGGAATATAATCTTTTTAAATGGTCTTTCAGGATTACTTGACAAAAATTTTTGTGTGGTTGTGCGGTCTCTGTTCTTGGAGGTTTCCAAAACCCTGAGCAACTTGACCTGACTTCATAACTGAACCTGCTCTTGCAGCAGGAGGTTGCTCTAGAGATCTCCTGTGGTCACTTCCAGCCTGGATTATTTTATGATCTTGTGTTTCTCAGCAACCCAGAGCTGTGCCCATCTTTGCTGGCCAGCTCCTGGGGCAGAGGAATTTACATCTGGTAATTGCTGCAGGGCGTGGTGTAGTTAATGTCACTTCATTGAAATACAGTAATTTAAAAAATAAATTCAATTTTCATGACTAAACAAAGGGGAAAATTCACTAGCATTTTAATTGTTTGCGTAATAATGTAACACTTTTTGTGAATAGAAAGCAGCAGAAATTTATCATGCCTGTGAGTTTGTGCAGTAGATTTTTAGTTTGCATATGTATTGTCCAATTTCAAGAATTATTATGTAAAGAGACTGGTTGGAAGTAGAATGTGGGAGTCATATCTCTTACCCCTCAAGCAAATACTGCACCTTATCATCCATATTATTTGGCAAAGAAATGTCTGGTGCCAACCAAAATCTTAATTACAGAGTGGCAGTATAAGAGTATCTGATACCTGCAAAGCATCAACTCTTGTGTAGAAGGCTGATTAGATAACTTCTCAAATGCCTCTCCAACCTTATATTTATGGCATTTTAAACAAATATCTGGGCCATATTTCAGTAATTACTTTAGAGTTTCAGGGCTTTTGTAGACTTTTCAGAAGTATTGGTCATCTATATCATACAGCTCTTTAAAATAGCTAAGTGGGAAATGGAAGCAAGTAATATAACATTCCTGAAAGTGTGTGCTTGATGGCATTAGGGACTGGTTTGTAAGTTTTGTGTACTTTGGATGTGTGTGTCTCGTGTCTCTATACTTGTAGCTTTTATCTGCAAATAGAATAAAGTTGAGTTGCTCTTGACTTTAGCTAGTCTTTGTTATTGTTTAGGATAAATTTTACGAGGAGAGAGCTCTCTTCCCTCCTCGCCCCTTGTCTTGTGTAAAACCTCTTTCTCTAAAGTTTCTGAAGGTGGGTGTTCTCAGAAGTGCATCACTAGAGGAATTTTGAAAGGACTTTTGAGTTGTACCAACTCTTTCTGCAGATGTTTCTCAAAAGACAAACCATTTCTCAATTATTTTGTTTCATTGTAGATACTCAAATATTAAAAAATATGCAAGAACACTGTTGGCTACTCCATAGGTAAAATAGAATTCTTTTTATAAGGTTTTTTGGTGTCGTAGGTGTTGCACAATGAAGTACAAAAGTCAATACACATATATGTAGGTATTGATTAGTAAATGTGTTGGGTTAAGTGCTCTGTTCTGCCATTTAAGCAGACAGCTATCAGTGCAGAAATAGAGATGAAAAAAGTACAGTAGATGTGATTTGCTTCATTAGAATAAATGTGTTGTGCAGTTATGCTTCAAGCTTTAAAAACCAGATATTTTCAAAGGATTGAAATTACAAAAAAGTAGTTATTCCAATTATTTCTTCGAAAACTTTTGTCTTTTAGTTGACTATATTCAAGCTAAAAAATAAGAGTTCTGTGATTTATGCTGATTGTTGCATTTGTTTTTCTGGTATACTCCATAGTTTACTTAGTATCCATTTTCAGGTTGTTACTGCTTTGTCAGTGCCACATTGTTTATGCATTTAAAATCCTCTTAATATTTCTCATTAAACTCAGATAAGCCTGTGTGGTGCCACGAATGCCAAATGCTAGATGTCTTAAAAATATAATAAGTTTATTTTGACCATGTATAAAACTACACTTTATACCTCCCAGTTCTTGGTATCACCCTCTTTTGTTATGTATCGTTTTCTTGAGGTTTTCCAGTTCTTCAAAGAGCAGAGACTGAATGTGAAAACTAATAGGGGATGAGTCTGTTCCTCTTCCATATTTTGAGGGCAGGAATGATAGTTGACTAGCAATGCTGCTTCAGAAGTGTCAGAAGGCAGGAGAACTGCTTAGAGAATGCAGTAAGCCCCTTTTTCTGTTTGCTTTCAGTTGGAGATGGAGATCACTTACTGTCTTTCATTCTTCACAGGGTTACACATCCTTCTGGAATGATTGCATCTCCTCAGGGTTGCGAGGCTGTATGTTAATCGAACTGGCATTGCGTGGGCGTCTTCAGCTGGAGGCTTGTGGAATGAGGCGCAAAAGTCTGTTAACAAGGAAGGTAAGTGGAGGAAAACGATCACATTTGCTTGTGTCATGCTTCAAGCAATACAGGAGCTCTAAGTTACAATGGGTTGTGTGAAAAAACCTGGTCTTTCTTTACATGAGGATGATGATTCTGAGTAGTGACCGAAGTTGGATGCACAAAGTTGGAAAATGTTTCAGTGGTGAGATGTAGTGCCTTGGAAAATCTTCAGTACTTGTTCTGTGCTCCTGTTTGTTCCTGGTACTGTTGGGAAGCAGCGGCCCTGGCCGGGGTGGGGTGGCAGCAGTCACTGCTGGGAGCCAGGAGCACCGACTGTGATCTGCTGAAGGAACTGGCTTTTGCGATGCCCTTGGGATGTGGGCTGAGGCTGAAAGGAGTGGATAACTGACAGCCTGCCAGATGTGTCCTGCAAACCAGCAGTTTAGTTCTGGTGTGCACAGTGCTGCAGTTTGTGTTGCAGTGCATGGGGAAGGAAACCTGGGGCCCCTGAGAACACAAAACTGTATCTGGTTGAAGCATGTGACTGACCTGTTAAATTGGTTTTGCTCCTTGGCCTTTAAGATGGCCATGTTTCTAAGGTCATCTGTTGAATTAGGCTGAAGATTTGAGGCCTTTATTTAATACTTGTACCACTGGATTTTTGCTTTATATGGAATGTGCAAAGTCACACTCCTTGAAGAATTTTTACTTCATCAGCATCAGAGGACACTTGTAAAATAAGCTTGTTGAAAATGTGGCCAAATGTTATTTGTCCACCACAAATAAATTCTCTTATGGCACATTTCCCTGTCAATATTATTTTTGCTGAGTTTTAAGGGAAGCTTATGCATTCCCTAACCTTCTCCCAGGTTCCTTCACTTCAGAAAAATTGAAGCTCTGTTCAGACAAACAGCACCTACTTCTTTTAGTCCCATTTAAGCGTATTCAGAATTGATTAGTTTGCACAATTTTTTTCCTCCAGAGCTTTTGGCTTCTTAGTCATTCAGTAATGTTCTTTAGGAGTTATTTTTATTCTGTGCAAACCTTTTCAGCTTTGTCTACTTGAAATATTAGCTGTGGGTTTGACGGGATGTTTAGGGAAATGGAAAAATAACCCGTGTGTATATTCACTAAAGAATACAAGCAAAATTATTGGCATCTTTTGTGATGGTCTGGGTTGTGTTTGGCTTTTGTTTGTTTGTGGTTGGCTGTTCTTTTTTAAATTTTATCATGCAGTTTTGGAGTTGAGTAGATGTGTTTGTTTAAGGTGATCTAAAAGCTCCCCAATATTAGAAGTTCTCTTCTTTCTGCTGTTGTAAGGCATTCAAGGTACTTTTTTTTCAGGTAGGCGGGTTCTATGAAAAAAGGCAATAATTTAAAATTTAAGTTTAGATTATTTGCAGGAAAGTACTTAAGCAGAAAACAAAATCTCTGGCTGCACCACCTCTCTCAATTTAGAAATCGTTCTTGTGAATGACTTGTGTTGTTTTGTATCTTATTTAAAGTTTTCCATTAACACCAAATTTCAGTCTTGTTTCTGTATGGACGAGATTTAAGTGTCTCAACTCTGTCCTCCTTGTCCTGGTTCTGCAGGCTTTGCTCCCCATGTCCTTACCTTTGGCTGTGAATTAAATCCTGTGCTTAGCAAGTGGAATGAGCTGTGTAATAATACATCCAAGGTTGTGGTTCCCTGGCAATACGGTTTTCTATAGCTTCTGCTTCTTGGGTGATCCCTGTTCCTTCTCACCCCAAGTCCATCCTTGGATTTTGTGGGAATGTAAAACCTCTTTAAAATTCAAAGCTTTGATTTGTGAATCAAAATCCTGTACCTTCAAGCTTTGGTGTGAAGGGAGGATTTTAGGTTTGGGTCACTTTAGCCTTTGCTGCATGCAGCTGGGAGGGTATTCCTGTCCTGTGACGAGGCTTACTGGAGTCTCTCTCAAGTTGTTAGTAGCTTTTGTGCAGCCTCGTCAGGTAACCCCTCTGGCTGAAAACTGGTTCACTTTGAACTGTTTAGTTTTTACTTGAACCACTCTCTTGGTCTTGTCACTGGGCACAGGTGACACTGCTGACACAGGTGAAAAGGTGAGGACAAGGAGAGGGTAGAACCAGTTCTTTGGGCAGTAGTACAGATTTATAACCAGCCAGCTGTGGCTTTGCTCAAACAATTAACTTACAAGAATGATAATGATTTCCGCTTCAGGCCTTAAATCAGGTTGATCTTTCCTCCTAATATTTTGCAGTGTTTAAGGCAGAACTTCAGAATGGATCAAGATGCATTAAATCCATGACTGAACACCACAGACAAATGAGACTGAGGAAAGAGTAGACAAGGATTTGACAGATGTTAGTGAAACCTTGAAAGTGGATATGATGTATTTATACATTGATACATCCTTATAAATGTGGCTTAAGAGTATGTAACTGTTGCATCATTCCGGATTCCTTTCGACTGGGATCAAATTTAGAAACAAATAAACGAATGTTGAGGTTTGCAAGTGGTTATTGAAAATAGAAAATGGTCTTCTCCATTACCTTATAGCCTCAGAAAGCAAACCAAATCAATAGAGTTATTAAAAGCAAAAGGAATCCCAACAAATCCTTGGCAGATTTACTTAAGTATTTTATTGCTAATAATTCTGAGCAATTCATGCATGAGTGAATTTTTATATTAAAACTAAACAGTGAAGTTTACTTAAAAATCAATGGAAAAATTGCGTAATCTTTAGCTTTGCTTAATTGCAAAGCTGTATTGTGAAAAATACAAATGAAATATTCTGTATAATTGAAATTTCCTCAGTAGGTGAATACTAGGCAAATCTATTACTTGATAGATCACTGAAAAATTGGAATAAGAGAATTTTTTTGTATTCAGGCTGCAGACCTGAAGGTTCATCATGTCTGAAGAACCAGGATCTTTGCTTCTTTCTCTACTTTAGACACTCTGTTAAAGAGAAGAAAAAAGTCACCCTTGTGGGTGCTTAATCTGTGGTGATTCAATTGACAAGATCCCCAAACTCACTCAGTTTCCCACTCTGAAGAGAGTTGCCCAAGTAGCATTCCTCACTAAATCCTTCAAAAAAGAACAGATCAGTGATGACAGAGAGGTGACTGGGCTTCTTCTACCGTTACCTGTCTCCATGTGCTGGCAGGGGAGGGGAAGAAAAGCAGTATGGAAGTGTGAACTGAATACTTCTTATTTGAGGGGAAAGATAATCAGAGAAACTGCTGTGGATGTTCGGTGGAGTAGAGAAGTGAGGAGAAAGAGTGCCTGGCTGCAGAGAACTTGGTAAACTTGGAAACAAAACCATTGTGCATTGTGGCTCCACAGGAGCTTATGGAATCCTGACTGACCTGAGTCAAGGCCTCTGTGCTCCCCACAGCTCTTTCCTCTAAATACCTGTACGTTTAGGCTCCTGTTGTCATGGTGCATTATATTCATGGTAGCTTCTTAAACTTATTTGCAGTGGTAGAAAAAAGCATTTTAACTGCAAATAAGCAAGGAAAGCTATTTTCTAAACTTAAAAAAAAATCCTTCACTTAAATCCTAGACTTTTAAAAGCATTTTTAATCTCTTCAGTGAGGTTTGGTTGGTTGGGTTTCTTTTTAAAATAATAAATCAGGTTTAAAAGATGACCTCACATCTTACCTGTTAAAGTGAGATGGTGAGTACTAGGTACCAAATGCAGCAGGCTGGAGAGATCCAGTGTAGCTGAGGTTACTGAAACTAATCATATGGGACACTCCCAAGAAACTAAAATACTGCTGGAATGTCAGTCTTGAAAAGAAGTAAAGGTGAGTAAGTTGGGTGGTTTTAGGCTAATTATTAAAAGAATATCTGAAAGGTGCCTGTTAATATCAGTTTAAAATCCCAGCTTGAAGTATGCTCCTAATGAAGGAATAGGCACTTCCAAAAATTCAGAATTTTGGTACAAAACTGAAAGATGTGTACTATAATTATATGTGGTTAATACAGGTTTTGAGTGATGCTGTGCAAGCTTATAAATCAGAAAGATAAATATGTATTCTTGTGTGCTTAGTTTCAAATAGGGATTGTCTGGATTAAAATGCAGATGTGTTCTTAAAACCAAATATCCGAAGTTCATGTTGGAGTGATCTCCAGCTCCCCAAAATGGAGACCTGAACAGTCTCAAGAATCCTTCTGATCTGGATGCAGTAAGAGATAATAAGGTTTCTCTGGTCCTTCCTTGGCAGATGTTTAGTCCTAAAATTCACAACTGCATTCAGCAGCTCCCTGGTTATTTTGTTTCAATTTAACTGTTGAAGTTTTTGTCAGTACAGCCTGTATCTTCTGTATTTCCAGACTAAGCTGGTATCTTATATTTACCAAAGTAGGCTCCCTAAACTACTGTTTGTTACCCTCTTTATAAAAATATCTCTTTTTTTGATCGAAATAAACTGCATTCTTTTCAGCCTAGCTTTGTGGACTGGTTCATTCTTGCTGATTTTTATTGAAAATCTGAGTTTCTGTGCTTTATATGGACCATCTAAATTGGAAATAGCATTCCAGTTATGATGTGTTAGGTATTCACAAAGATCTCTTAATCAATTTTGATTTCATCCCATCCACTTTGTACACTTTTGTGCACCAGCAGGGGATCATTTTGACAGGATTGAAGTTGTCTTACCATTGCAACTCATTTCAGTGTTATCAACAGACCCTTTGAAATTTTACTCCTCTATTGTTTGTAGTAAGGATTATTAGAACTATGGAACAGAAATGAACTTGGCACATATTTCAGAGGGACATTTAAAGCTTTTCCATGGCCCCTTTCTGACAACTGTGAAGTGTTAATAATGAGCTTTCACTTTCTGCTTGTCTCATTTATATACATATATGGGACCGAGAGGATGTATTAGTTTTTTTGTAAATTGTCTGTTATCTTTTACCTAATGTTTATAGTGCTAACTTGTAAAACTGTTTATATTGCCAGATTTAGTCATTATTTTAATAAATGCTTTGAAATTGTAGCAATTCTTCTATTAATAAAGAAAGATTTGGTGTAAACGTATTGACTTGGACTAGTTTAATCTGTAAGTTTCCATTTAGTTCTCTTAATTTCCTAACCAGAAAAAAAATTGTATTTGTACATGGTTTATACTACTACTTATACTGATAAACAAACAGTTACTCAAATTGTTAAATTTTATTATGTTACTAAATTGTTAAATTTTATTGTGTTAATAAATTTTTTTTTGTTCTCTTGTGCTTTCTTGAGAGAAACCTCAAATAATTTTAGAAGTTATTAAATAGCAAATTTAAATGATATTGCATTTATTGTCACATATTAAGGGGTTTATTAGTACATCCATATTTTCTGTAATACGTGTGTTTTAACTGTTAATGAGTGGAACAGTGTTACCAGACAATATGCACTTCAGAGCTGTAAAACTTACAGATGTTGTCTTGGACATATTCTTATCCATTAATATATGGAAGAAGAAAACTAGTTTTTGTGCTTTTACAGTTTGTAATTTTTTTTTTTTTATTTTCACATGATCTAATTGTTTAACTGAAGTATTTTGAATAAATTGACATGAAGCAGTAAAATAGACTGCCATCAGAGACTAATTTAACAATGTAGTGTACTTGTTTTGGGGAGGTAGCAAAGGACCTGGCTGGGTAAGTGAATTATTTTCCTTAAAAAGTTAGGTTTTAAGTGTGTAATTAACACTATAGTTTTAGTGCATTAAGATTATTTAAGTTACAGATAAACTCAAACTTAACATACCTTTGAATTAAAACCATAGCTTTTTTTTTAAACAACTAGGGTTTGGTTTTTTTAAGTTGCATATTCTGAAGAGATGACTCATTTTTTAAAAATTTCTTTGGTTTTCGTAATAGGTAGAATTTTTTCTCATTGGGTATGTTTGCCGTATATGAATTAAGTCAAAATACTGACTGCATTTTATTCTGTCCTAGGTGATTTGCAAGTCAGATGCTCCTACAGGGGATGTTTTGCTTGATGAAGCTCTGAAACACATAAAAGAGACCCAGCCTCCTGAAACAGTACAAAATTGGATTGAACTGCTTAGTGGTAAGCCTTGGACATAACGTATTTGATTTTTTTATCCCAATAAAACTAATTATCTGGCATCACTAGAGATTATATTGTAAGGTTTTTTGAGAGAGAGTATGCAAAAAAGTTAATTAGTGAGTCCTCTAGGGTAGTCTCTTGTTGATTGTAGCCTTTAATCAAATATAAGTAACTGTTGCTTTTGACTTGACTTGATACAGAAAGGATTTGTATGGAAGTGTCAGAGGACATCTCAGCTCGGTGGAGGAAGTGCCTTCCACTGACTCTGAAGTAAATCAGGACTGCACCCTGGAGATGTAACTGCCTTTCTCTGTATTTGGAAATGAGGGAGGTTTGGAGCCTGAGTGGATTCAATTTTCAGATCTTTTGATAAAGAAAGGAGTTAAGGAGCTCATAGCTCAGATAAAAATTGAGGATGAGCTGGCCATTAATTATAAAAAAAACAAGTCAGGAGTTCTGTTTTCATTAACTGAAGAAATGCAATAAATATTTTAAAATGTTAGATAATTCTTGTTGATCAAGGATGAGCACTTTGTACAGAGCTCTTTCAGTAAAGTAAGTTGTTGTGAAAAAGATTAAATGTCAATTACCATGGAATTATGAGTAGTTTGGGTTGGAAAGGACCTTTACAGGCATTCCAGCCCCACTGTAATGGGCAGGGACTCCTTCCCCCAGACTAGGTGACTCAGAGCCCTATCCAGCCTGACCTTGGCTCTTTCCAGGGGTGAGTCATCCACCACCTCTCAGAGAAATCCATTCTAGTGTTTTAGCACCCTCCCTGTAAAAATCTTCTTCCTTGTATCTAATCTCAGTCGACTCTCCTTCACTTTAAAACCATTACCCTGTGTCCCAGCCCCTGCTATAATGTCTGTCCCCATCTTTCTTGCAGGCCCCTTTTAGGCAGTGAAAGGCTGCAGTAAGATTTCCCTGTAGCCTCATCCTCTCCAGGCTGAGCTGTGGACAGAATTGATCACCAGTCTTCATCCATTTTCACAAAACATATAAAATACAGCTTCCTTGAGTAGACCAGAGCTGCACTTCAGTTGTGCAAACAGTGCAGAAAAAAACCCTCCTGCTTTTGTCAACAGTGGGACTGGGGTGGGGGTGATGAAACTTGGAGGTTGCCCATTTAAATCTGTCAGTTCTTACAGTTGGTAGGTAAGAGCTGCAGAAGTGAGCAAAATCTCTCCACCTCTCTCTGCTTTCTTGTTTTCATTGTGTTCTTCCCATTTTTCCTGCACCATCTTAAACAAACTTGCACAGCAGTTCATACTCAGGTCCTTGCCATCCATCCTCTCCTGCTCCTTGTCTGTCAGGGTGGGGAGAGACAGGACCACCAAGCAGCCCTTGTCGGGAGGGGGCATGGCTGCTGCAAAGCCCTGCAGTTCAGTTCTCACTCAACAGCCCTTCACTCTTGGAGTCTGCAAAAACAAGTTTTCTTGTCCCACATTTGTGCTGACATTTCGCTTTCTCTCTGAGTGCAGAGCATATCAAGTTAGGACTAATCCAGAAAAGGTCAGCTAATGAATGAACAGTGTTGTAGGCTTTCTTTGAGCTAAGGTAAGGTTTTCCTGACCCCACTGAGCTTTGGCTCTGAGAAGGCAGTTATCATCAGTGCTAAGGCTTGAATTAATAATTTTTACTTATATGTGGTTATTAATTACTAATTCCTGGGTGGCAGTAGTGTTCTTTGCATTTCCCGTGGTTTAGAGGAGGGTCGTTTGAACAAG
>WEIV01008419.1:379436-492250 GCA_013390005.1 Calyptomena viridis | reverse complement strand
TTTTTTTTTTTTTTTTTTGTTAATTTGTTTTTGTTTTCTTTTACTGAATAAATTCATAAACTCTATTAGCGTTTTGCTTTAGGGGTCAGGTCCATCCTGGAAAACAGCAACTCTATCAACAATTATCAGCAATGTGGAGAATGCTGCTTGAAGTTACAGTACATACAAGTTCAAAGCCATCATGGAAATATTTATATGGATGTGTGAGGTGAAGTTTGCCAGGCTGATGTTTATAAGATAGCCTCTAAGGGAAGCAAGTGTAGGGAATAGAGAAGCTGGGATCAAAATGTCAGGTTTCCTGTAAACGTAGCAAATATCTGTCTCTGTCAGGACAAGTGTTTGTGTAATTGAGGAGCTTGGTCACAAGGTGTCACCACAGCACTGACTTTGGCTCACATGACAAATGTAGAAAAATCTAGGAAACAGTATTTGCCCTGTGAAAGGCAGTAAGGAAACTACTTTTTAGTGTTTTTATGATAGTTTCATTAATGATTGGACTGGGGACTCATATTCAGACACGTGTGGGATCTATATGGACTTGTGTATTTGAGGCCTGGGTGGGTTCTCTGCTTTTGGCTCTGCAGCTGGAGTCACCTCATTTGTTTTCTTAACTAGGCTGTTACTTGGATACAGTGTATGTCACCCTCCATCACAGTGGGAGAAACTTTGAAGCCGTCTGTAGTTTATTATTGTTGTTATTATTGTTGTTATTTTTAAAAATCTTGCTACAGAAATTCTCGTATCATTTATAGAGAACCTCCATCTATGTAAGAAATACTTAATACTGTTTCTTTTCTTTTCTGATAAAAATGCATAGTCTTTTACATTGGGAGGGGATTTTTATACTTATGATAAATACTTAGGTAAGATCGACTTAAAATTTTTAGCCTGTTATATAAACCCTTAAGGAAAGGTGATATTCTCATTGCTAGACAGTTTTAGCTTTATCAGCAGCCATTGATGCCAATTTTGTGGGTTTTTTCAGTTTCTTCCTCTGTACACACACAGTCACACTCACTGAATGGCCCAGTTCTGCCTTAACAAAAAGCATTACAAGTAATTTATACAGAAACATTAAAGGTCCTGCCCCACATGTGCTTCGTGTGCACACACCAGCCCCACACACACTCACACAGTGCATGGTAGAGGCAGAAAGAGGGAAAAGAATGGAAACCTGAAGAAATAGGAAATGCACAGGGTGGGTGTGCATTAGCTTTTCTCTGTGGCAAAAGAAAGGCAATAACACGGCTTCTTCCAGTCTCTGAAGTAGTAAAAGGCTGGACACAGTCAAATGCCCAAGACTGTGGGAGATGCTTTGTTGTATTTTTATTATTAGAAGTAAACTCTTCGTTGATGACTGGGTTGGTTTTTGTTTTACAAGACTGCTTATGTGTCATATCTTTAATCAAGACATGGCTTAGTTAGCATTTCATCCAAACTTTAAATATACCCTGGAGTTCCTCCAAGGAGGCTCTCCTGGCCTCTGTGTCTGTGCCCATATCTGGGTAGGTCAGGGATCAGAGAAATGCTGACAGGAACACAGTGTCGTCGTGTAGTCATCAGCTGTATGAATCTGGCACCACAGAGGGAGGAAAATCACTGCAGTAGTACAGCTTAAACCTTGTCTGATTGTTATGTGTTTTTACTACTTTTTTAGGTGAAACATGGAACCCGCTGAAGTTGCACTACCAACTACGAAATGTCCGTGAAAGGTTGGCCAAAAATCTAGTGGAAAAAGGGGTACTGACAACAGAGAAACAGAACTTCCTTCTTTTTGACATGACTACACACCCTCTCACCAACAACAATATCAAACAGCGCCTCATCAAGAAGGTTCAGGAAGCAGTTCTTGACAAATGGGTGAACGACCCTCACCGCATGGACAAGCGCCTGCTGGCACTCGTGTACTTGGCCCACGCCTCAGATGTCCTGGAGAACGCTTTTGCCCCCCTTCTGGATGAGCAGTATGATTTAGCCACAAAGAGAGTGCGGCAGCTTCTGGATTTAGACCCTGAGGTCGAATGTATGAAAACCAACACGAATGAGGTTCTGTGGGCTGTTGTAGCAGCTTTCACAAAATAACTGCATTCAGACTGAAGTGTTCTCTGTTCTTTCATGTAAACCAGTTGTTTCTGTTCTATTGACTATTCATGTTTTCTGTAATTTGTACCTTCTCACATGATGAATCGGCTTTTCTTTAATGGGAGCTATAAGTTGGTATATTCACTACTTCTCTGTCTATCTGTATACAGGATTCTGCTGGTACAAGAGACTTTCCTGTTTAAAAACAACAGAAAAAAGGTTAACTGCCATATTGGCATTCCATTTCCTATTCAGTTTGAATTATCTTAAATACTTTGTTTAATTTTTCACCTTGTTGTTATTTGAAATGGTTTAAGTCACCAAAGCTCCATGTTGAAGTGTCTGTCAGGACATTTTATACACAGATGTTTTCAATTATATCTAACAAAATGACTTTAAAAGCAGAAATGCCAGTAAGCAACTTTGTCAATACTTCCTGTAAAACGCCCCATAAATTTTTTCTTTCCATGCAAGTCTCTTGTGTACTTATATTTTCATTAGAACAGTAGCTGAGTCATAAGTAGTATAGAAAGGTCCAATTGTTTCATTAACCAGTTTTTGAGGGGATACATTCCATTATATTGTATATATAGTTCAAATTGTATATTAACAACTGCCCTATCTTAGTATTTTGCAAGACCTACTTACTTGTACACCTGGTGCCCCTTATTTGCTGTCATCCATTGCCATTCAATGCAAAGAAAGGCCTCCTGCAAAGCCTTCCTGTATGTGAAAGCTGTTTGTTTCCAGAGTCTCTAGAGTTTGCCATCCAGGTATTCTCAGTCTATGCATTGCCTTTAAAAATTAGTGAATGGAAAGAGACTGCTTTCTGTCGTTGTTTGTACTTTCTTTCTTTCCTTCCTCCTCTCTATGGAAGAGGCTCGTGACAAGTACAATTCTTAAGTGCAGTTTTCAGTTTTGTACACAAATTAATGTTTGTCTGTTAAGCCTCAAAATATTTTACACTTTCAAAAGCAAAAAGTCAGTCCTAGCAGGTGTTGCATGTAAATGGTTAGCAAGTAATGACTGCAGTTCTGACAATTCAGATTTCTGTAATGGGACGCTCTGCTATGTTTTAATTTTTATATATACAATTATGCTGATTAGCACACTATTGTAAAAAAACCAAAACCTATATAAAACTTTGGCTTTTTAAAATTTATTGCCTCTTTGCCACTGCATGTTATTTCCCATTGGTTTCACAGTGTAAATATTATGCATTGAAAAAATTAGACATTGATTTATACTTTTTTTTTCCTCATAAAAATGCAGATTTATAGTGGGGCTTACAGGTGTTTAGAAACTTTTTTGGTTAATACTCAGAGCAAGAATACTAGATGGTGTATAACTGTAGAGTTGAAATTTAAGGGATCCCTTAATCTGTATACTAGCTTTTTACCTACAGTAAATAAACTATGATCTTGAAAGTGCCTGAAACAGAGTAAGCATGTCACTTTTATTTTTTTTGTTGCTAATTAGAAAGGTTTTATTGCCTAACTGAAAGCTTTAGTTAATATCCTTCTTACTAGAAAGGGAGAATTTTTATTAAGTAGTTCAAACTGACTTAATCAGTGGTGTCACTCGGATCTGCAGGATTCACGGCTGGGACAGACTGAGTTGACTTGTGAGTGTGCAGCTGTGCCTGCCATGGGTAGACCTTCTCTGTCTTGAGCACAATTCTACAGCCTCATCTGTGACTGGACTTCCAGTTTTGCACTTATGTTTTCAATCATTCAGATGCTTAAGCAGTTGAGTCTAAAATACAAGGTAAATTCATCATACCTATATAACCTTTTTTAATAAAGGTTTTTACAACAGGTCCTTAACTTTTAATGGCACACTGTTCTTGCAGTTCTTAATGCTGTTCTTCAGAAAAATGAAATTAAAAAGTATATTGTAAGATATTTCAAACTCTGGTTTATGAATAAAAAGACAAGCAGTGTTCTCTCATTTGTAAGATGCTGTGTTTAAAACTTTGAGGAGGTTGGGCATGAACTTGGGACATTGTCTTTTAAACATTTCAAACTGTGATTGCTTTAAGTGGAGGAAAAATGAAAATTGCTGTGGTGCTCTTGCATTGGACAGCTTACAGAATACTTTCTGTACTTGGTAGCATATGCTAATTCACTACTTTCACTGTCTCTTTTGATCCGTTTTCTTATTTTCTGTTGCTCTTTGAGAGGATAGAAGAGTAATTAGGTGTAAAGGTCAGAAAAATAGTGGAGTTTGCAGGAGCAAGTTTTGTGCACAAAACTTTTAAAATGGCCTTGAAAATCTAAGTTACTTGAAACGTGCTTCAGCCTGGAAGAATCTTTCGTAGTCCTTTTTCTGGCCTCTCATCTTCCTTTTCAGAGTACTTTCCATGTTCCTGCTGGTTTCATGTTCGGTTATTGGGGATATTGGGGTTTTATCACCCTTACAGCAAATATGGTTTAAAAGGGGTCATCCTTTAATCCCCCCTCTTGAAAGATTATTTGGGATTTTTTTTTTCCCACATAGGCAATAACTGCACACAGTGTTTATCAGCTTTATTTTGCTCAAAGATAGTACCTCTGACTGTGATGGGGAGAGTTTGTGCTGGACATGTCAAAGAAATTTGATGTAAGTAACAACGGGTTTGTGCTGGACCACCTGGTGTAAGCCTAGATATGCAAGGGAAATAGATGAACTTTTGTAGTCTTGGGTCCTGCATTGTGCTTGAAAAAGCCCAAAGCCTCAAGGAAGGTAAGTTTGGTAGGTTAGCAGGAACTGATTCAGGTGACATTGTTGCCTTCATTCCTATTTCAGGTTCTAATAAAATGGTTAGACGTGAGACACTTCTTTGTTTTGCTGAGATTCAGGTACCCTGCTACCATTAGCTGCTACAGCAGCTCCTGGAGACCTGGTTTCCAGACAGCTCTGTCTGCTCCAAATCCTCAGCTCCCAATGGCTGCTTGAAGTGAAGACTGTTATCCATAGCCTGAACTTGAACATGTGCCTCAAGGAAAAATATATATTATTCAGGGACACATTATTTTAAAACAAACTTTCAAGTCAAAACCAGGATTTTGAAAGTTAAATTCCCAAGCAGTGCATATATATCTGCTGTTTCACAGTCCTTGAGATTTACATCCTGCTCTCCTGTGTTTCTAGAGCTGGTGTTACAGAGCTTTACATGGAATGCTAGTGAAACTTGTGTACCATAAATGATGCTTTTGAGGCAAAAGTTGCATAAATTGGTGATACAGGGCTGGTGACTGCTCATGTGTTCATGCCCATTTCTCCTACAAAGTGAAGATATGTATTGACTGATGTGTTCTCTGTGAACTGGACTGAACCTGTACTGTAACAAAATAAAGCACCCTTTGATGCTATGAGCTGCAGGTGGCTACTGCGTATTGCATCCAATACCTAAAGGATTTTTTTTTTTTTTCATTTGCCCAGTAATTTCCAGTGGCTCTTATATTCACCAGTGTGGGAAATGGAATTTTTAAGATTTTTGTGAAAGCCTTAGTTCTGCCTCAGCTTGAAGCCTCAGCTGGGCTTCAAGCACTTCAGGTAGCCAAAGTCTTTTATGTCCCAATTTCCTGTATTGTCCATTTGTCTGTGTATATGGAGGGGAGTTTCCAGTTCCAGAGAAGTATGAATTTCTTGGAAAAGCAACTAATTTATTATGTGGCAATGCTTAATAATAGCCTAATTACTTAGGAAATGGTGTGTTAATGAGGAACTGGACATGGCAGTCAATGCTATGGTCTAGTTGACAGGGTGGTGGTCAGTCATAGGTTGGAGTTAGTGACCTCAGAGGTCTTTTCCAACCCAACTGATTCTGTGATTCTGTTAAATGAAATGCTGTGCTTCAAATGAACTGTGATTTGAGGTATGTGTAGGGGGTGGCTGCCTTGGGACACAGTGTGAGAGTCTTTGGGTGGGGAAGAAGCATGGTCAAAACTGCTGCCCGTGTTAATCTCTGAATAAGATCTGGAGTTTTGTGGTAGTGGGTCCTGTTTTCTGCTGACAGATCAGCAGCATGAAGTCTGGAAAGCTGAAAATAAGAAATGCCTTCTGACTCAGGAGGAGAAAGCTTATGTAGGAACACACGAAAACCTGGCTCCTAAGACAG
Organism: Calyptomena viridis; assembly: GCA_013390005.1. Classification (NCBI taxonomy): domain Eukaryota; kingdom Metazoa; phylum Chordata; class Aves; order Passeriformes; family Eurylaimidae; genus Calyptomena; species Calyptomena viridis. The sequence continues at coordinate 486,066 of WEIV01008419.1, read as the reverse complement.
CAGAAAAGAATAGGGAAAGAAATGCTGATTAGTAGTAGCCTTTGGTTTTCCCCTCTCCCTCCACCTTTCTGTATTTCCAAACAATTTACTGTTTCAATCTTTGTATCTGCTGACTTTGGCCCCTGGTCTTCTCTGTTTCTTCTCTTTGTTTCTTCCTCTTTGGTGCTCATGAATGAGTGGTACTGATTTCCAACCTGTTTTCATCCTGGTCTGTGCCAGCAATATTGTGGCCAGCAGGACCAGGGCAGTGATTGTCCCCCTGTACTCAGCACTGGTGAGGCTTCACCTTGACTCCTGTGTCCAGTTCTGGGCCCCTCAAATCAGGAGGGACATTGGGGTGTTGGAACAAGTCCAGAAAAGGGCAAAGGAACTGGGTAAGATCTGAAACATAAATCCTGCGAGGAGCAGCTGAGGGAGCTGGGGGTGTATAGCCTGGAGAAGAGGAGGCTCAGGAAGGACCTTATCACTCCACAACTCCCTGAAAGGAGGTTGCAGCCAGGTGGGGGTCGGCCTCTTCTCCCAGATAAGAAGCTACAGGACAAGAGGACATGGCCTCAAGTTGTGCCAGGGGAGGTTCAGATTGGACATTAGGAAGAATTTCTTCACTGGAAGGGTGATGGAACTTTGGAATGGGCTGCCCGGTGAGCTGATGGAGTCACTGTCCCTGGAGGTGTTCAGCAGAGCGGTGCAGCTGGTGCTGTGCTTTAGGTGACATGGTGGTGCTCATTCAAAGGTTGAACCCAGTGATCTTGGAGGTCTTTTCCAACCTAGATGTTTCTATGACTCTGTGATTCTAGAATGTTTCCACTCTAATAAAAAATTTATTAATTTTTTTTTCCTCTCAGTTTTACTATTAACTTTAGCTCGACTCTCCATGACTGTGACCTCAGAGTGGCTTTTCCCTCTGATTTAATTTCCTGACAGTGCCTCAAGGAATCTCCCCTTTGTCAGCAAATGGATTTATCAGTGTAACCTGCCGTGGTGGCTGGACTGAAGCAGCTAGCTGCCTGCTACAGCTCAAAACACGTGGTATGTTGAGGTGAACAAAACCTTATGTTAGTTTACCTTGAAACTTCTCTTTGCCTGTGATTTTTCTCTAATGTAAATAGATCCTGTGCCTAGGGCTTGCTACGTCTTACTCCAACTTTTTGTATAGTGAGAGCATTATATACACAAGTAATTTTCCCTTTTGGATTCTCTGCTTGTTAGAAGAGTTGAGTTTGTGTTCTCTATTTGGCTGTTTAGTTTTACAAAGTTGTATTCACTTCACTTGTCAGGTTTCTTTACTTGTATTTAATTTGATTAAAAGGGACAAGTGGGAGAAGAAAGAGGCATAAATATGCTTACAAAGTGATAACATAAACCATTTTCCTGGCAAAATGGACTAAAATATTTTATCTTTCATTTCTGCTTTCTTCACTAGCAGTACATCATTCAGTTCATTCACATCTAGTGCATCTGATGTCTGCTCAGAAAGGATTTGCCATCATTTAATGCACTAGTGTCCGTTAGGATTTATATTCTGTTGCCAATTCCTTTTATACATTTATTCAAATCTTGGATTTTTTCTTCCTTTGCCCTAGGATTTATCTTGAAGGTAGGTATTAGGAGAAGACTTTGGTGGTCACAAAGTGCAATGACAGGCAGTTTATAAGCTTTCTTTGCCGCTGCCAGGTTTTCTTTCCTGACTGTTCAAATGAAACCAAATCATGTCTCAACCAGCTTTTAAAATCCTGCTCTGACTCCTTAAGCTCCTGAAGACCTCAGACACTTCTGAAAACGAGATTTAGCTAAGTCACGTATAGGTTTTGCAGTGCTGGCCAGAATAACTTCTATACACCATTAAAAACCTCAGACCTTGTGTTTTCAGAGGACTTACAGACAAAATTTATCAAATGCTGCTGTGCCTGCATCAGGGGACGGACCCAAAACTCCTCTTCAGCCCTGACCAGCTCCAGCCATCCGGCTGAGGGGCACCGAGCAGGAGTGGCCACCCCAGAACTCAAGGTCTCTCACCAGGAGATGACCAGTTCAGAGCTGGCTAAGGCTCAGAGGAGGAGTGCTTTCTCCTTAACCTCTTTGCCTTTGGTGTTCTGGGCGCAGCTATTGGAGGGCAAGGGATTAAGAGCGACTCTTTGTGGTTAGAAAACAGGAAAACAGTTTATTGGGGAAACTGACCCCTGGAAAAGCCAACCACAGAGAGCATTTGCCATCTTTGTTTAAATATGGGGACAAAATTAGGGGAGGACAGTGGGAAAGGACCTGTGGACTTTAAGGTAAGGAGGGTTTAGGAAAGGGTTACCTCATAGAGAAGCCAGTGGCCTGCAACTCAAACCTATTAGCTGTCGAGTAAGCAGGACTGACATGGGAAGTTCTGGAAGGGTAGGCAGAGTCAGGATACAAATATGGTTTTGGGATGGAATAACTTTGGACCAGGGGAAGGGTTAAGGATAATTAGGAGGAGGATACAGAACAGGAGGGTACAATTGTATGGGAAGGAAAAAGGGGGATGACTGAGCAGTCTATTTAGAGATGAACAAAGGGTTACAGAACTGTACAGAAACAAATATAATAAACTGCAGGTGCACACCACCACAATCAAAGCCATATCATTTCTCCAAGCAGCAATCTCAGGGTAACCCACCTCAGCAGTGGCAGTGAGCAGAGTCCTTGGCAGAGAAGCCACCGGGAGGCCTGAACAAAAATTGGTCAAAGGGAGCTTCCTGTCCTGGAAAGGTCTGGGATTCCTCAGTTCAGTGTTCCCAATGAGAACATCCTACATGGATACATGCTTCATTACCCTTCACCCACAGTGAAATCGGAGTTGGCTGTGGGCTGGGGGCCGGGAACACTTGCTGCCTCTTGGATGATGTGGGTGCTGGTCTCCATCCAGGCCAGACATGAGCTGTCATGGCTGTGACAGACCTGAATATCTTTCCCTGGAGACTGCTCTCCCACAGGTCCCACTCCATGTGTGCCAGGGAGATGTTTGAGGTTGAAGATTCTTCTCTGAGCAGAGCAGGTGGGGGGAGCTGTGCAATGAGTTCTGGCTTGTGCCCACCAGTCAAATACACTGCAGAGGTGTCTGGGGCTGTGCTTGTGCCTGCGTGGGAGGGGAACAGCAGCTGCTCACAAGGGTTCCAGTCATCCAGGAAAGCACCACATCATGTGTGTGAGCAGTTGTGCTTGAAACAAGGGAGTGCGTGTGACCTTCCTTAAGCTGGAGTATGTACAAATAAAACAGGCCTGGAATAAAATGCAATTATAAACACATTTGGAGTTACAACTGAAGTCTGTTTGTTGGATACTTTGCAAACAGGAAATGGAGCTAAATTCATTGCATTAATAGATGCCTTGCTGTAGGATGTTGCCTGATGTTAGGCTGTAGCTATTGAGAGCTTCCTTCTGAGATCCAACTGAAGATTTGCACACATTTTAATGTACTCAAATCTGAGATGCTCAGCCAAAAACATCAGAATCCCTTCTGTATGAGCAGTGCTGATACACAGAGAAATTTGCACACAGCATGTACAGATATTTTAACCAACTTCTTACATTTTCTTTTAAGAGGAAGCAAACTGTATTTTGATTGTACTGAAATATCTTTTTTTTTTTTTAGTTCTTTCTTCTGTATGGAATGGACAGAACCTGCTGCCAAGATCACATATGGCTGACAGTCAGCACAAGGGTTAAGGATTTGTGAGCCATGAACAGCAGAAATGTCTGGCACATTTTCAGTTTCTCTGCATGGTGATAGAAGTGGCAGCCTTAACTGAAGTGTATCTTCAGAAGGTAATTGCTTAGGAGAACACTAGAGGTATGAGCAGGTTGGTGACTATCCTGCTCTTAGTGTGTCTTGCAGGGCATGTTCATCAGCATCATAAAAAAGCAGCTCAGAAACCCTGTGGGGTTGGAGTAATGAATGAGGTTTGATTCTGCTTGGCCCTCAGCTTTTTGGTTGTACAGTCAAATGAGTCCCAGCTCTCCCATGTCAGTGTCTCTGAGCTGCTCAGGGCTTTGTAGCTTTGCCACTTGCCTGTTTCAGATCTTCAGCCAACTGTCAAAGCTGCTGTGGGAGCTTCTCTGCTCCCAGGCTCTTCCCCTTTCCAAGGCTAGGAGCCTCATGCCCATAGGCTTCCCACACTCAGCACTGAGGATCCAAGACAGCATCTCCTGTATGTTGTTTCCAGATGAGGCAGCACACAGTGAACACCATGGGTCCATCAGTGAATGAGGGAGACAACCAAGTGACATGAGAGGTGAGAAAACACTGATGTACTCTTCTCTGTCTGTATCAGAGCTCTGTGTGTGCCCCAGCAGGTTGGGATGTAGGGGGAGCCAGCACCAGGGACTGCTCAGAGAGGTTGGATATACACAGATCCATATAGCTGGATGGGACTCACCCCAAGGAGCTGGAAGTGATAGACAGCTTCAGCTAGGAATAATCAAGGTGACTCAGAGAAGTTCTTGGGGACTGGACCAATGTTGTGCCTGTCTTTGAGATGAGGAACAAGCTACAATCAGCTGTGTCTCAAGTCCAGGGGTGGTACAGGAACCATGGCCTCTTGAGTCCACTCCAAACATAAAACACAGTATGGCATGTACTAGGGAAGTACATTCAAAGAGTCACGAAGTGCAAACTGGACCTGATCAATAAAACTGCCTTCTGTGATGAAATGCCTGGCTATGGGGGTTGGAGGGGAGTGACAGGGGATATAAAACTACTTGGCTTCAGTAAGGCTTTCAAAATCATCTCTACAGCATTTTTGGAAAGAAGCTGTGAAACATCAGTAATACCATGTCAGGTGTCGTGTCAGGTTCCCTGGTTCAGAAAGGATGTTGAGAAAAAAGGGTCCAGCAAAGTATGGTCAGGATTATCCTGAGCCTGTGGGACATGGCTACAAGAAGAGGTAGAAAGAGCTGGGATTCTTTAATCTAGGGAAGAGAAGGACTAAGGGTCCATGACTACCTGGTAGGGAGTCAGACAAATAGCAGGGACCAACTCATCTCAGCAGCAGCAGATAATATACCAGTGGGTGATAGCATCAAACTGCACCTTTGGAATTTCAAACTGAACTTCAGGAAAATTTCTTCACTAGGAGAGTGCTACAGCCTGGGACCAGACTAACAGAGACGTTGTGGTATCTCCGTCCTTGGAGGTCTTACATGCTGGTCTAGACAAAACCACAGCTGACCGGATCCAGTGCTGGCAAAAACCCCGCTCCAAGTGGGAGGTTGAGCTGGATGACCTCCAAAGATCCTTCTCAGCTAATATTGCTCTAATCTTGTGATCAGCTTCATTGCTTTAACTATGACTGCTAAGTTGGATGCTCCAACAAGCTTCCTGCACAATAGGCTGGTCAAATAGGAGAGGGAGGGACTGGGAAATAGAGGGTGGTCTGCTCTTGTTTCCTTTGAGCAGCAGAAATGCAGTCCTTACAATGTGAATATTCAGCTTTGTCCTGAATGCACCCAGATTTTACATGTGCTAGAAACCTTACTCAGTTCTTTCGTGGGACTGGATTTAGATGCAGATTTTCAGTGTTTAATGTAACAGATAAACTGTTGCCAATCACATTTCCAGAATCAACACTTCTTTTTCAAAATTATGACAACATCAGCTAGATGCACCAAAGGGTCTCACCCAAGCAACAAACCCCAAAGAAGGCAGCAGACCCACCCCTGCCATGGCGTAAGGGATGTGGGGAGCAAGAGAAACTCTGCACCTCTGCCCAGTACTGTCAGAATACCAGAAGCTGAGAAGTTTTATTCAGCTTTTGCAAAGTCCTGAAGGCTGCAAACTTTGCAGGGTGTTATTCATAAAGCTATTTCAATACTTCAAACGTGAAGGAGAAGATCCTTATTATGGATACTTCTATTAAACAAAAGGAGGCAAGAAATTATTTTTCCAGACATGAATTTATGGGATATTTCAGCAAACACACCCATTTCTTTCTTTGAAGAGAGGATAACATACCTGCACCGGTGAAATATCAGCCTTTCCTAATTAATGCTCATCCATATTTATGAATGAATATCAGAGAACTTCGTGATACAGCATGAACTTGTATTCCCTGCAGGGATCTCTCCTACTGTACTGGTCTGCACAGTAAGAGACTCTCATTTATACCATGGTGTTCAACATAGGCTCTTGTCGTCTCCTATTTTTCAATTCAGCATCATTTAAGTCCACTAAACAAACTGCCACCTCTGTCCAACCTGCCTCAGGAAGAGAAAAAGGGTAATGTCACTTCAGAAATGAACAGGCCAGAGCACCTACCCCAAAAAACTGTCTTTTGTTATTTCACCTTAAGGAGAAACATCAACCAGCGTCGTTTATACAGAATCAACAACAACAAAAAAAAAGGAGTCAAAAAGCAAACTCCTCTGCAATTCTAGTTTGTTAAAGAGTTGTACTCATAAATTGTGGTAATTGTTTTTTAATTAAATTAAGTGTGCACATAGCTAGATAATTAAAAAGCACACAAGCATTCCAGATTTCTTTAGAAACTACCCACCACTTTCAGTCTTGCTGTATGTTTGCTTTAAGCCACAGGGAATGTGAACCAACCTTTCTGAAGAGCATTAAAGTCTTTGGAAAAAGAAAGGGAAAGTTTTAAAACAGGTGTCCCATGCTATCAGAAAGAAATGACTGAATCTCTGGGTACACGGTGGCACCAAAGCCAGGAAAAAAACGACAGAGCTATGAACTGAACTCACTGAAAGCACAGACTGACCTCAGTGTCCAGGGAAATCAATGGCCCTGCAAGAACTTGTTGCCTTTGGAAGACAGTTTGTTCTGTATAAGTGATTGTAAAATGGTTACATCAGTACAATTCTTGTCCTTGTTGTCTTTGTTTATGTGGATGTGAGGTCTCTAGCTTTTATCACAGTAAAGACCAAGTGTGTGTTTCAGTAAGCTCCTAACATTTAAGTTGTTGAGTTCTCTAATGCATGAGCTGAATTACTTAAGTTTTTGTATAAAATGCACCTTACTTATTTGCCTCTTACTTCTATTCCTGAAGGGACAATTCTAAGTCTCTTGCCCATGTTTTCTCTAAGTAAGTCACTTCACTTTCTTGTTAATTTTCCCTCAGGACCTGTTATGTTGCATGGTTCCTAAAAAAACAAATAAAAAACCCTAAAATGTATTCCACACAAGTCAAGTATTCCAAGTTGTGGGGAGTCAGTGATATATTTCTACATATCTACATTTTCACTTGGCTTGCTCTGAAACAGCTCTCCTTGAAGCTGCAGCAGTGGCTGTTAATGCAGGTGACTTTGAAGGTGAGAAGAGACTGCCAGTAAATCTAATCCCATCTCCTGACCAGAAGCTGTATTCATTTCCCACTGTGCATCATGGGTTTTGGCTAAGTCAGATTTTCTGGGAAGACATCCTGCTGTGGTATAAGGATAACAAGAGACTTGGAGCCTTACACTTCTTTTACATGCTTCGTTAACTTTATTAGGATAAGGTTATGGTGGTGCTGATACTGTGCAAATGCCCTGAATTTCTAAGGTAAGTATCCTGGCTGTAACTTCCAGCCATTCTATTGTGATATTTCCCCCCTGAATATGCATTGACATTGTAATTAAGTCACCTCACAACTTCTTCAAAGACAGACTGAACTGCTTAAACTCCTTGAGGGCATGTGAGTACAGAAAAGCGTGCACGTTCTCCTTGCAGAATTATACCAGTAAAATAAAGTTCTAGGCACCAACAGAGCTCCTCACAAGAGCACTGTGTTTTGGGGTAGAAGTAGGTTTTCTTTTCTTTTAAACTCCTTCCAAGGGGATTTTGGAAGCTCTCCCAGTGTTCTCTCCTGCCCGGGGGAGTATTTGGAGGTGGGTAAGGAGCACCTGAGCCTTTGCAGTAGCTTCACCCAACTGCCACATGTAAATCTGGAAATGCCCTCGGTCTGTGACCCTCTTGGATGTGAGACATGAGCTTTCAAAAGGGCTAACAGAAGTTCATGACAGCCCCTGGCTTTTCTTATCCTTCTAGAAAAGCCCAGCACCCCGAGACCTGCTGAGATCCCTCTTAGCCCTCATAGTCCACAAGACTCATGAGTTAAACTGATAGAACACTTACAGTCAAATATACAGAAGAGTCATTTCTCATTTAAAAGTCAAGGATAGTTTCCTCAAAAGTTGGTTGATTTTTTAGAGTGTTTTTTTGCGTTTTTTTTGTAAGTTAAGAGCAACCTGAATATAAAGGCATGAAAGTTCACTGGAGCCTGTTTCAGCCTGTAAGTGGGTCACAAGACGCTGAAGTGTGGAGTGAAGTAACACCCACACAAATCAAATAAAAGAGTAGCTAACCTGTATTTAAAAAGAATAATCTTTCTGGATGCCTTAGTCATAGATGTCTTAGCCATGAAAAATTCAAGACACCAAGCACTTAGTGGAGAAACAGCTGCAGAGGATGCCTGCAAACCTGGGTACAAAATTATCAGACTGACATTAGTAGTTAAATCACCTCCCCTCAATGCTCCAGGGACCTGGGGTGCATGCAATTTCCATCAGAAATAATGAAATTCATGAGTATGAACCTTGGAAGCGGTGTCTAGTGAGAGCTTTAGGGGAGAAAATCTCACCAAAATATCTCATACAGAACCTGGCCTTAAAATAAAGTAAATAAATAAATAAATAATCAACGAAGAACAAAAAAGGAAGCCCAAACAAACCTTCACACATACAAAAAACCTCAAGAACAAGGGAGCAGGTAACACTGCATGAAACCCTGCATGGTGACCAGCTGACATTGCTGAAAGACGGATGCTGCTGCAGAGAGCATGGCTAAGCTGAGCAGAGTTCTGATCTAAACAGCTTTGAGAGCCTGCTCAGAGGCTTTATCTTTGCTGCTGGTAATTACAGCACAGGCCCAACCAGCACCACAGTTTGTCTGTAATTACCAAGGAAGTTTTACGCATTCTGGTGGCTGGGTCTGGCTGGGGAGAGGCCGCGGGCACAGACAGCCGCGGGTGTGCGGGGCTCAGCAGCGCTGGAAGGACGGGGTTTGTCTCCGTAGCATGTCTGTGTGCAGGAGCAGGGCACAGAATGAGGAGGCTGGCTGGGAAGGCAGGGATGGGAGAGGGCGAGCACCATCCAGAATGCCCGGAGGGGTTAGCTGTTAACATACCCTTCAGCCTTCTCCTTGCCGGGAAACTCTTGGTCTTCGTGGCCCAGCCTTCCACCCTTTCCTTACGCTGCTCCTCTCGAGGGTGTGCCCTGCAGATGCCTGTGGTCTCCCCATCGGTATTTTCCCCAGCCGTGCTGCCTGGGACGAGAGGGGCTGGCTGCCTCCCCCTGTTACATTGCAACACAGCTGCTGGGTTGGGGTCTTCCCTGTGTTACTGCTCTTAGTTTGGATCAACAGAGATCAGACTGTGCCCTAGAGGTCAATCTCTGCCTGCTATATCAGCCTCCGGAGTGCAGTCTGGATTTCCCTCAGCAGACCTGCTGAGCCCCTGTTTACCCGTGCGGCAGCGGGATGAAGGATAACAGCAGTGGGATGTGAATCAGAGCAATGAGTCACTCGGTTTTAACTTACCTCTGCTTCTCTGCTGGGAAACGGAGATAACTGGAGATAATGCAGTTACTCTCCTGCTCTGGGCTTGCCCTGTCATCATCTTGTGCTTTCACGGTAAAAGAAAAAAAAGGAGGGCATCTCTCCTCCTGTACAATTGCATTGTACATGTCTGTGGACTTCTGGGTGTTTGACAGAAAGGAATAATGTCCTCCCATCAGCACTTACCTCCGATTAATTTTTTTTTAATTGATAGTAAAAATGAAACTGGAATAATTTCACATTGAAAATGGTAACAATTTATAAAACATCAGCAATGTAAGTTTGTCTGCACCTATCATAATGCAATGTCCTGGCAACAGAAGTGGACTTTCTTCAGAGAGATGTTTCCCAGAATCTGTTTGAGCCTGAGCTTCAGTGTGACCTAATGCATCAGCCCATGAGCAAACTGAGGATGGGGAACCCCCGTGTGCACCATCTAATACAAACCCCTGCACATTGATGGTATAAATGGCCAGGGTACAGACTAGCTAAAGAGGAGGATGCTTTGTGTCCAAAATTTGGGACACCAAAAGGAAATCCATCAGCACATCACAGAAATGTTTTCTGTATTTGTCTAAATAGCCTCATATTTGCTTTCAGCTTATGGTCAATGCTTTCATGGTCCCACAATGCACAAAGGATGGGCAAGTGTGGAAGTTCAATTAGTGGGGCTTTTCTCATCAATCTCTGGTTCAGCTGGTTTTGGATGATGATGAGAGCACAAAATACCTTTATTGCCTATAAATACAGACCCTGAAATCTGTGGGAAGTCCACTTTACCAGCTGAAAACCCACTTTAGGAAGAAAACTAAAACTCTTGACCTTGAAATAGCTTCCAAATTCTAAAAGCAGCACATCTAGCTGCCTGTTACAGACATTAATCACTGCCGTATTTTTCACAGCATGTAAAATTTAAGTAATAGAATCACTGTCCCCATTGCCATACTTGCAAGTAAAAGCTGATAAATAGAAGCACTGACCTCAGCTGGTCGATTTAACCCGATGAGTCATGGTCTTGAGGCCACATACGCTTCCTCTGCTAATACTCTTGTTCCTATTTATTTTTTAAAGTGTGCTGGCATGCTGTGTACCACAGAATAGCTTCTCTAATGGGCAATTCCAGAAATAGAAATATCCCACTGGTTTGCTCTCCTTTGTCAGGGTTTCACAGTCCCCACTTAGTCTGCACAGAGCCACAGCAGCTCAAAGAGATGCCAGGAGAAACAGAGGATGAGCAGAGCCAGGCTGTCAAGCAGTGAATTCCTCTTGAAGTTCTCTGTCTGAGAAGAACCCTGGTATATTCTTACTTTCTGTGTTACAGAGAGCTAAGCTACAGAGAAAGATGAAGCAGATGTAGGCTCCTCCAGCTCAGCTGCTCTGGGTAGCCATGTATCTGCCACAACAGGGTCTGCCTGCAGCTATGCTTTGGTGTTGCTCTCAATGAGATTTTTCTCTGCAAAAGGCTCACTTTTTCATCCCAGCTGAACTAAAATACTGAACCACAGTCAGAATGGCATTTCAGTCAGGTTGGTGGTCCACAGCAGACTCTGCCTTGGATTGGGGCCCCACAAACTGCAGAAATACCAAGTGGAAAAGCCTTCTTGATCTCCCAGACAGACGTTGTTTGCAACTTAATGACTTTGAAAGTTAATATTCACATGTATAATATTTAATGGCTGGATGTGGCACTTCTGGAGTTCAGTTGGCATGATGGTATTTGTCAAAGGTTGGATTCAATGATCTTGAAGGTCTTTTCCAACCTTGATGGTTCTATGATTCTATGATTTAACGAATGAATGCCAGCTGTCCTCATTGCCATATCTGTGTGGATCTGGTCTGGTGAATCATGTTCTTGGGGCCATGTGTGCTTTCTCCACCACCCTTCAGATGGATACAGGCAGCAGTGACTGTATGGGGAAAGGATGAGATGAGGCTGGGCAGAGGTGTGTGCTCAGCACCTCTGGTCACACAGACATCCCACAGCAGACAGGATGGATGCCAGAATAAGAAGGGATATGAAGGAGAACTGTGGCACTTGGCAGATTGGGCTGTGCTGTGGAGCATCAGGATGAGAAATACCAAAGTGACTGGTAGAAGACATCAGAAATGGGTCTACTAGTACGTGATTTGGTACCATCAGAAATTGCATTTGCTCAATGACCTTCCACCAACCCAATAATTACAACCTCAAAAAGACTGCGATCAATATAATTTTCAAAAATCATATCTGTACCCAGATGTCCTGTGGCCTCCATGCAGGCAGAAACCTGTCTGACAAAGATTTGGCAGAGCCCAGACTGTCACACAAGACCCCTGAGACCATGGCTTTCACAACCTGTAGGTGGTCCCATGCAGACTTGGCCCCTTGCAATATGATAGTGACTCTTTTCTGGCTTCCAACAGGGAGAACAAGTGAGAGGCAGGTGCCTCCTGTGCCTCTGTGCCATCCCCAGCTTGCAAAGTGGGTATGTGGAACGTAACCTGGGAGCATACATTGCTATGCTACCTTTTCCTCTCCTGTGGGCAAGTTAATGTGCTGCAGCTCCCTAAAGGAGTGGAGCAGCAGCAGCTGCTTGCTGAGCTGCATTGTGCATGTAGAGAGCAGAAGGTTTGCACCTGGGTGTCCCTGCAGCCCTATGGCACTAGTTAGTTATTTGGATTGCAAATTGGCAATGAAGTCTTAAAAAAAAAGAAAAAAAAAAGAGAAAGAAAGTGAGGCAAAGGCCCTTGGCTGTCTGGATAACAGCCACTTGTATCACACAAGTGTCACTTAGACCCCTTTGATACTCATGGTGTTTGATGCACTTAGACTTCTCTGCTCCAAGCAAATTAACTCAAAATCAGACTCGGCCTTCCATTAAACCGGACTGATTCATGATAAGGAGAAGGCTCGTTCATTTCCCACTCTCTGAAAGAAAAAGGAGTAAAAACAGCTACTGTGCTGATCCACTTCCATATGCGAATTCAGGGTGGTGGTTCTGGCCCACAGCTGGCATATCTCCACTCCTCCCCTCTCTAGATGGTAATGCTCTGCCTTCTGACTCCTTAATGTCACTGAAATGGGATTTATATGGGGGATATTTAGCAATATTACATTAGTATTTGACATTTCATCTCTTGGAAGTTTTCGATGATGTTATTTGCAAGGACATTTTTCATCTCTGTAAATTGCAATCCTTCAAGAGCAGTGTAGCAGCTTAATTTTCTAGGTCTGTCTCTTTGTCTCTCCTTCTTTATCAGGATTTCTGGTGATTTATTTGATTCATGGGTGCTTTGGATTTCTTATGCTTGTTACAATGCACCTGTGTCTCAATGACACAGAAAAATGTTGATTTGAAGTAACAGCCCTGGCTTGCAGTGCTTTGGATATGATACAAAAATAGAACTGTGTAGAAAACATTTTTTATTAGCTTTTTCAGAATTCTAGACCCCAGGTAGTTCAAGCTGAATAACAAGATGTTTTACCTAAAAAAGGAAACCAGATATTGGTTGCTTGAAATGGCCACTGAAGGAAGATCACGGAACACTTATGAGACTTTTTTTGGTTTTTGTCTTTAACAACTAAGTACAAGAAATACAAAAGGAAACACTACAGTGCAAAAGTCTCAATGAAAATATGTTCAGAAGAGGCTGTGTGGCTGTGCAATGGTAGTCTAATAAAGAAACACTAAGTGCAGCCCAGGCAGCTAGTGGTAGGCTTGTGATTTTGGTTGGTTGTTTTTTGCTTTCCCAGGAAACTCTTGTGATGAAAGATTTCTTACTGTAACAAATATCATCTGGGGAGAAACCCGTAAGAACAACAACAACAAAAAAGTAAAGAAGAAAGTATGATGCATATACTACAGTATTAAAAACTGACAGATTAAACTAAGAAGTCTCTCCTGAATATCAAATCTCTGTATGCAATATTACAGAGACCTTCATGATCCGCAATGGCTTTCTGACAGTGCACTTAATTTCTGCCTTGTCTTCATTTAACAAGATGATTTTGCCTGTCTTCAGCACTTTACATCTGAGATTCCAAATGCCTTGGACAGCACCTGCCATATGGACCCTGGATAGATAAAGACGTATTTTTTTTCCCTTATTTGACATGTTAGAATATGAAGACATTGAACCTCTTGAGTGAGAGCTGCCTTTTGAAATAGTACATCCCTTTCAGAGCTGCTTGAATTTCCAGAAAAATCACTGCTGTTATGAGCAAAAGATTTAAAATATCTCTTCCTTTCTTATTTTTCCAGTTTTAGAAATACAGTTACTGGCAGATGGCCTGTGGTGCTCAGCGCTCATTCAAACAGTACTGAAATATTAGGAATTTCTATCCATGTGTCCATGCACACACAGACCCACATGCACACACAAACACAATTCTAGGCAGAGCTTTAACATGATTTTCAAATCAAAGCATACTTCAAGGCAGATGTCAGACCAGATTCAAGCTAAATTCGTAGGCTGAGCTCATCAGATGGATAGTACTATCTAACTGCAGAGGATTATAATGATGAACATGTGTGACAAGCATTTTATTGAACAAGGAGTAGATTGTTTAAGGGATTTGTCTGTGGAAAGCGGTTCCTGCTCCCACAAGGAGAGGACATCCAGGCTGGTTGTTTGTGTTATGAAATCAGGCTGATCCACTCGGTTCTGGTGGACTGTAATGTGGCCATACTGGGGAGAGCAGCAGCAATGCCAGTACCCAGGAGCTGGGTAGTGCTGGCCTTGGGCCAGTGCTTCTCCAAAACTCAACTAATCTCCTAAAATGCTTCTCTTTGCACAGCCCTTGATTAATGTGATTCTGACTAGGCACTGCCTCTGCTATTTGTGCATAAAGGATGTGGACATTCCCTGGGGACAGATTGCTTTGGCAATGTTTAAGCAGGACTTGGTATCTATTGCACAGTTATTTGATAACTCCTTGGTGCCAGTTCTGTGCAAGGAAGGGTTCAACCAGTGCTTTTCTTACCATCCTGTCAAGGTAGCACATATTCAACTATTGTAAATAAAACATTCTGGTTCCTCCAATATGTATGAGCAGATAGGGATTTTAAGTTCAAATTGAAGAAGGTGCTTTTGAAATGCTAAATGACTCTGTATGTGACCACATATTTAACAATGAAATCTCACAAATTCTAGGACACATAGAGGCACTGCTGTAGACAAAGGGAGGAATTGATTACCTAATAATAGAAATCAAACAAAAACAAACACAGTGTCAGAGCAGAGTTGATAAACACTGCACAATAAAAAGAGGGGGATGACTGATTTGCTAAAGAAATTGGCAAAAAATCTTATCTTGATGAGAAGCTGTAAGATGATCTTTAGTGACTGATTTATTTCAACCTTAGTCTTTTTGTATCTGTTTCTTTGGTCTCTGCAAATATTGTCCACAGCCAAGTACTACCAGTGGGTGAATTTGTCCTCTGACGTCTGATCTGTCCTCTGATACCAGATTTGTCCCACTGAAATCAAAACAAGTGTTAATCTTAGAATTACCTGGAAGAGGGTATTTAGAAAACTGTGTCTCATGTATGGCAAAAAAATCTTAGCCTTTTACTCTCAGGAGCTTGGAAAATAAATGTTTCTGTGAAGATCTGAGTGTTTAAATCTGAGGCTCTTTGACCCTTACTATTGACTTTCATTTGTTATAGAATTTATATAGAGTATGTATCTTGGACTTTTTGCAACAAATGAATAATTTAATGTGTGGTGTCCACAAACAATATATAATAAATGTATCTAAGTGTATATTTTCTCACTTTAAAGTTTAGATCATGTTGACAGTGGTGTTTTTGCTCCCTGCCTTCACCACTCCACCATGCATGTTGGAAGCAGCTATGCTTCTATGTTTCGTGCTAGTTTAAACTAAATACTTCTTAAGGGTTGCCCACTTTTGTGCTCTGGGTGAAATCCACTGCATCTGGGGAACTTTACATCCTAGTTAGTCTATGAAAATTCAGGAGGAGAGACATAAATGGAGAGAAATCCCTGCTGATGGATTCACAGCTCTTAGCTTGTTTTTCCACCTTCCTATAAAGATGTAGTAGGGTTTCAGAAAGGAGTAAAAAAAAAATTGGATCAGAATCATTGTTTTTTCATTATTGTTGCTCCCATTTGTAGCTGATGATCCAAATTAAAGTTGGAACTATTACAAAGGACACAAGGCTTCACAGAGCCAACTGACTGTGGCTCTGAGTCTGGTGTGACTGTTCATTTTCCATGCGTGGCTCTATCTGACTTCCAAGATTTCTCTTTTTCAGCCCTTTTAGTCTCATATTTACTGCAGCACATTATGGAGGAGACATATGTAATGTGTTCCCTCTCTTGGGCTTTGCTTCTGCAAAGAAAATCACTGTCACTGCTGCTGCAGTGGAAGCAGCACACATACACTTTCAAAGTAAGACAGTGTCCTGAAAAAATTGCTCTGCTTTTGAAGTAATTATTTCCAAATAAAATTGGAACACTGTGCCCACCTGAGGACCATGATAACTCTAGATTATTACTGTAATCATGCTGGTTAATTTTTCCACATAGAATACTTCATTTTAGCCTGCTTGTGAATGGAATTTATAATAGCACAGCCAGTGGTGGCTTGTCCTTGGTCTATTTTATATCAGCCATGTTCATGGGGGAGTCTGTGTAAAGGGCAGATATGAGATGAGAGAGAAGATTATTATATCATAATAAAGATGAAGGGTCCCAGTTTTGTTCCAAAAACACAGGAAAGCACAAGTCTTGCTAGTGGAGCTCACAATGTGTCAGGGCTCACACTGCAGTTTTTAAATCACAGCCTGAAATTTGGAAGCTGCTGGGGAAAAGTCATAATTCAGGTTAATTGGCCCCAGATACTTATTGCCCCACTTTTTGCTGTCAGTCGTGGCAGCATTTTGTACACCCTGCCTGGATATGAGGATGTTGTGCTTTTTCATTTGTACTTTCTTTTGTACCTACTGCTCGCCAGTCTGTCCCCAAGCCACTGAACTAGACCTAAACAGCATCAAACCAGCTACAGGAAAGCCTCAGAATAGTATGAGCCCCCACATCTAGGGATTTCAGGGAGAGCTGAGGGCAGGTCATAGCTCAGCAGATCTGCCTGGATTGCTGGATGCTGTCCAGCCATCCCCAGAGCTCGGCAGAAGATGGACACCACCAGGGTGGCTCAGGTCAGGGCAGAGAATCCTGCTTGCTCTTGGAAAATGTGACAAAATTACAGATTGCTGAAGAGGGCATTGGGATAAAACATTGTGAGGGTGACAAAAAACTGCTGTGTAGCAACTCTGAAAATACTCCATGTTTCCGAAAATATGCTACTGAAATTCTGTCCCACTGGTCCAGCCAAACAAGGTTGTATGATCTCAGGAGCATTTGGATTGCAAAAGCTGGATATTACTCCATTGGCCTACTCTGATCTTTCTCTCCACTTTCTGGTTTCCTCCTTTTTAATTGGGCTGCAGCACCTCTTCCAGGTTCCTCTGGGGTCCAAATAACTGTTTTAGTTTCAGCATCCTTCCCTTATTGAAGCAAAATAAGATGAAACTGTGGGCACTCTCTGGGAGGTGAAGTATGAAAGACATTAAGGGATATATTTAATCTCAGCTATCTGAGAAAAACACAGAATGGTACTGATGCTATCATCTGACAAGGTTGCAAAATACGAGTACTGCAATTCCTATATGTCAGTGTTGGGAGATCCATACTCATGAAACCTCATTTAATTAGGGTTTTGATGGCTGTATTCCATATGAGCACCAAGAGGTGCATAACCTTCAGGAAGAGCAGTAGAAAAATAGTATTTCTTGCATGTGTAAGAGGAGAATGTAAAATACTGCTGGAGGCTTTCAGAATTACTGATTCTGATTGTAGACAAAGCTGACCTTTCTATAGAGATCTGCAGAATAAACCAAACACATATAGCACAGTATCTTTTGGGCTGAAATCAGAAGATATAAGCAGTGATTGATTTACATTACAAAACCAAATGCCAACAGCTGCCTATGAAAGCACTTAGTAAAAGACATTGTTTATGAGCATCAGCTTTGGCTGTCATATAATCCTACCAGAGGCCAAATGCTCTGCAGCAGGAGCACCCAACCTTCAGCTCTTTATATTGTTATCTTGCAATTAATGCAGAAAACTGAGAAAATGAACATGACTAACTTCAGAGAGATTTAAGTGATACTGTTATGGGAAGGCAAGAAAGTTAAAGCAATCCCTTTCCATGCCACTTCTGTGTTGGTGTAACCTCTGAGATGAAAAGAATTGCGTTGATTTGAATAAGAAGTGTATCAGGCATAATCTGCTCCCTTACCTTAGCAATGAGCCATACAAATAGGCTGGATTTTTTTACTTTTAAAAATTAAGATAATGGATATCAGAAGTTAGTGTATGTATATTTTGGTGATTCTGATCCATATGCTGCTGCTGAAGTTAACCATCTCATTTACCTGGCTATTGGATATTATTTCCTGTCAGAATTGATCACAAGGGACAGCCGTGCTCTGAAATAAGGGCTCAGCACTCCAGGCTGCTATCCCGATGTGCTGTGAGCCCTCTGGGGATTTCTCATGTCCCACTGAGAGATATTCACAATTTTGAACTGGGGAGTCAAAGGGTGTAATTCTCAAGAGTTTCTCATGCTTCACCCCCTCATCCATCTTGCTGCTGTGAGCCAGCACCATTTGTAGTGAGCTACCTGGCAGCTCAGGGGCATGATTTGCAAGCGTGGCTGTTCTCATGTGGATAAATAATGAACAGAGCATTCTTTACAGGCAGGTTCCTAGAAACAGGGGAAAAAAAAGTCATGGATGGAGGCGAATGAGTCTGGCACTGCAGTGCTTTTGGAGAGGCCTTGATACCCTGTGACTTTGCACTGGCAGAGGCACAGGGCAGCATTAGCCACATGGTGTCTTGAGTGGTGGCAGAACTTCATGCATTCCCAGATCTGTTTTCGCTCACATTGAATTGAACCATGTGCTGGATCACCCCTGGCCCTGCAGCAAACCACCCAATGGGCTCACACTTCAGTAGGTGCAGGGAAAAAACAGAGTGGGATGTGGTCCTCCTGAGCACTGCAGGTTAATGATGACTTGCTAAGGTGTCATTGTGTTTGCCATCAGCACAGCTGGGGAATACCCAGCACACTGGGAGCTGCTACCCTGCACATCCCAGCAGTTGTTACTTGCTTCATGAGCCTGGGATTTCCTCACTGAAACAAGGGCACAGTCAGGAATCACACACCTGTTTTTTTGTGCCTCATCCCAGAGTTCATCAGTGTGAAAGGGGTTGTGTTATTTTTTTCCTCATTTCACGTTGTGGCCTGGCCAACACCACTGCAAACCTCCCTGCTCTACACAGAGGGTGGTCGAGGGTGTGCTCTGCAGTACTGTTTTGTTTGCATGGAAGCATTCTGCATTCACAGAACAATTCAGCTCAGCTAACAGGATCCTTCCCATGCTGAAGAGTCCTAAGGCACTGCCTGGTACCTCGTGCTGAGCCTGTCACTGCAACAAGTGCCTCTAGACAACCCTCTGCTTTAAATGCCGAGCTTGATTTAGTTATCAGTCCAGACATTGCCATCATGAGCAATCATCTTCAAAGGAGTGATAGGCAGCGCATCTGGCCCAAATTGTAAAGCGATTACCTGACAGTCTTTAATAAAGACAATACTTTAGAGACACTTTGGTTGATCTGGCTTTTTTTTCTTTTTAGATTTAATTTTAGAACAGCAGTGCTGGAAACATGCTCCCTAAGCCTTCTAGAGGGGCATGAGTCAGGAAGGAACTCTGGCTTGAAAGAAAACAGAGCCACTGATCATTCCCTTTTGCAGTGCCTAAGAAAAATGAACCTGAAAAAGCAACTAAACATTCTAGAATGCACTTTCATTTTCGTAATCTTAAATTTCTAATAAAAAAAAAGAACTTTTTTTTTTTTTTAAATTAGAAAGGATTGTTTTAGCNNGAGTGGGTTAGGCATTAATTAAAAAAAGGGGGGGGGGGGTAATTCGGTGTTCATTTATATCATCTTTGGAACTAGCACTGCCTGCTGAGCGAGAACGGAAGATAAAACCGATACAAGGAAAACGTTTAAAGGACTTTAAAAAATCCCGATGTGCCCGAAAATACTAAAACCCTGGCAGCGAACAACGCCTGCTCCTCGGGGGCCGCGGGTTTCAGTCAACTCTTCCCCGCAGCACGGCCACCGACTCCCGCCCGGCCNCTCCCGCGGGGACGGCGGGGCTGCGCCGGGCTGGGCGGTGTGCTCTCCCCGCGCTGCCGCAGTGGGACGCGGAGGCTCCTTCGCCCGGCGATCGGTGCGGTCATCCCCCTTCCTTCCCGTTTCCCCACCGGCACCGGGGGGTTTCCTTCCCTGGCGGTGGGTGAGGTGCAGCCCCCGTTGCCAGCGAGGTTGCATCTCCCGAGGGTCTTGGGTGCCTCCCCTGGTGCCCAGGGGCTCCGTCTCGCGGGGGTGGGCAGGGTGCGTCTCCCCACCCTGGGAGGCACTTCGCCTTCCCCAGAGTTGGTTGTGAGGGGCAACAACTCCCCCTCTATGTGTCATGATGTCTCCCCCATAATCCCTGCGGCTCCATCCCCAGGGGCTGGCATTCCCTCTGGAGAGGGTCGAGGGATGCGTACCCCATCATCCTGGGGGCTTCATCCCCAGGACGTTGGTGGGCTGGAGGAGTCCATGCCCAGAGGCCAGTGGCGTCCATCCCTTTGTAGGTCAATGGGGCGAGTGTTGGTAAGGTGCATCCCGCCAGGATTGGTGGCGTTTCGTTCCTCTGGGGGTCAGTGGAGCATATCCCCTGATCTGGGGGTGCTTGTAGGGTCTCTGCCCAACCCTTGATCCCAGCGTGCCTGCCTGCAGGGCGAGGGGCAGCTCCACTGCATGCTGTGACACTTCGTGCTGTCTCCTTGCGCTGTGGATTAGGTCGTGTCGTGACAGTGCCTGTTACTGTCTTGCAGCGCAGCAGGGCCCGGGGGTATGAGAAAGAGGGGTTGCAGTTGCAGAAAAAAACAGCAATCACTCCCTTGGCTATACGCAGCAGTTTAATAAAATCAGACAGCATGAAGCATGTGGCCGATTGCCCCCCCCATCCCCGCCGCCCCCAATCATCAGAAGGTAGGTAGTTCTCCGTGTCATTAAATACTCCTGTCCGCACAAAGGCTGTGATATATGCAGCGTTGTAAGCCCGGGAGCGGTTGTGGATGAGATGTGTAATCGGGAAACATCAGGAACTGACCTCAAACTCTGAAGTTAACAGTGCTGCCTCTTCTGGGGTACTCTCTTAAACCTGTCGCAGTTTGTATCTATCTGTCCATTACAAGTGGCTGCAGAAAGCTCTGATGCCCCTTTGAAGGTGTCATAAAGCTGTAAATGGGCTTAATATAGCCCATCCCGTTAACCTCAGTGCCTTCCCTCGGTATCCTTTTAATGAACAGCAGTGCTCGTGAATTTCTCTCAACGGGCTGTCAGATCTTCTGTGCTTCTGGCTGGAGAGAGCTTGGCAGGGCTGTGTGAGAGGAGATGTTCCAGAGCTGCCTTCACTCCCTCGTCCCTGAGAACTGCGGGAGATGATGGGGGATCGACACAAAGGGTTGGTGCTCTCTGGCCAACGCAGTGGCATCAGGTTCGAGCACTGTCCCTGTATCAGCCTCTTGATTTTAGTGGAGACGGGTTTGGTCTTCATTTTGCGTCTGGCAAAGGGGCAGACGGAATGGCTGTGAGCAGGTGGTTTTATCAGAGTGCTCAACTGCTTTGGTCTCAGTTTCTCTGCCTTCATTTTAAGGCAAACTGCAATGCCTGTGCACCCTCTGCAGCCTTCACTTTCATGTCCAGGATGCATGTCCTTGCAAATATTGTGCTAATCCCTCGAGATGACTCACAAACTTTGCCTTTTGTAGAGTGTCTTCTCCCTCTCTTGCGTGGGTCTTTGCACTGGACAAATTATCTTCTGAGTAGCCAAAGCTTACAATATGTGGAAGAATAGTCTGCAATATTACTGAGTTAATAGTTTTCTGAAAAACAAAATGCCTGAATGTAAATAGAATGGAAAACATGTCTTTGAAGTACTTTCTTTAGAATTATTCAGTGCCTAGCCTGGAGGAAACCTATTTTTTGGAACTGTTATAAAATCACTAACATTTTACAGAAGCAGGAAGTGATACTGTTTTCTTCTTTTTGCTTAAAAGTCTTTCAGTTTTCATGACATGAGGTCTTTTCTCGTGTGTTACCTTTGAAATGTTGACAGGGGATTGCTAGTCTAAAAAACTTGATGTGTGAGTAGATGTTTAGTTTCATTTGCTGGCTCCTGAGCTGGCAAAGGCAGTTGCCAGCAGCTCTGCCACAGGCACACCAGGGCTGGCTTCAGACTGGGATGCTCAGGAGTCCTAAGGCAGAACTCAAGACCCTTGTTTTCTCAGTTGAATTGAAGTAAGGAGAGAAGGTCAGAGTCCAAGAGGTATTGTAAAGGATTTCCTAGGAATGCAGAGGGCTGCAGCTATCTCTCATGGCAGGTATCTACTGCAGGGTTTGTTTGGCAATGCCAGTGACGTCAAACCTCTGTGTTGTAAGGGCCAAATTTAAAAGGTATTGCATGTCTTCATGATATTGCTATAGGTGTCTTGCTAGCTTTTTAGTAGCTTTATGAAATAAGAAACATCTCTGGGCAGGAGTCTTGGCTGGGTGCAAGAGTGCACACTGTGTATTGGGAGGTAGAAAAGGCTTTAATGTAAGGTCCGTCTGCCTTAGCTCATCTGCACAAGCATTGGGAAATGCTTCCTGCCTTTAAAGTCCAGGTCATGACATCCAAGTCCGTGAAAGAAACCCTTTTTTTGGTTTGGTTTTTACTAACTATAATTCTTGTACACAGCACACTTTGTCTCTTGAAAGCACAGTTGAGATGCCCTGAATGAAAACCTGTGGGATGCCTGACTAATATATGAAAAGGTCTTATAATGCAGGCTCATTTCTAAATTGTTTCTGAATGTTGTTGTTAAAAGTAGCTTCTTTGCTATATTTGTACATCTTTCTATACTAGATAGTATTTCTGAATGCTATTACTGTCTTCAGTATGGGGCTTGTTCTCTTGCTGGGTTTCCTGTGGGTGTTAGTAGGTGCTCTGTATAACATTCTTACCTTAAATGGGTTCAAACCACGAATAAACACCATTAGACAAATACAGACTTAAAAAAAAATAAAAGTAGTTTTAACTGGGCGATGTTAAGTCAGGAAATACAGAGGCTGAGGCTCCAACAGCAATATTAACTTGGCTGCAATACACATCCTGTAAGCTCTTTTATGACATACATCTCATAAAGTAAACAGGAATAAGCATGTAGATTAACATATGCAGAGAAGGAGTAGAAAAGAGTATTTTTCTGAATCTGCCCCCCTTGTCCCTGTGTCAGCTGGCTCTGTGTAGAGCCTGGGAAAGCCTGGCACTGCCTTACACCGTGCTGGTCAGTGGGTCCAGTACAGACTCGGCCATACCTGATTGCTGGTGAACTAAAAATAACAGCACTGCTTGAGTAATTTGGGGTTTGTTTTTGTCAAAACAATACCAGAGTAATGAATTTAATTTTGTTCCTTGAGGTCTGTGAGTTGTAGGGTGTATGATCCTTAAGTATTCCCTCTTGTGTTATTCCCCACTGGCGTGTCTGGCCCTGCTGAGGCTGCTGTGGTTGAAATGAAGTGCAGTGGCTTTGCTTTGGTGAGTCTCAGCTTTCAACTTGTATTACCCGTGTGTTCCAGTAACAGCTCTCCTGGCTAATTTTAACTAGATCATGTACAAAACTGATTACATGCATATTGTATTTTAGTACTGATCTGCAGTGGACCAAGCAGTATTTCTCTGTGTATTATGTTGTCTTAATTAAAAACCATGTTATTAATATATTTCACTGAATTGATAAATTTAGCCTGAGGGTCAAATAGTCTAATCTGACCTTCGCCATGTCACAAGACATTATATCTCACGCAGTTACTGCTGTTCTGAGCTGGAGATTTGCATGCAATGTGGTGTCATCTAGGGCAGAGTCTGTGGTCCTTCAGCAGCAGCTTCCAGCAATGACAGAGGTGGTCTGGGTGAATAAAATTAATTTATGGGTACCCTCCAGGATAAAATAATTATCCTTTTCTGTCTAAAAAGGGCTCCTAATCAGCACACTGATATTGCTGCCTTGCTGTGACATTGTAAAGCTCTGCAAGGGTTGTGGGAGCAGCTCTAACTCTGCAATCTAATACTTCTGCTGTTATACCTGCCTAATTGCAATTGCACCTCTTTGGTGCAGCCTCCCAAAGATGCTGCTAGAGCGTTGTTCTAAGCTATGGTGTTGTGCTTTAATTTCATTACTATTTGATTTGGCCGGCATTTTATTCATTTTCTCTGCAGTGTTAGACTGTTTGCAAAGGGATTTAGTACCTGGGTGGATTAAAACACTTACTGTGTGCACTTAGCCTCAATTTCTCTTTAAATGGAATTGCATTAAAGTAATTCGGCAAAACTTTGAAATTATAGTAAGGCTGCTTTTAATAACTGACTTCCTCTATCCTCCCCCCCCCCCCCGCCAATAACTGTGTTTATTAAAATTATCACGATTCACACAAATCAAACAGAGAGTCTGTGTCCCACTGGGTTTTGGGTTTGGCCATTTTTGCTTTGTGAGAAGTGAAGGTAGGCATTGCTTTGGGTTCCCACTACGGCCAGCTGTCCTCTGTCAGCTCTCAGAAGTGGAACAGTACCTGTCAGGATTTGTGCTGGGGGAGTTGTCAGAAAGAACAGCATTGAAAAATGAGAAAAGTGTAGAAAATGGTCTCTAACTATATTAAAGACTTGTGAAACTTCTGCCATTCTGCAAAAAAACCCTGTAATTTTACACAGTGGAGCCATCCTCCCTGACTCAGACTGGGAAAAAGACCTATTCAGTGTTACATTTTAATCATATACAACACAAAGACTTTTGCTGTGCTGTTTAAAATCCAGCTTTCTTTCAGGCTGTGTTCTGCCGGGATGTTTTCATCCAAAACGGACTGCTGAGGCTGACAGGAACAGTCTGAAAAAGCAGCTCTAACCTTCCTTCCTGACACTTCAATAGTGACACCCACTGTGGGAAACTAGGGCATAAATGCATTAACACTTGTCACTGGGAAGAAAATCCTCTCCATGATGGGGACCAGAAGAGAGTGATTCTTAGATTCATGATACAAATTGGTTCATTATTTATTTCAATCAAAGTCTGTAGGTGCTGCTACAATGAAAAATTAAAGTGCACTTTGCAGAATACATGCGAGCTGACACTCTGCCAACCCCAAAGCCTTCCTGACCTACAAAATGAAAGAGAGCTTTGATGCTTGCTCCACTCTTCACAAAGTCTCAGACAAACAGGCTTTGCCCACTATTTTGACAGAGGCAGGACCTACGGAAACAGATGCCAAACCCACTCTGTTCACTGTTGCCTTCCAGGGAAAACATCCTGCTCTTGCATCTTGGTGTTACAGATCTGTATGAGAGCAGCCTAGATCCTTGGTCTTCTGTAAATACTTTGGACTTCTCTAGGTATGCTCTTACCAGTGACACCATCCTCTTATATGTTGTCTGTAAATTTAGCAATGCTCTCATCTTCCCAGATGGGTAAAAACCGGTTTCTTTTTCCCTGCTGGAGCAGGGGTTTTCCACTCCTCCAGCTCTGTGCAAATACAACGTTGTAATTGTAATTGTGATCTGACTGAAGGAACACACTCTCTGCTCCCAGTGGTTGTCCAGCAGTATGGGGAGAATCTGCTGAATGTGCTAATCTGAGAATCATAGAATGGTCTGGGTTGGAAAGAACCTTAAAGACCATCTAGTTCCAACCCCCCTGCCATAGACAGGGACATCTTTCACTAAACCAGGTTGCTCAGAGCTCCATCCAACCTGGCCTTAAACACAGCTTCTCTGGGCAACCTGTTCCAGTGTTTTGCCACTCTCATGGTAAAGATTTCTTCCTTAATATCTAATGTAAACCTACTGTCCTTCAATTTGAACCCATTCACCTTTCTCCTGTCACTATATGCCCTTGTAAAAAGTCTCTGTCCGTCTTTCTTATGGGCTCCTTTCAGGTTCCATCCCTCTAATCAACTTGGTGTCTTCCTCTGGACTCACTCCAACAGGTCCACGTCCTTCCTGTCCTGGGGACCCCACAGCTGGATGCAGAGCTTCAGGTGAGGTCTCACCATAGCAAAGTTGAGGCACAGAATCCCCTCCCTTGGTCTGCTGCCCACACTGTTCTGGACACAGCCCAGGAGTGCACATGGCTGGGTCATGTCCAGCCTCTCATCCACCAGCACCCACAAGTCCTTCTCAGCAAGGCTGCTCTCAGTCTGTTCATCCCAAAGCCTGTGTTGATACCTGGGTCCGCCCTGACCCATCTGCACTGCAAGGTGCAGCACCTTGCCCTTGACTGTGTTAAACCTCATGATATTTTTCTTGGCCCACTTCTTGAGCTTGTCCAGGTCCCTCTGGATGGCATCCCTTCCTTCAGGTGTGTCAACCGCACCACTGAGCTTGGTGTCATCTGCAAATTTGCTGAGGGTGCACCCAATCCCTTTGTCTGTGTCATTAATGAAGATATTAAACAACATGGACCCCTGAGGGACCCTACTTGTCACTGATGTCCATTGGGACTCTGAGCCATTGACCATCCACCTCTGGATGTGACCTTCCAACCAGTATCTTATCCATTTCACAGTCCACTCATCAAGTCCATCTCCCTTCAATTTGGAGAGAAGGATGCTGTTGGGGACCATGTCAAAGGCTTTACAAAAGTCCAGATAAATGATATCTGTAACCCTTCCTTGTTCACTGATGCAGTGACCCCATCATAGGCAGCCACTGTGTTGGTCAGGCAGGACGTGTCCCTGCTGAAGCTGTGCTGGTTGTCTCTAATCACCTCCCTGTCCTCCATGTGTCTATGCACAGCTTCTAGAAGGATCTGTTTCATGATCTTCCTAGGTACAAAGGTGAGGAAGTTTCCAGGGTCCTCCTTTTTCCACTTTTTAAAGATGCCTACAATATTTCCCCTTTTCCGGTCACCTGGGACTTCTCTTGACTGCCATGAGTTTTCAAATATCATGGAGAGTAGCTTTGCAACTACATCAGCCAATTCCTTCAGGAATTGGTCCCACAGACTTACATATATTCAGGTTCCTCAGGGGGTCATGGAGCTGATCTTTACTTAGAGTGGGAATGACTTTGCTCCCCCAATCCCCATCCTACTATTCATTCACTCAAGAGGTGTGGGAAGAGAGGTTGCCGTTGAAAACTGATGACCGAGATCTGTTTGGGTATTTATTTCTCAGTACAACCAAAGAATAAAAAGAAACTTCAAAATGGCATGGGTTTTGAGAGAGCTTCTCTCCCAAGTATGTACCAAAAAGCAAACCCTGCAGGCTTTGCTTACTTGATGCCACCCTAATGCTCAGATGCACATGGTGCAGCTCCCTCATGTGCTCTGTGCTGGGGAAGGAGGGTGGGTGTGACTGGTGGCACAGGCACCTCTGCTTGTTGCAGTGCCTTGCTGTCAGCCCATCAGCTTTAATCAGGACTGGCAGGAGCTCTGATGGCAACTGACCTCATGTTAAAGGCTAAAGCCCCTGTCTCATCTGAAGTTCCCTTCATGAAGGATTTCAGATGACAAGTGGGACAGGTATTAAACATTAACCAGCTGTTCATCTTTTAAAATACTAATCCTGTCTCTTACCTGTTTTCCCAGAGTGCCTGGGTTTGAAGGACTTGAGACTTTAATGAGTGATGAGTATCTATCTCATGGTCATCCCACATCTGCAGTGAGATCCATCTGTGTCTGCATTTCCCAGATCTTCCAGCTTTCAGGCCCTCCTTGCAGGTGTTTCTGCTAGGAACATGCTCATCATGTTTATCTGGGAATACAAATATGTGGGTGGGCTGAATTCAGGCAAGCTTTCAGTTTGCTTCCCAGGCTGCCAGCAGCATAGATCATATTCCCCTTCCCTTAATAATCTTCCCCACCCTTTGTTCTTCTGTACCACTGAGCAACCTCCCCCCATACTGGTTGTATCTGGATCCTCAACTTCTTGGTGTGAGGAGCTGAGCAGAGACATATCTTCATTGCTGTGATGGGCTGCGAGATGACATGTAGCACATCCTCTTCCAGCAGGAATCCACCTCCCCTCTTTTTTGGAGTAACAGACATCCTCCTGTTTCTCTTCTGAATAAAACTACAAGCATTTCTGTATGGGAAATCTGTCCTGTAGCTCAGCTGGAAATAAATAAATGCAGCAAACAAATGGGTGGCACCATTCCAAAACGCACAGTTATTCCGGCTGGTTGCACTGTCGCTGCTCTGAGGTGTGGAACTTTGGGGAGCAGGGTGTGATGGGCTTGTCTTGGCCTGCAGCCTTGTCCACATGCTCATCAAAGTGCACATACTCACTATGCAGTGAGTTGTCTGAAGTGTGGTGAATCACAGCTCCTGGATATGTAGGGTTGAAAGGACCTGCTGGGTCACCTAGCCCTCTGCTTTCCTCTCAAAAGGATCTTTCCTAATTAAAGCTTGACTGGTGATTCCAAGATGTCTTATTTGGGTGGTTTAATAAATTGCCATCTTCTCTGTGAGATGTGAAAGTGTATTTACTAATGTGGCTGTAAATGTGTCAGCTGTGATGTTGTTATTTACTGCACCATTGTAATGCAAATGTTTGTGGTTATGTTTGCATTGATCGCACAGACAGTGCACACAAATTTTATTTCTTGGGATATTTAGGCTTGCTTTTTTCTCCTTCCTGCTGTATCTGTTCTGTTGCACACTATATAATGGAAATTGCTTGAAGTGTGATTGCCTGTCACTCAAGTGTAGTTTTACAATATAGAGCTATATCAATTAGTTTTGATTCTTGGGAATAGATAGCAGTCTTTGTCTGGAGAACATTCCACTAAATCATTTAGTACTTTATACATTTATTTACTTTTAAAGGTATTCTGTGTGAAGGGTAATGGCCTGTAGTTACAGCTGCAGAAAAGAACATTCACTGTCAGAGCCTTGTGGCTGGCTGTGGTGCTCCCGGCATGGATGCAGCCTGAGTGCTCCAATCTGATGGACGTACAATCACTGGTTATATGCTGCCAAAGAGGTGGCAAATACCCTCTTTTAATGTGTGTCTTTGCATTTGAGGTAGGGAAGTGTTTAAGCATCACAGTTTCAAGTTTCCCAGATGAGCTATTTTCTGAAGTTTATTTGTCAGTCTGAAGCCCTGTATGTCCTACATGATTCTTTTGTGGATGTGGGCAAGCATCAAAAATAGCAGCTCAGCTTGAGAAACACGGGAAAACTGTTCAGAATTGGTATTTCTTGCTTTGAGTGGTCCTCTAATACAATGGCTTTTCAGCATGTACAGAGACTGGAAAAAATGGAGTCTGTGAGTAGGAAGCCTTGCCTTGAAACAGACTGCTTTGTGATTAATGATTTTATCCATAGCCTTTTAATACCTCCTATAGATGGGATGATAGCTCAGAGGTAATCCCTCTGATGGGATGCAGGAAGTGTTGCTGGTTGGAAGGTATCGTGTGGCATCTTTCAGTGTCTCTCTTCAGTGTTCATTGGGGATAATCATACCTTAGGATAGGGATGGCCTTAAATTTGATGGAGCTTGGATTAGATGCCAACTGATTTAGGTATCTAATCTATAATGAGTAAAGCTATTCTTTTCAGTCCTTTAAGTACGCAAAGAAATTAATAAAAAAATTAAGAGGCATTTGGACTTTGTGTACTATTAGACAGTCAAGACAGCGAACATTACTTTAGAAACTGGTAATGATACTACATAGGGATCTGCCTGGATCCATTGGTTTTTGTTGTGGATGAGAGAGAGCAGGCTGTTCTAAACACTACTGTAACCTGATAAGACTGGTTTTTAGTTTTTTTTTAATTTGTGATGACTGTTAGTCTGTCAAAACTGAACTGGAAAAAACTTCCACTTTTCAATGGAAGACCTAATATTTGCCTAAAAATCACCTGGTTTAATTTTGGTCTGTAATTGCCTGGAGTTTGCCTGGCTGCATGGACTGCCAATAGTGATTGGCGTGTCATTGTGTATGCTCTGAGTGTCAGTGTGTGTGTAGGTTGTGTTGAAAGTCAACATCTCTTCTTTGTGGGGGAAAAAAAAGATTTCTGCTAGAGCCAGGGAAGACCTGGGAAAAAACCCATGTCTTTTATAGCCATCTTTTTCTTTCAGCTCCCACTTCCATTTATTTTATGAAGAACTGCAGGGACAGTTAGTTCTTCCTCTACTGCACTTGGAAACTTTCTGTTTGCTGGGAGGTGCTGGTGCACCCTGCATTTGGCAGTTTGCATTGAGGAGCAAACTGCAACTCCAGTTTAAATGAACAGTGTTTCTCTTAAATAAGGACTTGTTTAAATAAAACCAGGTTAAAAACCAACTAAGAGTCTTTATGGAAGAGCTTCCAGTTTATACATGCCCTGGCAGGGATGTGCACAGGCTTGCCAGCATTTCGAAGGGGTGACCCTTTACAACGGCGTCCCTGTCTCCTTCTCAAAGCTGCCCAGGAAAGAGCAGGTTCTCGGTTTCCCTTAAATCTGGCCAGATTTTGAAGGGAGAGTGCAAAAATTGGTCTAGCTTGTGTTGGTACAAAGTGAATGCAGATTTTTCAGACACCCATTTGTTTCAACGAAGAGTGTGTAAGGGTAGTTGTATCTGGTGTGTTGGGAAAGACTTATAAAAACATTCAGGACAATAAGCAGCAGCTTATTCTGGCTGCTGGCTTGATTTCTTCTGGCTTCCTGATGGGTCAGGTATAAGCTTCTGCTCAGTCCAGGCCATTGTCTAAAGTGATGTCTTGGGGGACTTGTGTGTCCATGGGCGATGGGCACAAGCTTGGAAGAATAAACTCTTTCCTTATGCTAGCAGTCCTCTTGCTACTTACTGCTCTGCATTGCAGGAGCCCAAATTGCTATCCAAAATATGAGTTCCACCTGCCTCTTAGCTTTCCTGACCACTTTGGTATTTGTAATGTCCCCTTTATGCTCCTATCACTATGAAGAAAGGCAAAACAGGCAGGAGACACTGATTATGTGCTTGAGAAACAATAAAATGGTATTGAAAATGCTGCCAAAACATGAAAAGGAAAGGATGAATCTAGGAGAAAAAAATATTTTCTATTACTTACATTGTGTGTATTAGTAGTAGATGGAAAATTATTTCAGACAAAGCTGTGAATTTTGTTTGTCCTTCTGAAAACACTCTTCATGTTTTTTAAAGCTTCCCTGCGAGTATTATGGCCAACCTCATTTCACAGCCTGATCTATTCATCTCAGTTAAATGTAATGGACAAAATCTACACAAAACAACTGCTTAACACTATAAGCAGCTTGCATGAACATCAATTATTAAGGTCACAAAAGCTCCTAGAAACCAGCCGAAATGAGTGCACTGTTGCATTTCTTTTTTCAAAACATGCATTAATTAATAAGGGGCTTAGTGCCCAGACTGTTTCTTGCCGCCTGCCTCTATCAGATTTTGCTTTCATCAAGTGGAGGGGAAAGTGTCACTTCTCTCTCTTCCTCCCTTTTCTTTGGCTGGAGCACAGAAAGGTGCCAGACTTCATCCTTCACAAGGCAATCATTCACAGCTGTGCTGTCCTAAAATGCTCAGGCGGGCTGTTTTGGGATGTCACAACAGCAACACACCCTCTGAAATGGCCAGGGGTTTCATTTCATGGCTGCCTGGACTGCCTGCATGCCTGCTAGAATAGGAGCAGGAGTCTGAATTCAAGTCTGTATTCACATTAATGTATTTGGGCAGTTCAGAGAGGACAGGGTGCTCACAGGAGAAGCATGGAAGAGAAGGCAATGAGGGGAATGTGGTGGTATCCAGAGGTCTCATCCTCCCTCTGGAAGCACCACAACACCCTGGTTTGTCTGGGTGTGGGCATTACATCAAATGTTGGTCCCCTCCACATAGGCAGCACATGGTGGGCATGAAGGCCTGGAGCATCGGAGCTGTTGGAGCATTTGGTGGGAGCTCCTTTCCAGCCTTTTCCAGCACATGAAAGAATTGCAGGGGCTTGGTTGAGAAATGGGCTCTTGTCACTGAGGGCCTGAGCCCTGCTTCTGTGCAAAGTCAAGGTGCCTATAAATACATGTCAAGGTCAATGGTGGGAAATGTTTGCAGCAGAGAGTTGAAGAAGAAAAAAACAGGAAAAGATCAATGTTAATTTTTTAAATAATTCAACTGTGGGGCTGGGTGTAGTGGAGGCAAATCAGACTAACTGTGAGGATGGAGGAGGCTGCAGAGACCAAGTGGGAGATGAGGAGAACTGTGATGGTGGGTGCTAGTGGCGTGGGTGGTGGGCAAAGGCAGAATCTCAGCGAGCTTATGCAGGACACAGCAGCTCAGATGAGAGAGCTTACTCATGGGACTCTATGTTTAGGTGAGAGGATGCCTTCAGAGAGAGTCCTAAAATGTCAAAAATATTATGAGGCAGGAAGGAAATTTATGTATAGGGGAGTTGAGCCTTGGTATCCTGGACAGAGCAAATGGCTTGAGATTTTCTTGCCTGGTTTGTACTGAAGGTAAACCCTCTAAGGCAGACACCTCCCCGTGTTTGTTACAAGTCACTGTGGAGAGGATGGGTTGATGGTTGGCAACTCTGCTGTCTGGGGTCGTGGCATCTGCAGAAGAAACTCAGATAGCCAGGACCTGAATTACTGAGTCCCAGAAAAACAAACTCATTACTTTTGGCCTTGCTGGGTTTAAGTGAATGTCACCAGCCAGTCGAGGGAAGGGATTGTCCCACTCTTCTCTGCACTGGTGTGTCCTCACCTTGAATAGTAGGGACAGTTTGAGACACCTCAGTGTAAGAAAGACATTAAACTATTAGAGAGTGTCCAAAGGAGAGCTATGAAGATGGTGAAGGGCCTTGAGGGGAAGTTGCATGAGGAGCAGCTGAGCTCACTTGGTCAGTTCAGCCTGGAGAAGAGGAGACTGAGGGGAGACCTTGTTGCAGTTACAACTTCCTTGTGCAGGGAAGAGGAGGGGCAGACACGGATCTCTTCTCTGTGGTGACCAGTGACACGACCAAATGGCCTGAAGTTGTGTCAGGGGAGGTTTACGTTGGATATCGGGAAAATGTTCTTCACCCAGAGGGTGGTTGGACACTGGAACAGGCTCTCCAGGGCAGTGGTCACAGCACCAAGGCTGACAGAGCTCAAGAAGTGCTTGGATGACGCGCTTGGGCACATGATGTGACTCTTGAGGATGGTCCTGTACAGGCCTAAGCGTTGGACTCCGTGATCCATGTGGGTCCCTTCCAAATCAGCATATTCTGTCATTCCGTGCCTCCATTTTGCTTGGTGCCCCTCATGAAATATAACACAAATACCAACATATAACATATATAACACAAATACCAAGACATAAAATGTGGTCTTTTAAAAATCTTCCCAGGTACCACAACTGCTCTTTATCTGTGAGGAATCTAATTTCTGTAGCCACTAGATAAAGAGTTTAAGAAGAGACAAATATTAAAACCTTTATTCAAATGTTTCTGGTCTGGGGCCAGTACCTAGTTTTAACTTACAAACACCAAAGAGGTTCTTCGGGATGAATTTGGAGGGAGGACCTGCTTGCACCATGCTCAGAGAAAGGACACAAAGGCCATGGTGCAAACGTTCACCCCATAAGATAATGCTTATGGGGGATGCCTTGTTGAAAAGCAAAAAAAGTGTTTGTCCCATGCTTTATTCCAGCATGGTTTTTGAAAATTACTCATCAGAAGTTGCTTTTGATGTAAAATAAAAAACCTCTAAGCAACAAAGGGGCTTTAAAAAAAAGCAAAGAATTGACATATTTGTTAATACTCAGGGTAGCAATGCATTAATTTTAAGGCCTGCTTTTTATTTTTTTTTAAACAAAATGAGGACACTAATTAAAATTAATCCATTTATAAATCTTTCCACATCCAATTTTAAAGCATAAATAAAACATTTGCCTTGTCTGTCTCTTTTCTCATTGCAAGACAATACAGACTGTGTAACTTTTAACTCTTTAAGGTGATATGCAGATAACGCTATCCTAAGTGATTTACTGAAAGATATAAAAACTGGTTGCACAGTGGAGATAGATTTTAAAGAGCAGGAAAGATGGCAGTGGAAATGTTGGGAGTGCCTCAAAATGTGTTTTAATGCTTGCCTTTGGGATCTGGAAACCTCAGGAGTTTCTTGCCCCAGCTGCCTCCCTGTCTTCCATTCCCACCCCTTTCATAATAATAAACTGTCTGTTGGCTGCCTTCCTTGATGTGCATTTTTCAGTGTGATAATTTGCATTATAAAATGCACAGGGATGAATTTGCTTCAGTTTTGCTCCCAAAGTCAGGCAGGATTTGAATTAGTGAAGTTGGAAAAAGAGAGATGGTAGACAACTCCACAAGTATGTCATATTTGATTAATTTATGTGATTCAAAAAAAAAAAAAAGGAAAAAGAAAATGGGGGACTTATGGCAAAGAAACTCTTTGAAGTTTTAGTTCTGTGACACATGAGACTGCAGTCTTGTCAATGCTGAAGGTATTATTCTGTACCTAGTTTAAAAAGGAAGCTGAACACGACCTTGGGTCTGCAATTGTCGGTAGCTCCTCAATGTATGCTAATTAGTAAAGACTGTGAGAAAAGTAGTACAGCTGCTGAGGGAACTATATATTCTAATTTTTTAATGTGTTCCAGATATTATCAATTGTGCCTACAGACCTTTGGTGCAGTTATGGCTGTGTGGAGGGTGCCTGTGTCTGTGTAGTTATCTACCACTGTAAGGCACTTGCATATAGAATGCTGCCAAAACTGCTAAACCCATTCCCTCAAGAAACCACCCAAACAACCATATATAGGTGGTATTTCAAACTCTAACATAAGCTGTGTGTCTCTGCTGTCTTGGGCCATGCCAAAGTGAAGAGAGAGCATGGGGCAGGTCTGTTGTGTGTGAGGATGGTCCCCTCTGCTTTCATATGCAGATTTTTAATAAAACAACTACGCATCTCTGCTTCTTGTCATTCCTATGCCTGGGAATTTTCATGTCTCTTGCTATCTTCTATCAGTTTCCTGTGCTTTGGTCTTGATGTCTGTTCTTTATAAATCTTCCAGCCTGAAATCTACCCAGCACTGACCCCACCCTGGTTCCCGGCCCACTTTGCCGAGACTAAAGCTCAGCAGCTGCAGACAAAGTGAAGGTAAGAGGAGAAAAATGGTAAATCCTCAGGGCATAATGTGCAAACCAAAGTTGTACTGGCTTGGAAAAGAAGAGGCTTTCTATGGCTCTCCTACATCCTACAAATGGGCAGGGTATAACTATTTGTTGAATTAGGGGATTGAGAGTCTAGATAGTTGTTTGCAGCAGTGTTTGCACTCTAAATATTTATTCACAGTGCTCAGAAGTGTTGTTCCACCTTGCCCAGAGAAGTCACGCCCAGGTAGGAGGTTTGATTCCTCTTTCCTCCCAAGGCTAATGGGATTTAGCTTCATGATAGCAAGTGTACAGCTCTTAAACTGAGTTGCTGAGACCTACTGTTTTAAGCTGTACTTCTGGTAATCAGACTCCTTTTGTGAAAGCATAAAGAGACAGATGTTGCAATTTCAGGAGTTAAGGCTTCGTCGGGTGTTTGCTCGAGGTGTTCTTTCCCCGTGGGTGCAGCCATGGGAGGTGGGGGAGTGCAGGAGGACACGGCTGGGCACTCACCCTCCACCTTGCCAGAAAACGAGAGGATTTCTTGTTGCAAGAAGCAACTTCTTCGTGGGGCTATGATGGGGTTTTTGTCCTGTGTGCTCAGTTTTCTGTTTTACAGTGCTGTGCAGTATGACTTCTTTGCTTCCAACTACAGATTCAGAACTGCTAACCACCCACTGTACAGCTGCTAATGCACAGATTATCTCCACAGCCAGCAGCTTTAAGTAATCAAACAGAGATAATTTTACCTCTGTGACCCAACAAATAAACACCAGAATCAGGAAAAATCCTTTCGCCCACACAGTCCTACCCAGGATTTCAAGGACAGAGTAAAGAGTTTCATCAAAGCCTGCAGAGGTGTCAAGGTCACCAGGTTTGCCCCATCTTGGATCGATGGTGTGGGGTGCTCTTAGGAGGTCACAGTGCTCTGTAACCTGATGAGACCATCCCTTGCTGCTGCTGCTGCTGCAAAAGACATTAAATGAGTAGAGCATACACTGATAGTTGTGTGTGCAATCCTGCTTTCACAGGAAAAATTGTGGCTTGGAATGGCTTTTGTTAATGACTTCAGCCTTTAACTTTCTGTTCTTTGGAAGAACAGACATTTCTCACAGCTATCAGAGGTTTAGCACCATTAAGGAAACACAACTGTTACAATTGTAACGTTGCATCTGTGGCTTCTTTCTCACTGAATGATCTCCACCAGTGCTGAAAAAGAGAAAAAATTCTAACCCGAAAGTCGTATCAGAAAACATTTTTATGCTTTAAAAGTCTCTTTCCTTTTGCTTTTATTTCCCAGATCAGCTCATTGTGACTACTGTCTTAGAAATGAAGTCTCAGCTTTTTTTTTTTTTTTTTTTTTTTTTTTTTTTTTTTTTTTTTGTTTTTTTTTAATTTTTTTTTTTTTTTTGGTGTAAGTAAATTCTAGCTGCTCGGAGCTTCTCCCATTTTCCCTGCCCTTTCCCCCTTTGTTCTAGTCAACTCATTTTCTTATTCCCACTATTAGGGATACTTAGCATGTTGTCATTGGGAAACAACACTCATTTCTTCATGGAAAGAAGCTGCTTAATGTTTCATGTGTTACAGTGAATAATTAAATAAAGAAAAATACCTAAGCCCACAAAACTAGCTGGCAGCTGAAAGAAAGAAAGCATTTGCAGTCTGCTGGGAAAAAGTGACACTCCTGGTCTGGTGTCTTAAAGTACAAGGGTAAGGTTTAAAAATGAATATATCTGACATGACATTCAAAAAATCTGGATTTTTCAACTTTCCATGCATTTAGAACATTAATCTTTAATTTTCGTATTTTTTAGCTACTGACTGTGAGATCAGAGCTGAAATTGATGGGGCTGAGGAAAACCAGGCTAGTAAAGGGAATGAAATGTCTGCAGGGACCATGACCTTGTGAACTGTCAGGGATGGAAAGGCTGTCAGCACTTGGGGAACTTGGCAGCCTGATACTGTATGGCACGAGTGGTCTTCATGTAAATACATGGGCTTTATTGGCCTTCATAGTCCTTTTCACCCTTTCTGGTCTGTACAGTTATTTTCTTTCAATTGTATATTAAGTCTTAAAACACAGCTGTTGGGCTCTGCAACAGTGGGATGGAAAACTGGGGAGATGGGACTTCCGTGCTGAGAGTTGAGAGAGGAGTGACTGCTCCCACATGATCTAAATAGACCATGGAATTTTTTACCTTTTCAAATAAAACCAGGACTGAGCTGTAATTTTGCAGTGACCTTTGCAATTTTACAAGATGAGATCAGACACTTGCCATCCTCCTGGCAGAGGGAACATCGTTCAGGGCCCTGTTACAAATGGGGATCTGTGCTGAGTATCTTTTTTTTGCTTTCCCACCTCCACCTAGTTTTTCCCCTCACTATACATATAATCTCAAATGGATAACGTGCTGTTGCAGAATTTGTTGAGACCAGAGGCAGATGGAGGCCCGTGCAGAGCAGTAACTCCCTGTGCCATTGAACATCCCTTTCATTTGTTTAGTGTTAGTCCCATCAGCTGGAGTGGGAGCCTTTGCATTTTCCCTTTTCTACCCTGCATGCTGAGGTATGGAGGCTGGATCACATAATTTGTATCTGCACCTTCCAGTTGCCTTTTGCATTTTCCTTTCTGTCTGTGATCTGCAGCTCTGGCTGCAGTGGGGGCACAGTGAGCAGGACTGCAGTGGTGGCCTGTACCACTGTGAGAAATGCTGATGTGGAGCTGGTGTGCTTGATACACACCAGAGTGACTGCTGTAACAATGAGAGAACATCTTGCAGCCCTACAGCCTTCAGTGCTCTGCTGCTCTGCCAGCATGATTGGCTTGACCTCTGCTCAGAGTGAGAGATTGGGTCCGATTCAACTTGTAGCAAAGTGGGGTGAGGCTTAGGGAGCTGTTGCAGCATCCCAGAGAGTATGCAAAATGAGGAGAAAGGGGACCTTTTGGTTCCAAAGAGATTGCTAAAAATTCTTGTTGAGGGTTGGGCTGCACCAATGTGTTAACTCTTCTGCTGACTTCTCTGTGTACTGCTGAAGTAGTGGCCGTTTATATCAAGTCCACCCATTCTTCCATTTAAATTGACACAATCTGTACTGAATGGCTCATACTTGATAAGACAGATACAGAAAAGACAAGAAACAGTTTGAGAGGAAATGTGGTTTTTAATTACTATCTCTTGCACTTTGTCTGTGGTAGTTCACCAGGCTGTGATCTGCCATAATTGTATAGCAGAAAGGATAGTGCCATTTTAAATGTGCTGCTTATACCACTGGCTTAGACTTTTCCTGTGGATTTGATTCAGCAAGGTACATAAACACAAATTCTACTTTGAATTGCATGAATACTACTACTGAAATTAGCGACACTCTTCCTGTGGTTCATTTAGGATGCATGGTTGCAGCTGACCCAATTCCTGCTGAAGTAGGTGGAAGAATTTCCCAGTATTTTGATAAACCCAGGTCAAGTCCTAAATCCAATTAACCCTTTGGGTGTCTGTACTGATGTCTGCTTATTACAGTTTGGGAACGGTACAAATTCTGGCATGCACTGCACTGACCAGAATTCTTTCCTTATGATGTACCAAAAGAGGAGCTCTCCTCATCCTCAAATGCTTTCTAGTTTATCTTTTGATGCTGCTCTGTTACTATCTGATTCCTCCTCTGCCTTGACCAATCTTGATTTTATTTAGCAGAATCTGCATTTTCTCTGTTCACAAGTGACAAGTAAGAGGAGTCACTACACTCCAGAGCCCTGGTGTCAGTAAGAGGGCAAAGGCAGTCAGACCTGGAAATCCAGTAACTCTACCACCAAAGTGAGGATTAAACCCTGTTCACTGAAACATGAGCTCGGGCTGCCAAATTGCCTGTGATAAGCTTTTAAAGAACTGGGAATAAAACCATGCCTGTATCTATTCTTTTACAGCAATGTTTTAGCTGGAGGCTCATAAATGGCTACAGCAACGTTAATAGAGAGCCCCCACAAGAGACCTGGCAGTGCTCAACTGTGCTCCAGGATCCCATTCTTGGGGTTTTGTTTGTTTGTCATCTGGATTAAAGGGATTAAAGACTTAACCTTTGTACAGCCTTTCAAATAATAACATGTTTGTGCTCATGCTGCATGTCAGGGAAACATTTCCCCCCACTACTGATTTCATGATACAAGATCTGAGAGTGGTCAGGCTTATGCAAAGTTGTGTCTTGTGCTTTAACCTCCATAAATTTAGCTCAGTGCTCCTATTCTTCTCCATCTTGTGGTGTTGCTGGGACCAGGGCAGGGTACCTACTTCAGACCCCCATCCCACTGGGAGCTGTCTTGTTGGTGGGGGTGGCAGTCTGAGCTGCCAGGTCCTTGTCTAGCCTCTGGGATGTGTTTGTCATAATCAGAAATAAAATTTGTGCTGCCAGATGGGACCTTGCTGCATGTCAGTCTCTCTCATGCCAGCTGTCTGTGGCTGTTCCTCACCTCCTGCTCTGGAGTGGCTTTTTCAAACAGGTTTCAGAGGTTTGTAGGTTACACGCTAGCCCTCTGAGTGAGTGTCAATGGCTTTTTTTTAGGCATTCTGTTGGGATTCTTCTGGGGTTATTCCAACAGTGACTAAAATTTCGAAAAAGCATCCAAGTGATTTAACAAATTTATTGACATATGCAAAAACAGACTAAGAAGGACTTGAGAGCTGTATTTATTTTGAACATTTTTTTTTTATCTAATCCGTGTGCGTATTCCACATGTGATTAAGGGAAAACCCAAGGCCACCTCGATATGACTAACTGCAGGTATTTTGTCTGCAAGCATGGCCAGGATTTGCTCTCCTCTGCACCTGCATGGTCTGGAGGATGCCCAAGAGACAGGTGGGCATAGAAGTGTAGGTGGACCAGGCTTGAAGACCTTGTCCTTGGAGCTGCTTCCCCGCAAATAATGCTGAACCAAGAGACATTGGATGTGGAGATGGGAGTTTTTGGGATTGGATTTCTTGGGGATGGGATTTCCTGGGGATGAGAGTTCTTGGGGTTGAAGTGTGTGAGGAAAAGGCTCACCTCTGGCAGTGTGATCTCTGACAGGGAGGATGACCCCCCCCAATGGCCTGCATGCCTAAAAGCAGTCCACCAAGGGATGCAGAGTTTTGTAAGCACTGTTTTTGAAGAGTCAGCAGTGCCATAGGATTCCAATAGATACAACTGTCAGCATGACACTCTGCAAACTGTTGGTGGAAAATATAAATAAACAGTTTTGGTTCTTTCTGTTCACATTGGACTGGATGTAACAAAGATAATATGACTTTATCATCTGGATCAGATAACAGTTTTACCACCTGGACTACCATCACATTCAGTAACTGTTGCCCCTTCCATCAAACTACAGCTCTTTTCTAGGTAGAACAGCCAATGTAAATAGTAATTTTAAAACTACAATACATAGAAAACCCACGGATCTATGAATTTATAACCAAGAGGCTGTAAGATCAAGCCATGCTCAGGAGCTGAGTGACAACTGCTTTTCCTCCAAAGACAGGACATGCAGTGTCAGCCTCTAACAAAGGTTATTACCATCAAGGACTTTCCTCTAGGGAAATAGTTTTTAAAATAACTACCTGAATATTGCCTAAAAATGTACTTTAAAGCGAATCCTTAATCAAAATGATGTAACTACATGAGTATTTACTTTCCTGGAACAGATAAGTCACAGAGAGTTAACCATTCTCTGCATTTTAGAGGGAATTTTGTATTGCAAGAAATTTGCCCTACCCTACTTAAATTTAGAAGGTGCAAGTTCCCTTGTGTCTCCTGCACACCATAGGGAATACAGACTGAGCTTGAGCAATATATGTTAAATTTGCCAACAGTTTTCCACTGCAATAAATACTTCTTGCAACATTACACTGAAATCTGTGGATTGCAAGCCTGCACTTTCTGGAGCATAATATACTTCATGCACTCCACCAAATGCCCATAAGGAAATTGTAAGTGAAATCAAACCACAATATAGGAGAGTGAACTTGCACAGACAGTTGATTTAGGACACAAGCACCTCATTCTGGCTCTGTACAATTTTCAGAAGCGATTCACAGCAAATACATAATAGTCAAACAAGTTGGGTTGGACATTAGGCTATGTGGTGGGTAACATGAAGAAACAGAGGGAAATGTGTTTACAAATTTGAAACTTTATCTTTGGAAACTCTGTGTAGCATTTCTGAGAGCTCCACTTGACCTACAACTGCTGGGTAGAGGCAGTAAAAGTGATGTAAAGGCAGTCAAAGTGAATTAATATAAAAAGTCTAAGTGAATATTAATAGGACCTGCTATATTCAACAATTTACAAGCATGTCTGGCATTTATAGATGAACTCTGCTGTTTGTTACACATTACATTAAAGAAGAGTCCTGAACCAACATATCAAAATGTCAAACTAACACAGCATTTTTCTTTGATCTCCTTTTTTGTTAAAATGAATTATTGATAGCCTTTTTTCATGGCTGGCAGGAAAGATTTCTGATTTTTATTTGCATACTAGATCAAATCTCCTATTCCTTCTGTAGGCAGAGCTCTTTACAACAATGTCTAGATATGAGATGTGCAATTACAGAGCTCAGATTCTTTCTCGTGGGGAATGTTCTCCCCACCCATCCTGTGTTGCTGTGATTTCTTAAGCTGATATTTTCCTTGGAAGTCTTTAAACAAGTACATAGCCCACCCTGGAGCCAGCAGTCAGGACAAGGGCGAGATGGTTTTGTGTGGGCCCACAGACCACACTGGTGGGTGTCCAGCTCTGTAGAGGGATCTGAGCTGGTTTACCCAAGATCTGTGGAGAAAAACCTGCTTGTCTTTTTAGCAGTGTGACTTGAGAAGGTGTTTTCTAGAGTGAGGTCAGGTTTATGTTAGCTATCAGGAAGCCCACATGGGCCCACCAGATGGGGTGTGTATTTCTTGAGGTTTTGGTGGCCTTGGAGATAACAAGGTCTCTATTATCCACCATCACCTGGTTTGGACATCAACAAAGCCTTGGTCACTGCGAGTACTCTCAGCTGCTTCAAGTTTCATGGTTTGCAAGAGTCTTTCTTTTCAAATGTCACCCCAGTTATGGTTCTGGCAGTAATGTGTTTCTTAAGAGTCCATCTCACTCCTGGAACTTTGCAGCCCCCAAATCCATTTGCTATGCTCTGCCTACAAATGCAGAAGTGGTTTTGGCTTGTTTTATTTTAAGGTCAGAAATCTCTGCCAGAGAAACAGAGAAAACAAAGCTTCCTCCTCATGATCTCCTGTTTATTCTGTTTAGCATTTTTAATTGCATCCAAAAGATGCTGCTCGAGTTTGGCAGCTGTTCGGGCTCTTCCTCCAATGTCTGTGGTTTACTGAGGCGCAAGGAAGGATGGTGCAAACCATAGCCATAAGGCTCATGGAGGGCTTTGGATTTGTGGAGGTTTAAATTGTTTCACTCGGTTTAAATCAGAATAAATTGACTGGAGTGTGGGTAAGGGTGGCCCTAGGCAGGGTACTGCATGGAGGACAGAGGGACACGCTTATCTTCTTACGCTCCTCCATCCTCAAATGTGTTTCAGTTGCCTGCATGCCATTACACATTTGAGAAACACAGTTCTCTTCCTGCGATTGTGGAAGGGGGGACCAGCAGTCCTTGTCTTTCTGTGCCTCCAAGGAGACGCCGAGCCTGTGAGTGCCTTTCCCTGCCTTCTGCTGTCTCTCAGCCAGCAGGTCTGCTCGCTCTCTTTATGCTTTAATCACGTTTCTTCTCTCCGTTCCGCTGACCCAGTTTAGGCTCTTTGAAGGCACGGCGGAGCTCCCCGGCGGCTGCAGCTCTGCCTTCGGGGGACACGGACGGGCGGTGGAGCTGAGCACACAAACGGCAGCAGCACTCAAACCCATGGGAGGAGGGTGGTTTTGGAGGTGCAGGTCCCCTTGGTTTGCTCCCTTGGGTGCCCTTGGGCACATGTTTTCCTCTCCAAACTGCTGCTTAAGTGTGGGGTTTTTTTTGTTTTTGTTTTTGTTTTTTTTTAGAGTCCTTTTTTTTAGAGGAGGTTTCATTTCAAGGCTGCTGGAGCAGTCTGCAGTGGGGTTTCAGACACACGTGCTCACGCTTCGTGCCTTAATAGCACCTGACATAACCTGGTCATAGGCACAAGCAAGGCACAGATTATCCATCCCCCACCCTCCCCTGTCCCTGCTCCCGTCCCCTGTATGTAGGGCATCCTGGATCTAAGGCAGCATCCCCTGACTGAATCCCTTCAGGAGCCTGGGGAGAGCTGTCTCCACCTCCTCGTGTTATCCTGGGGTCTCAGTTTCGTGTTCAGATGCTGAATTTGGGGCGAGTGTGGCTCTTCCTCTGTGTTTGGGTGGGGATGCCGGCTTTGCTGTGGCTGCACAGGGATGATTGCAGCTCTGCAGTAATAATTACATGAGCCTGGCCGAGGAGTGATGGTAAGGGAGAGGATCTGTGTGGTGGAATGACTCAGGGATGGGTTGATGCAAGTCTGGGGCCTGACTTTCTCTTTGCAGGCTGCAGAAACTTGTCTCCAAAAGGCTGGTGTCTATGTTGGGGAATGATTTACCACATGGCTGCCACTCTCTATTCTCTCTGCTTGGCACTGGCCCCACTTCTCACTGCAAAGGTCTCCAGAAAAAGCATGAGACCATTTGTTTTCACTGTATTTGTTGCTGTTTGGTGGTTTCCTGCCTGGTTGAAGGATCTCAAGTGGCATAGGAGGAAACTAAAGACCTGTCCTTATGAGATACTGTTCACAATTAATTCCCTGACAGTTGGCCTTTGAGGACTTTTATTACAAATTGATTTTATTTACTTCCCTGTCCCATTAATAAAGAAGAGTAATTTTGGTTGGCATCCAAATTTACTTTAACCTGGGTGAATCTTCTTGTGTAGACATGCTTTGGGATGTCAGAGGATCCGCATCTGTGTAAAGCTGGTGCTGTGGCAGCAAAGCTGCCTTTGACTGACTCTTGCTAACCCTTCAGCACAGGAGACAGTAGCTTGTGTTTCATTGCCATACTTATGACTTTTGCGTGGCTGGTAAACTCAGTCATGTGGGCAGGAGGTCACCCAGATGAGGACTCTTTGCAGCTGCCCTTCTCATAACACTCATGGTCTAAGCCTTCTCATGCTGTTGCTTGATTTGTGGTCATGATGCAGAGACTGTTCATAGCCCATCCCTCCTTCTCCTAAATGCTCCTTTAGGTCCAAGCAGCCAACCCTGTAAGGAAGAGCACAGGAAGATGGACTTGAGGATCTGCCTGATGGTTGGCAGGTGGAAACCAGCGTGTTCCAACCTGGGGCATGTCCCATATGTGTGCTTTGCTGTTCAGGCTCTGTGTATGGACAGTTGTATGCAGGTTCTGTTGAGTAGGAGATGCCATCTCTGTGTGTTAAAGCGAAATGTGCTTCAGTATCTGTTCAACAGATGACATACTTTTTATTTTTGTAACCTGTCTTGTTGCTAGTCCTTTGTCTCTTCATGGGAGTGTATTCCTAGCACTGAACCTCTTTCTTCTAAATCCCGTTGTCGTCCTCATGTGG
The DNA here is from genome assembly GCA_013390005.1 of Calyptomena viridis. Taxonomy (NCBI): domain Eukaryota; kingdom Metazoa; phylum Chordata; class Aves; order Passeriformes; family Eurylaimidae; genus Calyptomena; species Calyptomena viridis. The sequence continues at coordinate 441,718 of WEIV01008419.1, read as the reverse complement.
ATTTGTTATTTACTGAACAAAACAGGGAACTTCTGAAAATTAGTGAGAATTGTATTTGTTAGAGTGGAAGTGGGTAGGTAATGGCTCTGCAAGCTTTCCCACAGGGTTATTTTGATCCTGGCTCTCTGGAGCAGAGCTGCTGACGGGACTGGGCTGCACCAGGGCGCCTGGTGGTTTGTGGTGCACACACAGGCTCTGCAGCAGACCTCTGGCTTCATCTTTCTCTTGAGACCTTGCCAGGATTTAAGCTCTGCAATGAAAGAAAGTGCAAAAACCCTTCTCCACACACATGGTAGTAATACTTTATGTGTATTTATAGAAAGGGCTGGTATTTTTTCCTGTTGGTATTAAATTGTTGTGAGAAGAAACATTACTAAAATACAATTCTTCCTCTCCTCACAGCATTTCTCCTCTGCTTAATAACTCTGTGTGATGCTGATATTGGATGGTCATTTTTGCATAGTTGTATTTGCGTGGGTTAGGCACAGGTCTTGGAAACCCTACTGCACCATTATGTTGCTCCACCTGGGGGATTGTTAGTGGGTTTTTTGTGTTCCCTGGACACCAGTTTGAGAGTCATGTGGGGCTAAGGCTGAACATCAGAGGTCAGATATTGCATTGCCTTTGGACTGATCCTTGATGGACTCCAGCAGAGCCAAGTCCCAAGAACAAGTGCTTTGCACTGCTCCATAGCAGGAAGAGAATAGTAGGAGCAGCTTAGTGCTTATGCCAGTAATGAGGTGCTTTAATCTTTAGTAATTTCTCCAAGAATTAGCTGTGTCTATTTTTTTCCCCTGTGCAATAGCCGACTTCTTGGAGGCAGAGGCTAGATTTCTTGCAGGCAGTGTTTTCTGTGGTTTTATTAATGTAATCAGCATACAGGTGTATAGGCTCAGGATCATCTAACCAAAAACAAACACTGTCAGAGCTTTTACTCTTGCACTCAGTGCATAAAAACTGGTGGTGCTTTGGGCAGTTCAGGTTGATGTCTAGAAAAATCCGATCAATTGTTCCTTGAAAAAGCCATCTTTTTATCTAGTGGCTCAAACATGCATTCAGATATATAATATAGGCACCAGAACTGAGCTAAATCTAGTACAGTCTGTAGTTTCTACAGTGACAAAATGTCTGGATTACTTGGTACCAGGTTGCCCCAAGATGGCACTCTGTGTGCACGTCATGCTAAAATAATAGTATAGTTCCAAAAGACCATCTTTATTATTTAAGCACTACATACCTGTCCTCCTGAGGAGGTAAAGAAGGTGTAAACCACAGGTGGCAGGTGTGGGGCAAATATTGTCACAGTGCCCTTGAGTGATTGTCAGAAGCCATCAAGAGCATTGTGAGAAGTGACACAGGCATCTCACAGGAGGATCAGGCTGAAATTGACCTTGTAGTTGGTGACCAAAACATGACCTAATATATTTTTATCCTTTTATGTGCTTTTTGTATATTGGTAAGGTGGTGTAATTCACAGATTCACAGAATAGCCGGGTTGGAAGGGACCTCCGAGATCATCGTGTCCAACCCATACCCTGACACCAGAGCTCAATAACTAAATGAGGGTGCCATTATGTCCAATCTTTTCTTAAACACATCCAGTGTTGGGGACTCCACCACCTCTCCGGGCAGGTTATTCCAATACTTTATAATTCTTTCTGTAAAGAACTTTTTTCTGATCTCTAGCCTAAACCTAAACCTAAACCTAAACCCTGGCACAGCTTGAGACAATGCCCTCTAGTTCTGTCTGTTGCCACCTAGCGAAAGAGACCGACCCTGACCTGTCTACAACCTCCTTTCAGGAAGTTGTAGAGAGCAATAAGGTCGCCTCTAAGTCTCCTGTTCTCCAGGCTGAACAACCCCAGCTCCTTCAATCTTTCCTCACAGGGCTTGTGCTCCAAGCCTCTTACCAACCTCGTCGCCCTCCTCTGGACACGCTCTAATATCTCAACATCCTCCCTAAACTGGGGGGCCCAGAACTGAACACAACACTCAAGATGTGGCCTCACCAGTGCCGAGTACAGGGGAAGGATGACCTCCCTAATTCATTAAATTGTTTTGCTATTCCTTTATCTCCTCCCATGCAGGGTGTCCTCTCTTGACAGGGAAGGGACAAGTTGCACCCTAAACAAAATCTGGCTGCCGAGGAAACAGTGTTTCCAAGGGGTAGGTCCAAAATAATAAAATCACTTCCTCTTCCTGTGTTGGTGGAAAAATGCTGAAATACCAAAAAAAAAAGAAGTTACAGGATAGAGGGGGAAAGATATTACCTTAATTTTACATTACAGATCATAGAATCGTAGATTAACTTGGGTTGGGACTATAAAGATCATCTAGTTCCAACACCTCTGCCACGAGCAGGGACACCTTTCCCTAGATCAGAGCCCCATCCAGCCTGGCCTTGAAGATTTTCAGGGATGGGGCATCCACAGCTTCTCTGGGCAACCTGTGCCAGTGTCCCACCACCCTCAGTGTAAAGAATTGTTTGCTAATATCTAACCTAAATCTGCTTGGTTTTGGTTTGAAGCCATTTCCCCTTGTCCTGTCACAACACGCCATTGTAAATAGACTCTCTCCAACTTCCTTTTAGGCTCCCTTCAGGTAATAGAAAGCTGCAATTAGGTCACCCCAAAGTCTTTTCTTCTCTAGGCTGAACAAACCCAGTTCTTTCAGCCTTTCCCTGTAGAAAAGGTGTTCCATCCCTCATCATCTTGGTGGCCTCCTCTGGACTCTGACAGGTTGATGTCCTTCCTGTGTTGGGGACCCCAGAGCTGGATGCAGAGCTCCAGGTGGCTCTTACCAGAGCAAAGGGTAGAATCCCCTCCCTCGACTTGCTGCCCACACTGCTTTGGATGCAGTGTTTGGATGTGGTGTTTGGCTGGATTTTGGAAATGATCTTAAGTCCAAGGGGATTAGCCAAATTTATATTTTAATGAACAAAAGATTGTCAAATACACATTTAACTTTGTTTGGTGTCTTAGGTTGCATGTGAGGGGCTTTTAATTTCTCTTTGCAGAGTATTCTTTATGATTCTGCTTTAATGATTTTTCTTGTCTGTCTGAAAAACTGGAAAAGAAAATTTTAAAATAATTAAAGTTTTCTCCTTATCCACTTCCTCTGTAGCTGTCATTTATAATTCTTCAATGATGTACATGCTTTGAATAAACTATATATTTTTAAATGGTTTGCAGAAGGAAAAAAGCCTTTCGTATTCTTGCATTGTATTTTTGTAGTAACTTTTATCAGCCTATGGCTGAAAATTTGTCTCCATTTTGGAACTTTCTGTAATGGATTGAGATAAAATCTAATTCCACACTTCACACACTCACCCATGGGCCAAATAAAACCTTCACTTAATTCCATTAAGTGGATTTTTCAGAGAAAGGAGTAATTTACAGGAAATTCTTGGCCCCGAACCCTCTTCAAGGTAACTGGCAAACTGGGTATGGCACAGGCACATGGAAGTGGGTCTTACTCCAGCCTCCTTCATAGGGGTGGAAGATGAAAGCTTGAATGCAGAAGAAGGAGGGATGTTAGCCAGAGGTGCTGCTGCCCCGCTGAGTGCTGTTGGTTCCCTCAGGATGCTGGCTCACCTCTGCCTTCGCGTGTCACCCGAAGGACGCTGGCTGCACTGATGCAGACACTGATTCATTGCTCCACAGCTCTGACAGCACGCATTAACCTGGAATCTGATGTGGCATGACAAGACACCAACTTCTGCTCTGGCAGTGGGGACTGTTCACGTGCAGTGCAGTCTGCCAAAGTCTCCCAGGACGTTTGAGTCGTATCCGTGCGTAATGGCCTTGTGCAGTTAAGTAGAGCACGCTGCCTAAGATGAAAATCAAATCCAAGAGCAGGCTTGTTTTCCTCCCCTCCCTCTCCCTCTCCCATTGCCGCCTTCACCACCGCAATGGGATGTCTTCCTGCTTCCCCATCACTCCCCAAAACACACAAGCCCTCCTTCCCGCGTGCTGTAACTAATCTGGTTTGCTGACTGAGCTCTGCTGGGGCCTTTAAAGTGGTGCCAGCTACTACGTACTAAATGTAGCATGGCAGCGTTTCAGAGTGAAGCTAAAAATCAAAATCCAATAAGCAAGGAAATAACCATAAAGATGAAGCCCTGGTTTCCATTCTGTCCATCAGCTCACTGCCTGATGGGGCAGCTTTGCACTAAAAGTTGGCTGTGGACCATATGTTAGAAGTATGAAGACTTCTTTTTTAATTCTTAAAGCTTGAATCTATGAATAGATGCAATTTTTTTAATCTTACAGGAAAATCACTTTATTTTCAGGGATGAGCTTTCAGGCTGTTTGGATTCCTTTTTCTCTCTGCTGGGATTAGCAAAGAGCAGCAAAACTCACAATTCTTTTCCTAAATCCCCCTTCAAAATGGAAGGGAGGTTACCCAAGCTCAGGTTTTGTTCTTTTGAGATTTAACTGAAAGAGAGTTTCAGTGTGGGGGTTGCGATCCCGTAAGGTACTGGCTTTCAAGAAAATTAGCAGAACGATTTTGTGAAAAATATTTGCATTTCAAGTGAATGTAGATTAGTAAGAGTTTTTATGGTGAAAAAGACTTTTATAGTTTTGTGAAGAAAACAGGCTAAATATTTTCTTGTTTGTTTAGTTTGTGGAGAGAAGAGGACTTTTGAAAAAAAGCAAAAGAACCCCCAAAACACAGCTACTGAACATGTGGGGGACGTGATGTGTGAAAGGAAAAAAGGTATGAGGGAAACAATTCATAGTGCTGGAATGGGTGTTGGAAGAAAGGAGATGCTTGCCTTTGGAGAAGAATGGCATGTGTGCTGGAAACTATGTGGATCCCTTAAATGGCGGAGTGATGTTTTTCTTCTGCCAGGGTGTCCCAAGGGAAAACTGTTCTTACAAGGTTTCATCAGGGCAATTTTAATTTTATTTTATTTTTATTGAACAAAAAATAAGGAAATTCACCAGTGTAAGGAGGATTAAGAGCGGATAATCCATTTTTGTGACTCATTCTGATAAGAAAAGAGCTCATCAACTCCCTGTAGCCTTGCATCTGAAGACAGTTGCTGACAGATTGCAGAAAATATGTCCCTGCATTTTTAGGACCCCGAGACAGCATCTTGCAAGGAGATAAAACCAAATAAAACCTGACAAACCGTCTTTGTAGTGGAGAGATGAGAAGAAAAATGCAGATAGTTTCTTTTGGAGGATTTGTATATGAAGCTATGAGGAAGGGCATTGAGTTATAACTTTAACTCCTTAAATGTTCTCTTAAACATGAAGGATCCCAGTTAATTAAAAGTTCTTGCATAACTGCTGCTGGGGAGTGAAAAGTTATTTTTAATTATGCTGCCTTACATAATTGTTACATGATGACAGAGGCAGCATGATGAAGTGGTAGAGATTTAAGTATACTTTTTTAATACAGTGAAATTAAAAAGTGAGATGTGGATGCATTCACTCATCCTTGACTTGTACCTGCATCCGTTTCATGGCCTCTGCTTCAGCACTCAGTTTTTGAGGACAGTATCAGTTTATTCTGTACTTGTATAGCCCGCAGCTGTGACGATGACTTCTTGAACGTGGTGTTCATCAAGACAATAAATACTCTTGTCCGCTTTCAGCTTCTCCTTTGATCTTGGAATGTTTTGGCCAGCAGACCGGTACACACGCATCTGTAACTAATATGCCAACAAATCACATCTATAATTTATCATAGTTGTGGAAAACCTATTTAAGCTGGATGATTTCTTAAGTAAATTATTTAACTGTGGTTATAAAACTGTATTTTCTACCTTGATACAATGAACTGTTTGCTTTAAAAGCTGAGCGTGCAACAGGACAATTAAGTATGTTGTTTTTAACTGAAGGGAACATCTACAGAAATGTTGCTAACAAAAAGGGAAAGTGAAATGGATGGGAACTGATTTTTTGCTTCTAATATAACTAAAAGAGAAACTTCTCTCTCACTTAAAAGTATCTCCTATGAAATACTCCCTTTCTCCTTATTTTGAAGTCTCTATGTGTCTACTCTGTGTTTGGCAGCATTGGAGAGGGTGGCAGTCATTGGGTCATTAGAAGAACTTGCCCCACATCTACACGCTTGGTGTTGGGGCTGCTGGTAGGAGATGGACTCTGCTCCAGTCCTCCAGGCCCTGGTGGGGGACACACTGGGGTCCTCATGGCTGAAATGGTGTTCCCCGAATTGTGATGTTCAGTTTATCTAAGAAAAATATTCATCTGTGGAACCACCACCAGCTGATCAGGCTGAACAGAAAACCAGACAGCAAAACAGAAGCTCATAGAGCAGTCCTGGGTTGACCCTTGTTAGACTTTAAAAGGCTTGTTTCTAGCCACAAGCAAACTACTGTCAGTTCACTTTGGCTTTGACAAGCACCTTTCCTACCAAAGGACTGATGATGACAGTGATTATTGTTGAGATGGCCTGTATTGTGGAGGGGGTTTAAGCTAAATTATGATAGACACCGTAATAGCTCTGAGGAAATCTGGTGTGAGACTCCTCTGCTTTGTAGTCTCAGTCTGCCCTTCCTCCTCTACAAATTCTGTAATTTCTGAAAGTATCCAAGACTTTCTTGAGTTACATAGGAAAAGCTGGAATGGATTTACATGCTGACTTAATGTGGCTTTCATCAGAAACTTATGACTATTGAGTATTTCTGACAAAGTCTTGTTAGAGGTTTCAAGTTTGCTTTGTGAATGCATTTATTAAGCAATGTCTGCCTCTTTCATGGCTTTGACTATTATTTTCATAAATGGAAGCCATCACAAAGGATTTAATGTTAATGATTTTTTAAGTATTTTGTCTTAGAAATATATGTCAGCAAATGCATATGAAATTGAGTGGATGTAAAAAATTAATAACATCAGATTCTTTCAATAATAGGGAATTAATGCAATGAAGATCTGCGATATCAGATCGTATCTGTGGAATCAGATATGCAGAAATCCCTGTCTGAGGTACATGGAATCATGAATTTATAGGGAGTGACAAGACTGTCTGTTGGTGATGTTACATTTGAACATGGTTTCATCCTGTTGTTTGATGGGGTGCTTAACACTCAGTGGTACCGTGTGCCTCATGTTAACATACATCTGTATGGATGGCAGGGTTGTCCATGTGTCTTAACTGCCATCTAAGTACAAAACCCAAAACCCCACTGATTTGAATGTTAATTTGTGAGCTTCTTATGTAAGTATGTGCTTCTTTTGTCCTTTTGAAGGACTTAATTAAATCATTTTCAGATAGCCAGAAAAAGTAGGACAGGAAGGCAGGATGTCAGATAACTCTCAAACCAGTTTGATTTCCCATGACCACAGTAGGTGCTGGGAACCCTTGACTGGGATGAAGATGCCATTAGGATTTTGAATGCTACAATCCTGCATCTTTGTTTTGGCAAGGAGTATACTTTAGTATCAGGGCTACATTGTGTCCTGCTTGTCTTCATTTCTCTTAAATATTAGAGTATTAATATTAAATATTAAAGTATGTGCCAATTGTAAAACTGGAAGGAGAGGCACTGGGGTCAGCAGCAGTGTTGGTGTTGGGAGTAGGAACTTGTTGGGTGAATGATTCTGCTCCACATGTTCAAACTCCAGACATACACTACAAGGGGAAGGGACAAAAAGAAGCTGCATCAGGCACAAATAATTCCATCCAATGACCTACAGCAGGAATACATAGTAGTGTGTATTTGGATATATGATATATCCATATAGATGCAGCATTTAGGCATTACAGGATGGGGATGCAATAGAAGACTGCAAAGGGCAAATAATGCTGAGCCCTGACAAACCTCATCAGTCAGGCAGCCCACCAGAACCATCATCACCTCAAAGGCACTTCAGCTTTTCTTTCTTCTTTGTGAATTAGCTGACTTTCCCCAGAAGCAAGAGAAGAGTAAGTCTCTGTTTTAAACACCAACTTACTTAGCTCAGCCCTGAAAATTAAAATCTGTCTACGACTGGGACTTGTTGGCTTGTGCTCTGCGGTTCTCTGGGGAAGAGCTGCTCACGCTCACAGCTGGTTTCCCTGGGGTTTGGCTGAAAATCCGCTGCTGCCGTCGCCTTGAGTCTGTGTGCATCCCAGGAGTGGGTAGCATTCAGTGTCCTGCTTTGTGCCTTGCCTTGCTGGCATTTCATGAGAGAGGTTTGCAAGTTTTAGATCAATTACAAACCAAGACAAAGTAGAAGTTATGTTCATTTGAGAGCTTTTTTTTTTTGCGGGAAGTGACCATTTGTTATTCTAACTCATGAGTTTCCTCCTCCCATAAATGTAACCAGAAAGGAGGCGGCATCACTTGGCAAAGGAACATTTAGGTTAAGTTTCATTTTGCTGGAAATGTTTTTCCTTAGTTTTTAAAAAGAGATTGAGGTTTTTGACAGCACAATGTGATGTTCAGCCCTTGCGTGGGTGGCAGGGAAGACTTTGTAGGGGGGTGCCAGATATTTTCCTCTGTCTCAGGGAGTATCTTGGAAAAAAACTCATCCTTTTGGTGTGATCTGCTGCCGTACAAGCTGCAGAAACTTAAATGAATCCTAAACATACATGCTGCCCTGTGCCCTCGTACCTCAGGAGCTCTGTAGGAAGCCAGGAGATCTGTCTTCATTTGGGGGTCCAGGACCAGCTGGATCTCTGAGTCATCATCTGCAGTGCATTGCTACTGCAATTTATTTGAATTTGATGTGGCTCTGTAACCAAGGTAATGGCAGTTGTGGTCACTGGTGGGACTGTTGTGTTTCACTCATGGATTTTCTTGCCTGTGATGGTACTGTGGGAATGGTTGTCTCTGGCTGAACGGTATGATCTCTGTTTGCCTGGTGATTAGAAGTTTCTGTTTTGTCCTTGAAGTCAGAGCAGAACCTTTTCTTCCACTGACGTTTGTTTCACCCATGCCTAGCTGCTGTAAAATGGATATTGTGTGCAACTCCTTGAATATGTGTTTCCCTGCACTGTGCATAGGGATCAGTATAGAAAAAAATACGTCTGTGTTCCTAGTGAGGACACAGCATTCCTTAGGAGTGCTCTCAGCCATTGGAGGGATTTGTGTCTGTTTTCTGCTGGATATCTATTTTTGCTCCAAGGAGATATGTGGACCAGAAAGTCAACAAAATGTAAGTACAGAGGCATACTGGGAGTTGTGGAATCCAACTGCCCATATCCTGGAACAGGAACAATATATTTAGGCCATCCCTGATGCATGGATCCTAGCTTACTTAGCCTGTTCTTTTACTAGCTTCTTCCAATGCCCTGTCCTTGCGGGGTTTTTTTTAATGTGTAGCCTAAATATTCCTTGCTGGCAATTAAGCTGATTAATTTTTGGTTTCCTCTCAATGGACATGTAGGACAATTGACTGCTGTCCTTTTTATAACCTTACGCAGCTTTGAAGGGTGTTACTATGTTCAGACCTCTCTTTCTGAGAATAAATACATTCTTTTCTTTGAGCCTTTCCTCAGAGGGACACCCACCCTTGCAGTAAAGTATTCAAAATCTGAACTATTTCTTTTGGTCACCTAGTAGGTTGTCTGGGAAGCTTTCTTGCTATATACACTGGAGGTGATTCATGGAACAATGCTGGATATAATTTGTGATTGCTATCTTTATTTCTAAAACATTTCTTTCTGAACCTCTTTATAAAGATGACTTTACCAGATATGAGTACACAAGTAAGCAAAATAAAATCTTCTCTAAGACAAAACATTGCTGAAGATTGTTTTCATACAATAGCAATTTAAGTTCTTCTTTCTTCCTTTCAAAATATAAAATGGAAAGATTCAGGGAATAGTGGACATTTTTTCACCCTTCTTACCTTGAAATTCTGCTGCAAAAACTGTGGATCTTCCAGAATACCACTGGGTAACTTTGTAAATATGGGGGCAACCAGGGCTGGAGGTGCTCTGTGGATTTGAATGACTTCAGACTATTTCCTTGCAGCTGAATATTTGACTGTGTGGGAGGGTTTTCTAGTTACTCTCTCCTAAAAGCAATGAAAAAACAGTGAGGAAGAAAACACTAAGTAAATTATAGTTCCAGATTTATTCAACAGATCACAGCTTCCATATCATGGATACCAATTATATCACTAATATTTCCCACAAAGAAAGGAGGTAGTGCGGAGACCTGCAATTAATACTTCTCGTCAGCAAAATATTATGATGTAGCTGTCCCAGTTCTCCATATGTACAGAAGCAGCATGTTCCAAGCATTATTTTGCGCTCTGCAAAATTCTTAGGAGAATTCTTGCAGTGGAAACTGATGCTTAGTTTATAAAAAGTGCAGTCGGTACCACATGGAGGGATTTTTGTGCTGTGTGATGTGGTGTGGCATATCCTCTGTTTAGATTATAGACAGTCAAAGTTAATTGCAAGTGTGATGCTCCCATGCTACACTCTCCAAAGTTTGGGCTGCTGGTATGAAAAATGCTGGATGGGCATTTGCCCTCCTGGGGTGCTGCTCTTGCTCCCCATGGAGGGAGCCTGGTCACTGGTGTGGAAGGATGCACTGGTCCCTGTGGGTGCCTGTGTCAACAGGATGGAAACACTGAGCAGCCATGCAAGGAAGAGCAAAGGCTGTGGGTCTGGACATCACAAAAGGGTACAGCCTGGATCTGCTTCCTCATTTAAGACAGGCTTAAGTGTTTCGGATATAATGAAGTGAAGCCTAACCTAAGGATGCTCATTGCAGAAGGTAGGGGATATATTTTTTTCTCTTCCAGCCACTTTTTTTCAGAATATTTTAAGTGCTTTGTTGCAGACAATAAATATATTGTTGAAGAAGGCTGATAGGCACTGCCTGGGCTTGTTGTGAGAGCAACACAGTTGGTATACTAGCTTACATGCAGATAATAAAATTTCTGCATTTGAGACAAAGTGGTTTGTATATTAGGATTTCTGTTGCCCAGAGATGCTGAGAGAAAGCTTCATAACAGCTGGGGTGCTCACAGTTTTGAGTGAAGGCTTCTGTTATATATAAAGGCCTATCTCTGGATAATAAAACCAGAAAACACCCAATATCTACTGAGGGGCACTTATTGCATCTAGTTGGCTTTGCATTCCCACTTCTTTAGAAATGTGAAATTGTACTTTATAAATCAGGGTGGGGTTTTTTTTTCCTTTTACCTCTACCTGTTTCCATCACCATCATAGTATGGATGCCACCAGGTGGAGATGGTCATCAAACCACCATCACATTCTTTTCTGTGAAACAGTGCACTATCCTATGTGTCCGGGCCGCAAGGGGAATTTTTCAGTTGCATGCAGTTCACTTAGGGATGTACTTGGAATTTGCAGATCTACTAGCAACTGAATTTTATTTTCTCTCCCATGATAACCACTAGTTTTTGCTCAGTGCAAATGACTATCTTGCATAAGAAGGCACATTTTTTATGGAAAAATAGCTAGTAAAAACACCCCAGAGCTGCTGTGCATTTAGAGACAAGATGTGCCTTAACTAAATCATTACTTCTAGAAAAGTTTAGTCAAGCTGGCACACAGCTGCCTTCACACTGGCCAGCAATAGTCTCCCACCAAATGACAGGACTCTCTGGAATTTGTTTTCTTAAGAAGTAATCCTTGCAAATCCTCATCTCAAATTGCAATTTTCTTTTTCTCTAGTTTCTCTGATTTTGCTAAATCCAGGTATCCTTGATATCCCTTGCCTGTTATATCTTCCCTGTGCCTCAGCCAATTCCCTACGCTCTAATCTTTAATCCTGGCATTTTTTTCTTTAGCCTGTGGTTTTGCATTAGTTAATCTGTGTTTTGCACATGCCTGGTTTATCTTGAAACACAATTTTAATTTGGATCTGAAGTGAGCATATTGTTGCTTCTGCTGAATGAGCACAGATGCTCTGTAAGTTGTTCTCTGGCAGTCTGAGACAGTACAGCTCTTGTGTGCTCTGCTCTGGCACCAAACATGCTCTGAGATCCTCACTGATGGTCACCTTCTCCACCAGTGCAGAGCCATCCCTGCAGCTCTTCTTGTTGGCACAGGGAACGTGCTGTTAGAAGTGCAACAGTGACTACGGGAAATTACAGACTGGTGCAATTTAGGACAGTTCAGAAATTCTCCTAAAATTGTGTTGGGAAGTTGGATTGAACTTGGCACAGAAAAGCACCCAGCAGGGCCTTTACCCAGTGCAGCTGAGTAATCCTTAAGATGTTTCCTTCATTTGTGTATTGATATATAGTATTTTCAGCCAGTGTCCAGGCAGCCCACCAAGTTCTGTTAACAGTGTGATCCTAAGGGGATTAGCTAATGACTTTCCATACTGATTGGGTAATTTGGAAAGTGAGAGCTCAGCAGAAAACAATCCTGGCAATTACTGTCTGCTCATGTCAATACTGCAAGTGCTGCAGAGCAGCTACATGAATAAAATGGCTTAACTTCTCAAATTAAGTCTGTCTGTCTCACTAACCTCCCCACAGAGTCTCCTGCTCTTGTCTGATACTGGAATATCTTTTGTGCTCCAGACTCTTTGGAGGTGACAGTGTTATAAGCTCCCTGAACAGATTCTTGGCCTGTCTGCTGCAAGAGCCTTTGTTGGCATACCCTGGGTCCTGTTGGCATTTCAGGTGCAGCCCAGCCCTGCAGTGGCACATTCATGTCCTCCCCCTGTCCCCTCCTTTGTGTCAGGAGTAATACTCAGTATGCTACTGAAAATGGCCAAAAAGCTTTCTTGACTTTGGAGATGTGACTTTCTGCCCTGGGACTGGGGAAGCAGTGCTGCTGGCTGGGAGGTGCCTTGGTTGCTGGAGAGGTGGAGATGTATTCCCCAGCCATGTGCTCTTTGCTCAGCTGAAGCCCCTGTGCCCATGGCCTGCAGACTCGGGCCATGGGATGGAGGGTGATTCTGTCAGCCAGGTTAGGAAGGAGTAAGAGATGGAAGGCTGAGGGGGCAAGTTCAGCCTTGCTCTCATGCCTTCTTCTAAGTTCTTGCTGGCAAGAGTGTCATGGCCAGGGCTCCTAAACTGGAGTTTTTCTTCCTTTTATCAAAGTCCCAATGCCAGATAAAAGAGGTCGGACTCACGGCTTCTCAGTTTCTCTTGTTGTTTATTAAGTTCTTATCACAATCTCAGCATGCTGTCCTAAATCCAGACTTAACACACTGAAACATGTGCTGCAAAAGCCGTGAAATGGCAAATGCTGAAAGGTTTTAAGGACTCTGTTGACCAATTAACTGATACTATGTATTATATTTACAATTCTGTACAAATAATCATAATCTGTTGCTAACACATTTCTTCTACCTCAAACCTATTCTACCAATGCCTTTGTGACACCTCTACTGCAGGACATGGAGCAAGAAGAAGAAGAAGAAAAGAGAACTTAGGGCAACATCCAAAATCCTCCATCTTGTCTTCTTTTATATCCATACTATAAAACCCAAAACTACAAGTTTCACCTCTGTGATAAACTAAACTATAATATATCTTATGTTTTTACTGCTTTTGCTTCTTCCATGAGTGTTGGAAGCTTTTCCCATGGGCACAGATCAAAGACTGTGTCCTCCTGGGGTCTCTGTGAGGGTCCCAGACCCTGCAGGGCAATTTGAGGGGTAGTCCAGATATCCTGGACTCCAACACAAGAGTGCAATCCAGTGTCCAGGACTGGTGGGATGCTGCTGGAGGGGATGCAGAGCAATCCAGCTTTTGTGCTGGGTGAGTGAGGATGCTAGCATGATTAAATTCACCTTTGAGGCCTTTCATTTCTCTAAAGAGTGCCCAAATCCCAGCAAAAGAAGGGATTTTAGGCATCCAGATCTAGTACAAGCATTAATGGCAATGCAAATGTTTTTTTTTTTTTAAACGTATGCTCAAGAGAGGAAGTCTAAGCAGAGACCTGAATGAAGGGCTGGACACAAGGTGAGAAATAGTTGCATATGTAAACCCTTACAGGTCAGGAAAAGGGCAAGTTTCCAATCAGGATTCTGATATCTCTTCCAGAAAGGTGGAGCATAACTTCACATTGACCCTTGGGGTATGCAAAGGAGAACAGTTATGCTACAAGAACAACTCAAAAAGAAAAACAAGAATATAGTCAAGGAAGAGAATTGAACCTTACCAACACTTACGGCTTTGTTCCCTCGTGGAGGCAAGAAAGGGTGTGCAGCACAAGCTTCCTTTTTTTCCTGCATTTGCAGAAATTTTTACTTTTTCTAAGCACTCATTTTGCCAACAAAACAGTTAAAAGATGTGCTAGCAACTGTGTCTGAAACTGCATCCTTCAGCCATTGTTACGCGTAATTACTCAGTGTTTTATCAATTCTGTTATGCTCCCAGTAGTCTGGTTTGAGAGCCAAAGCACATCATTGAGATGTCTGCTTGGGTCCCACCAGAGGCTCTGAAACTTGGCTGACTAACTGCTTTGTGCTGTTTGTTTTACCCCCGTTGCTTGATGCTTGATGTAAAAACCAAATAAATCCATCCAACCTGTAAATGAGATAGCAAAGTTCGTAACAATAGTGGCCTGCATACATATCAGTTTGCCTTCTGATATGTCGAGTTTATAACATACATCTGTAGCCAATAGTTAACAAGAGGAAAAATTGCAGAAATGTGGTATATTGGCGCTAAATCTGGCTGCTCCACTCTCTTCCCGCTGTTAGACACAGTCTTAAGCAGTCTTGGTAAGGTTGGTTATTAAGAGCAGCTTAATTTTGCAAGTGTTGGGCATATCCTGACAATGAGCTTAGAGAATTCACATGATTAAGAAAACTCTTCTTATGCTTGTTTTTACTAGTACTGTATTACTTTGTATTTCTTCCTCCTCAAAAAAAAAAAAAAAAATTAAAAAATATAGTGGCAGATCTATGTGATCAAATATGATATGATTTGAGCGTGCAAACACAGGAGATTATAATGCAAACTGATTTGCAGCCTTCGAGTGTAGCAGCCATTGCCAGCTGTTGGCCACTATAAAGTGCTATTGTGTCCCCTGGTTGTCACTGCCATCTCCAGTGATGCTATGAATGGTGCCAAGTGCATCCCCTCACACCCTGCCTCGGAGTGCCCCTCCTGACTGTTCCCAGGAGCAAGTCCCCACTGCTGCCACTCATTTTCTTCTGGCCCTGGCTGAGCAGGGATGCTTCACAGATTGCCTCTTTCTTTGTGCTCCTCATCACTCAGCTGCTTTTGTCCTTTACTGGTCAGTGTTGTGTGTGTTCCTCCAGCTGTTTGAGTTTTGTGCCTCTCACAATTTTTCACAGGTTGAGTCATCACAGCTCCTGAGCGCTCCTGGACCTTCAGCATCTTGAATTTTGGTCTAAATCTTACTACTTGGTCCAATTTCTGCTATTTTCCTTCGTTGTCCTGATTTTGCAGATTATAAATTTAAATGAAGAGAGCTCTGATTTTCTACTCTCTGCTGCTCCTGGGCCCTTGTTGCATAGTAAGTGACCAGCTGACAAACACTGCATGTAACATCATGCATATTCCTGCTGACATTGTTGACAGCAGAGCTCATGCATAAAAAAAATTATGCCATAAAGCATAGGTAGCTCTGCAGACTTCTGCTCTATTTAATGCCCAAGTCAGAATATTGGTCAAAGCTTCTCTAAGAACGAGAGATGACATTTGCCCATCTGCTCATGTGAGAGGAGGAGTTTGTTCTTTGAAAAGCAGAATAATTGTTAGAAGACAAATGAGCAGGCCAAAATGCAATATGCTCCATGAGTAATTGCTCCTGAGTTGCAAATGTGTTCAGTGAATAGGGGCTGTGTAGCAACACTGTTGGGAACATGTGTGAAAGCTTTTTAATACTGCTGGCAAAGCAGAATGGTGGTTCTTTCTGACCATGAAGTAAAATAAGAAAAGGATGTCATAATAATTTTAAAATAAGGAGAAAAAAGAAAGTTTTTATGCTTCTTATCTAACCTATCTTCTTATCTAACCTATCTTCTGAACTGTGCCCATTTGTTAAACCAGAGACTCAAGGATGGGATCTACAGACATCATGGTTCTGTTCTATATAGCTGCCTTTCTGCTGTTTGTTTGGCAAGTCATGTAATTGTAGAACAGCTAGGGTTGGAACGGATCTCTAAATCCAACTGCCCTGCCATGGGCATGGACATCTTCAACTGGATCAGGTTGCTCAAAGCCCCTGTCTCATTTCAAATGTTATCAGGGATGGGGCATCTACCACCTCCCTGGGCAACCTGTGCCAGTGTTTCACCACCATCATCATAAAAAATTTATTTCTTATATCTGATCTGAATCCACGCTTTTTTAGTTTAGAACCCCTACCTACCACCTGTCCTATCACAATGGGTCCTACTAAAAGGTCTGTCCCCATCTTTCTTACAAGTCCCCCTTTACTGAAAGGCCACAGTAAGATCTCCCTGGAGTCTTCTCTTCTCCAGGCTGAACAACCCCAACTCTCTCAGCCTGTCCTCATAGGAGAGGTGCTCCATCCCTCTAAATATCTTCTTTGCCTTCCTCTGGGTTAATTCTAACAGGTCTGTGTCTTTTTCCTGTGTTGGGGGCTCCAGGGGTGGGTGCAGTGATCCAAGCAGGGTCTCATGAGGGCAGAGCAGAGGAGCAGAATCACCTCCATTGACTTTCTGCCCATGCTGCTTTGTATGCAGCCCAGGATGCAGTTGGCTTTCTGGTTTGTGAGTGTACATTGCCAAGTCATAACCAGTTTTTCATCCACCACCACCCCCAAGTCCTTCTCAGCGGGGCTGTTCTTGATCTGTTCATCCCTCAGCTTGTCTTGATACAGGGGCTTGCTCTGATCCAGATGCAGTACCTTGCACTTGATCTTGTTAAATCTCATGATGTTCCCATGGGCCCACTCCTTGAGGTTTTCCAGGTCTCTCTGGATGGCATCCTGTCCTTTAGGTGTGTCAACAGCACCAATCAGCTTGATGTCATCTGCAAATTTGCTGAGGGTGCACTTGATCCCACTGTCCATGCTGTTGATGAAGCTATTAAACAGTGCTGGTCCCTATACAGACTCTGGGGGACAGTGCTCATCACTGATCTCCATTTCAATATTGAGCTAGTTTTCCATTGTAAGATGTGACTTTGTGGCAAGAGCTGCCTCTCAGTTTGCTAAACACCCTCCTGTGTTCAGGGTGAAGGATCTGCAGGCATCAGTCAGCATTAGCACTTTCTGCTCACTCACGATATGATGAAACAGTTCACACTCCTTTCCTTGTAAGGCCTCTTCCACTTGGAGGACACCATCACCCAAGTGGACAGAATTATTATGGTTCTTTCAGTGTTGAAGGTTCTCTTCTATACTGTGCCTCAGTATTCAGTGCAGCAGGGACCTGAAGCCCAGGTCTTGCCTTCACCTGCCTTGCAGAGCCATCTGTGCCAAACATCAGAAGTATCTGACACGAAATATAAGATGTTAGTGAGAACTTTCCAAAAGGCAGGAGGCCAGGGTGTAATCCCCCTTCCTGTGAAGGATTTTAAACCACTGTAACAAATATGTCATATTGCCTCTTGAGATGCCCTATTCACTATGTTTCTAGGAGAATGGCATTCCTCTTGCTGATTTTATGAACTAAGTTTAAACTAAGTTTCCCATTGCTCCACTTATGCTAAAAGCATTCTCAGATATAACAGTGTGGGAAGTTGGGTCATATATTTATTTATGAATTAAAAACTCCATGCACAAATATTTTTAGCATTTTCTTTCGGTAAAGACAGACAAAACTCCATATTTTTTCTTTTCAATCAAATCTCTGCTTGAGTTTCATGTGTTTGTTGCACATTTCTGAATTGGTGGTGTAAGTGAAAAATCCTTTGTTTCTCTACCTCTGGTGTTACTTGACTAGTGTGTTTAAATTTGATAATACATGATGATAGACCTGTGGCTAATCTGGGCATTGCAGCTGCCTTAGACCACATGCAGTGTCAAACCTACATTCCAAGCGATCTCTTGTGTCACTTGAAGAACCTTAATCTTTTTACCCAAAGGTGTGGAACGTGATTTAATGGGACCATGTGGGCTGCAGGTGCTGTATCCCCGTCCACTTCTGCATGTTTGTGTGTTTCATGACATCATGCCACTGGTTGTGCGATAGAGTTGTCAGTCAACCCTCTGTGACCACATCTTTCCATCGCTCACCACCCAAGGCAGATTCTTTCTAGAGGTTTTTTTGATGAGAGACGCATGTTTGAAGGTGGCCATAACACTAGTATTTAATATTTCCTGGTATCTAATGGCACTTTGTGCCAAGCTATTTCAAGTGCACTCATGAAGACAATGGACTGCAACCTGTTAGACCTGCAGGAGGGTTATACTAGGGCATTGGGGTTATTAGAGTGATGCACTGGGTCCTCTGGGTATGCGGGCACCTGGCAGTGGTGCCGTTTTCAGCAGTAAATGTTCAAAGCAGGAATTTAAAACATTCCAGTACAGTGTTTCCTTCTGGGCAGAAGATATTTGCACGGACCTGCCTCTGTGCATCCATTGACTGCTGTTTGTGCTGTCGAAATGCCAGCTGGCTCCAGGCATCCACGTTCAGTCCCACGCCGTGAATGAACAAGCACCGTTTGGTTGGATCCCATAAATAGCTTTTGTTCATTCATTCAAAATGCAGTCATTATAAACACACTACTTTAATAACTGTGTTTAATTAATGGTAGGTTAGTAAACGATGCATGGAGAGGAGGTTAAAATTGACTAAAGGCTGTTGCTGTGCAGCTCTTAATTAAATTAAGTGTGTATTAAACTGGGCCTCTTCCCTGACCCTGGAGAAACAAGCTGGATGCACTGGAGCGTATGGATGCTATTGATTTCAGAAAGTTCTGGTTAAAGGCAGTACAAAAATGCTCTGTGGCCAAAGTCCAGATTCTTCTGCATATGTGATAAGGCCAAGGCAGTGTTAGCATAAAAAGATAGGGAACATGGTGTTTACTTAACAAATTCATATACCTGTAATTATTATCACAAGTCCTTTCCCAAGAAGTGCTATTAAAAAAAATATTTTCCTACACTCAGAATTTTAGCCTTATTTTAGAATAATTAGCTCTTTTTATAACTTTTGTATAGGAGAATACATTGTCCTGTATCTGGTTTCTCTCTCTATATATAAATATATGCTTAGATGCAGTGTCAAAAGTTTGTTTTTTAATTAGCTGCCTGAGGCTGTTTTTTCATGCTATTTATAGAATATAGGCTAAAATTTTTCCACCCCCAAATCCATCTATGTACCAAAAGAAAGATATTCTGAAGAAAAATCTGAAGGAAAATGTGAGCAGCCTGGGTTTTCAGCAGTCTGTGTCCAGCAAGACTCTTCAGCAAAGGTTTGTAACACAGGAGTATGAAAGCTGGAGTTGACATGTACTAGGCACTCATTTCACAGGTGAAATGAGTTTCTATAAAACTTGTGTTCTTAGCACAGGAAAGTCATGTTCACATGTAAACTGAAGGTTGTCTCTGTTTGCAAATGGGAAAATTAAGGAGAAACTGCTATTGAGTTTGCTGGAAGCTTTGGATAAACACTACTGTTCAATGTAATGGAGTAATTTTTTTTAAACTTCTGGAATAAAAGCTTCTAATGGACTTCTTAATGTATTTTGAAGGTCAGCATTAAATACTGCAAATGGACCTTTTCATGTTTTATGAGTATGTGTTCCCACTGTGTTCATGTGCCCTCTTTCTGCAGAGTCCTCCTTTGTGGTAACAACCTTTACAAGTAGTTCCCTTGGAGTTAGCTTGATTTTTACCCACATGGAAAAACAGGAATTGGCTTTGCTTTTTTTTTCCTCAAGATGCACAGCCTGTGTGCTCAGGAAAAAGCATTTTGCGTGGACTCAATGGGTCAATAGCCCAAACAAAAATTTTGGTCATTGTTTCGTAGGTCAACAGCATTGGGGCACAAAGCCTTATCAGAGATGTTGGATAACTAAATCTCAGAATGCAGACGGCTTGTACTTAAGTGTTTTTTCTCCTATTGTGTAGGTTGCAGAATCAAAAATAATACAAGATGACGATTAGGACAAAGCTGAGAAGCTCTCATTGACCATTTGACCACATCCCCAGTTACAGCATTTTGTCAGAAAAACGGCATTTTCCTTCAAGTTCTTAGAAAAATTCTGTTTGAACTTAAAAAGGCAGATATTGTGCAAAATTTATCTCTTGTGTTTGTTAAAAACATTTTTTCTAGTTTTACACAAAAGTAGGTCACACTAGGGTGCACTGTTTCTTTTTGTGTCTTACAGACAAAAATGTAATCACAGAAGTATGTTCTAATGAAGCTATTAACAGGGAGATTTGTAAAAATATTTGATGAATGTCAGGTTTCCAGGAAGTCAGGCAGTTTGGGAAAGGACCAGATTTTTAAGAGATTCAGTTACCTGTAAGAATATTTGAAATGCTTGAAGTGTCAATGAGAAAGAAAAAAGTATCTCAAAAAGCAATTTACAAAAACGTGTGAAGAAATTTAGAGTGTTTTGAGGTCTGACAAAATTCAGGAAGCAGTGGAAGAAGTGTACAGTGACAACTTCTGAAGAAGTGTAAGGCAACAGAACGTAAAGGTCATTGGTCTTGGTGGTGTTTATGCCCTCAGGGTGCAATGGGTCCTGGTCCTGCTCGTGCTGGGGTGAAGTTTCAGCCCATGTGAAGGCTCTATCAGTTCTTGCTTTGCATGCCTGGACCTTGGGATTACACCTGTGCAAGGATATCTGATGTTCTCTGCAGAGCTCTGTGAAGGACTCACATACTCGTTTTGTGGATGAAACAGCTGCTTAAATGTCAATGCTAAGGCTTGTGACATCGTGACACAGTAACACACTTCTGTTTGGGTTTGTGTTGTGAGTATTTTGCCTCTGGTGTTTTCCTGAGAGGCATGTGCCTGGTGAGAACTAGAGTCAGATAAAACAGCTAAATCTTGCTTGTGTGGTAATGTTAATCTCTTTCTGGACTCTTGAATTAATACTAGTGCTCTCCCTCAATGTAATTTAGTTGAATATAATTTGCTTTGAAGAAATCCTGCTGGTGTTGCTGCTTGTTACCCTACAATATTTGTGCTAAAATAACAGGAAAAAAAGGGTGGCTTAGCTTTGTTGTCTGATACTGTTAGGAGTGAGTTGCTCTTTCCTGCTTCAGAGAGCTTCTCACAGCTGTTGAGAGAAGTACTTAGCCCCAAAATGCAAGACTTGTATCCCCCAGGGCTGATGGAGAAGAGGTTGTGAATAATTTGACTTGAAGTCAAGGTGGTGTTCGGTGGAGCAGGAAATTAGGAGTGCTATTTTTAAATGCTGAAGAACTTATTAAAAAGCAGTAATAGTTTTCATTAGACAAAGAGCTTTGAGTTTGGGAGGCTTGTGATTTGAGGTAGCATCATTCATCAAGTAAGTGTTTTTTGGAGAGCGCCAAGTAAATCTGCCTTTCTGGAAGGGTTGGTGACTATCAGGAGAATTAAGAAAGAGATGCGAAGCTTAGTGACACAAATTTTGGCATGCCAAGTATGTCTCTCTAAATTGGCAGCTGGTGTTGCCACACATTAGCATTTAGAATAAAATAAAAATGACAAATTGTCTAATGTGAGAATAAAACTAACACAGAAATTCTGCTCAGTCTGTATCTTTTGGTCCTCTCTCTCTCCTTTGCTTTGTGCCTGTGATTTTCCAAGAATTTTGAAGATGAGAAAGATGCAAGATCTCCCGTTCCCTCCCCTTCTAAAGCCAGACAGAAAATGGTCCGTGGACATAGGCTTGCAGCAAAGGAGGGGTAATTTAGACATCAGAGAAGAAAATTCTAGACTCACTGAGTGAAGTTACCTAGAGGCTGGAGAAACCACACCAGTGGAGATTGTCATGCAGGAATCTGCAGAGATATGCCATCTCTGTTCAACCCTATTTCAAGCAGGGAGATTGAGCAGAGGCCCATTGAGGTACCTTCCAAACAAGGTTAGTATGTTTTCTGTGACAGAAGAAGGGCAATCAGCCTTTGAAGATGATTATACTAGGTTAAAATCAAGAAAGCAGAAGTCTTACCTTCCTTTGTCCTTGCCCAAGACAGAAAAGCATGTTAATGCAAAGAATATTTGACATTAAAAAATTATGTACATCCGTACAACCAGAGCAGAATAAGGTCCAGATCCCCATGGCTGCAAAAAGTCGCTTTGATTTTTTCCAGACCTTTGGGTTTCTTAGCAGCAAGTTCTCTGCCTAAGGGCTCTTCAGAGAATGGATAGTCTAAAGCTGGCAGGTCTTGAGATTCATTTTCTATTTTTCTGCTGAATGTAAGTCCAAGAAGACGTAGTAATTATGATAACACATTTACAGCTGCATTGGAATGCTCTGACCCTAAACAGGTCATAAACTTCAAAAAGTAACTGTTTTCCATGATGTTAAAATAGCATTTATTCTTTAGGTTTCTAAGACTTTATAGTTCTCTAGAGTATGGACAAAAGTTCCCTATTTGGTGCTTCAGGAAGATTTTTCTATTTATTATTGCCCAAGATATCTCTCATCTCCAAAACAGAGTGACTTTTGAGGTCTCATGTGCTTCAGCATCTGGTTGTTCATGTTTACACAGAACTGTAAATGAGAGATTTCCTTGAACTGTTCAGTTGCTCTCATTCAACAAGTGGTATATATGTAAGTAAAACTAACAAAGTTTTTTTTTTTTTTACTTGTTATTCAATGGAAAGCTGATTAGTGAGACCTTGAAATCTAATATCCCCAACAGACAGTTCACAGCACTGCATGAAACCTCGTTTGTAGCAGGCAATAAAAATTAGAGGTGACTTGAGAGCAAGCCATTATATTATATTTGGAGGGGAAATTCAGGCTTAGGACACAGTTGAGTTTGCATTGGGTAACAATTCACAGCAGAGCTGTGATAACTGGGGGCTCAGTGACTGCCTCTGGCAATCACTGAGAGGTCAAAACCAGTCTATTGTAGGGCTCCTGTCCCGCTCACTGCCATGGAATGGCCCTGTGCCTTCCTTTTCTCAAGCACTAACACTTTCATGGCTGGGTCTCCAGCCTGCCTGTGTGTGTGCACCCACCAGCCCTCCATCCCCTGGAGCAATGGAAAGGGTCTGCAGCTATGGTCTGCATCCTTGGGATGAGAGAGCATACGAGGACATCATGCATTCCCAAAGAGCAGTAAGGAGCTTGCTCAGCCATGATGACCTGCTTGGGCTCTGATTTTTTTTAATAGCTAGATTGTCAGATTTTTAATTTCTCACCATTCTCATGACAATAAATGTTTTGTGTGGCTTCCAAGGAAAAAAAAAATTGCTTCTCAGTGCCACATGAGGTTTGCTTCTACTTTTGTGACTTGCAAAGTAAGTCTGAAGTTTGCTGAAGCTGCCTATGATTTTTAGAAACCATTGCTTTTAATGGGAGGGGTTTGGTTTCTAAATGTCCTTTGAGGGGGTTGAAAATCCTGCCTTCAGCCTCCTGAACTACTGCTGTGGTTCAGACTGGTGGAGCTCTTCAGGCATGGAAAGCAGAGCAGAATTGATTGATTGCAGCATCCCAAAGTAATGATGGTAGGAAGAGAGGGTGGAAGAGGGGAGAGGTGGGGGAATATATCTGGGAAGACAATGTCTGGTGTGTGTGCCAGGCAGGCTGGGACTTCTTTGCTGGAAGAAGAAAGCAAACCCTCTCTCTGAGGGCACGGTCCTGCTCTTGATTCACTGCATGCCAGTTGAAAAGGGCAGCCTGGCTGGATTTCTGTCTGCTCTCTTAGATAAATCTCTGCTCTCCAAAGCCTTTACTACCTTGAATGTAAAGATTAGCATCACAGCTAACACTCCCAAGCTGTCTGAAGCAGAGCCAGACTGGTGACCATTCGCTTGATCTTCATTAAGGTGCATTTCAGTGATTTTGCCTGACTGTCCTGAAGCTGCTTTGGGTTATGACCAAGCTGTAGTTCCTTGTTTGTTGTCCCAAGTGCCTGAGCTGAGGTCTGAGGGAAGGAGTTTGCACTCCTACAACTCCTGGTCACCCTGAGGGGCTGGTTAGGGCCCAGGGGATGAGTTGTGTCCTGATGAGCTGTGGCCATGTGGATAATGAGGCAAAAAGTAAATTGTGCACATCACCTTTCATCTTAAAATTATGAACTGCAACATAACTTATCTGAGCAACCTTATTTTCAGCATTTTCATCCCTCTTCCTCTCCAAGTGTTGTACTTTTGCTTTGGAAACTGCTCTGCTTTATTTTTATCCCTCTCATATGACAGTCCAAAAAGCTTGCTTGCATCCTGTTTTCTTTTTTAAATAAGTTAATTTTTAACAAAAGATTAGTGGTTTCAAGATGCAAATGTAAAAATATGGTGTTCAGATGCAGGAGGAAATGTTGTGAGTAACCTGCCTATCCTCAGGAAAACTGCAAGGCTAGAAACCCCAGGAATGAGTAGCTGAGATGAGTTAAACAACAGCTTAATTTTTTTTCTTTTAAAAATATTGTTACCTAGTGTATCAAGCCTGTTCAAAATAAATAATCCAAAATATCTCTTGACAGATTATGATTTTAAGAAATCCTATTTTAATTCTGCTACTTTTCTTAATGGATTCCTGTTACAGTTTGCACTTGCAGACTTTCTGTAGAAGCAGAGTAAAATTTCCATCTGTTTTGTCAGTGCAGGATAAAGAGTCCATAAATTAGATATTCTTTGTGTGTAAGCCTGAAGTGGCAATTCCTGTGGGACACTGTTTATCACAAGAGGTAACATCTCCTGTTCTGCCTTAGCTCCTACAATGCATGTTGGGCTTTTTCCATGGGAGTGAGGACTGGCATGATGAGGATGTGTGGTTAGCAGCCTCATCTGAAAGAACAGTATCAAATACCCAAACCCTTCAGCCTTTTAAGGCTGAAGGCAGAGAAAAAGGCAACAGAAAAGAAAATATTTGGAGATTTCTTAGTATAGTTCTCTAGAACTTTCATAGCTCCATAGGGGTTTAAATATGATTTTCCAGTGAATATGTCTCTTTAAAATACTGGGTTTTCCCAGAGGATGAGAATTCAAAATTTTTGCTAACTCCACTTTATTGTATTTTTAACGTTTTCCATTTTGAGGCTGGGCATCTGGCTTGTTTTCCTTTTATGAAAAAAGCACTGGGACATTTAAATAATTCAAGGGAGAAATTATATGTGCTCAGCAAACAGATGTAAAAAAAAAAAAATGAAAGAAGCTTAAAATCTAGGCCTCCAAAGTCACTTCCATATATTTCCTTTTTAAGGAATGTATTTTTAATCACCTTTTAGAAACAAAGTGCCATGCTGACATATACGTACTTATCCAGTGTTTCATCATGGGACAGAACAAAGAAAGTGAAACCAAAGTTACAAACTCCTGTGCTATAATATGTGATATAAATGTAATGATACCAGATTGGTTCACCTGACAAAGCCCAGAGTTACAAGATTGTTGTGTTGTTCTTTTCCAATGATATGAAGATAATTGAATGAGCTTCTATGCTTTGCAACATCAGAAGTTCATGCAAGGGTTCTGATGGCTCTGGTAAAAAGAAAAAAGATAATTAAAGGAGAATTCCCTTCTCCAGGAAATAAGACTGCTATTCTAATTGTAATTTGTAATTACAATTTCTGATTTGTCTTTTCTAGTTGCATTTGCTCATTTTCCTATGAAATTCTTTCGGGGTGAAGTTTGGGTTTTGGTGTGTCTCTGCCTCCCTCCATGCAGCACAGCTGTAGAATGGCTCTTGCCCTTGGTGTCATCTAAGTTGTCAGCCAAAATATGAAGTAATGCAGTAATCTGAAGGGAGTCTTGCATGTTTTAGTAGAATTAATTGAAGAAAAGTAGGTGAAGACAGACAGAAGAGGACCTTGCCCTCTTGAGGTTGACGTTGGAGGGGTCAGCCCAGCTCATTTTGAGGCTGCTGATAAAGCTGCTGTTGCCACAGAGTTTCTTGGTACCGCCACGTCATTAGTTTGAGTTTGAGGTGTTTCAGTCCTGGTTTAGTGCCTGGGTGGAGCTCTGAGACAGGCTGGTCTCTGGTGGCTGCAGGTTTGCTTGGGGCACTTGGGAGAGCAGGGACAGCACAGGGTCTCCACGGTGCTCTCGCCTTTCACCCTTGGGGAAATGCCTTCCACTGGGCTTTGGGCCAGTTTAGGAAGATCTTTGAAGATGACAGAATAACCCAGTGAGGGACTGAGGGTTGCTGTGCTTTCCATTGGTACCTCTAAGGGCAGATCAGGTTCAGTGGAGCAAAGCTTCTTCTACCACCTCCTGCCATCAGTGTGAAGGTGATTGTTTCTGGGTTTGTCACTTGTCCTTTTTCATTTTGGTGGAGGGGATTGCTAAGGGTTTATAGGGTCTTTCTAATGTGTATGACATCCTGCTCCTCCTCTCTTTACCCATCCTGCCCACAATGGGCCACACTAACAGCTATTGCAAAAGAGATGCTATTTAATCAGGTTTATTATTTATTCTGCTTGTTGCAGGACAGGGAAACTTGGAACTAGCAAAGCAGTGAAGGGTGTACCTGCTCTGTCTGGTGCTGGGTGGAAAGAACAACACTTTGTCATGGTCTGGCTTTTCTGGGTTGTCAGTGCTTGCTGGCAGCTTCTCATGGGCTTTACTGAAATTTCAAAATATTTCCTTCTCTGTTGTTTTTCTTGTTGGCTCTGGGTCTTCCCTGCCTGCGGGTTGGTCACAGTAAAACATTAGTCATCACTAGAACTCTTTTTTTTGCTTAGATACGTAGTGCAGTGATATGGCTATCAAATCCCTCTCTTTGGCAGCATCTTACTATCTTGCTTGGGATGCTGTGATGACTTTGAAAGTGTTTAAGAAAAGAGTTTTCAAGTGCAGCGGTAAGCGGGATTTTTTAATGCTGAAATACATGTTGAATGTTGGATATCATAGAGTCTTTGGGAATATTGCGGTGACAACATGCATATAATTCAGCTCCAAATCCCTAGCATGTTTCTAAGCACATGATAAAACAGATGCATTGTAAGTCTGTGAATATGAGCAATATTACATAATTGCTTAAGTGTTTGAAGGATTAGTACTTTAGTTTTCAATATCTGGATTTTTGCCTATGCTGCACTTGCTTTTTCTTAAAAAAAAAACCCAAACCAAAAAATGTGTATTTAATTTATAATATACGAGTCCAACATTGCAATAGCACTATATTTAGTTTTAAAAAGTCTGTTTGGTTTAGATGAGGCTGACTTTGAAGCTCGATCTTAATAGTTGAAGATTAGGGGGAAAATCAGGGGTGTTTGGTGGTTCTGTTTTGTGCCTTTTAGTGGTTATATCCTGTTACAGAGAATTATTATGATGAGAGCTTATGTGGGGGAGTTGGCTTGTTGCATGTTCTTAAATCTTTGGCATGTCTCTGAAAGCCTGCCTGGCTTCTTTTAGATGTGATCTGCAGTTACACACATCTGAACAACATAATACATGAAAGTCCATATGATGTTTCTGTAAGGCCAGTGTGTGGTAAATGTACCAATATTGCACGGCATGGTAAAGATTATTAGTGTGTGTGCTCTGAATGGACTCACTCTTTGTTCTTTCAGCCCAGTAAGAACATTGACTCAGAAACTTGAATATTTAAAATGCCTGAAGGCAAGACTTCGCTTTCCAGGCTTTGCTCCTTGTCTTTCAGAGATAATAATGGCATAAAAGCAAATGATGAGGTAAAGCATCGAATCATTATTTATAGACCATAACATTTATTTATGTATATTTAATAGGGGTTCAATTTATCATTGAAGTCTCTTAAAGCAACAAAGAGATAGGCGAGAACTACCGTGACAGTCTTCTGTGCTTAAAACCTTTGTCCTAGAACTGTGTGAAGATTTAGTGAGACTGCATGTGATGTAATGGGTGGAAAACGAGTCTCCTGACCATATGCAGTGGTAACAGCATCCCTGAAGAGTGAAGTTAATGTCTGCACTGTGTCTATCTGGGTTGCAGCATCTGGACTCTGCTAAAGCTTGTGTGGAGACTTCCAGGAAGGCAAGCATCTCCTGAGGTTACCCTGAGAGTACAGGCCCTACTGGTTGGAATTATTTTCAGTTCTGGCAGAAAATACCTCGTAATTGCCAAAAACATGGAAAACCCCCTTACATTCTAAGAAGCTTGACTTGATTTATCTCTAGGTGCACTCTCCCCTCCTTTTTCTTAACAGATAGTTTTCAACTAGCCACAAAAGAACTGTTTGAGAGGAACTGGACCAAAGACTTCAGTATTTTCCTTGTTTAGTTATTTCTGGAACCAGAGGACCATCCTGGGCTTGGTTGTGTGAAACCTCAGAAAGAGCTGTAAAATTCGGCTGTCTCCAAAAAACACATTGAGGAAGCCTCAGCCTCTGCTTATGAGGCTCCCAAATCTAGGCTCTGAGAGATCTGGCTGCAGAAAAGAAAGAAAGATATAGTTGCTGTGGTCAGTATTGGGCCCAATCCAGTTTATTATCTTTATTGACCTGGACAAAGGGATTGAGTGCCTCCACAATAAGTTTTCAGATGACACCCAAGTGGGTGGAAGTGCTGATGTGCTGGAGGGTGGGAAGGTTCTGCAGAGGGATCTGGACAGGCTGGAATGGCATTGAGGTGCTGAGGTGTCCAGAGAAGGGCAGTGGAGCTGGGAAAGGGTCTGGAGCCATGGCATATGAGGAGTGGCTGAGGGAGCTGGGGATGTTTAGCCTGGAGGAGGCTCAGGGGAAACCTTACCACTCTCTACAACCACTTGAAAGGAGGTTGTAGCCAGGTGGGAATCAGTCCCTTCTCCCTGGGAACCAAAAACACGATGAGAGGAAATGGTGTCAAGCTGTGCCAGGGGAGATCATGCTGGTCATTAAAAAGAATTTTTTCACTGAAAAGATAGTTAAATATTGGACAGGCTGCCCACAGAGGAGGTGGAGTCACCATCCATGGCAATATTCAAAGAAATAACTGGATGTGGCACTAAGTGCTATGGTTTAGTTGACATGGTGGTGTTCAGTCAAAGGTTAGACTTCATGACCTCAGAGGTCTTTTCCAACCTAAATGATTCTATGATTCTGTGCAGGAAATGGATGCTGTGGTCAGCATCAGCAGCATCTTGTCTCCAAGAGGTGACAGCTCATTGCTTCCAGCAAGTTTCTACAGCAGGATTAACCTTCAATTTGGGAAGGAAAAATTCTTTCTGGCATGCATGCTTGGGGAGGCTGCCATAGTTCAGCTGGAGGTTAAGGGGACAGAGGCAGCAATGACAGGGTTATGGTTCAGTGGTTAATGTCCTTCAGAGGTCACTGATGAGCTCTTTTTGCCACAAAAACCTCTGCATTGACTTGAGAGCAGAAATAGGAACTAAACTAAAACAGCGAGTGCAAAGACTGACCCTCCATCTGTGGAAATCCTGCATTTCAGAAGGACTGTGCTGTTGGCTGCAGTCAAAGCAATGCCCTGGTTTTGGAGATGCACTCCCTAAGGAGGTGATGAGTAGTTGGCTTGTACTCTTGTCTGTCAGGGCTGTATGGAGGAGAGCTGAGCTCTGCCGATGTGTCCAAGTGCTTCACACGGCTGAACTGACCCTGCATAGAGAAGGAGTGAAGTGTAACTGTGCAGTGTTGAAGGCAAATGTAGTCTTTGCCTCCAGGTAGATATTGGTGGTAGAGATGTAAACTGTTTCCTGAACATCTTTAGATTTTTTCACCTCTCAGCTCACTGGGAAGTGAAAGAGAACATCAGTGATGATGAGTAAGTGAGCTGTGTTACAGGATCTGGCAAAGCTGACATGAGAAGGATCTTTGAAAGTCCCTTCCTAAGCTCTACTTGGCACAATTGCTTGGGAGCACTCACAGTAGGCTGTTAATTGTTTCCAATGCTCACATCAGATTGGGGATGATTAATGGATTTTGCGAATTGGGATATGTAGATATGTCTTGTTAAATCTGGTAATAATAATAATAATAATAATTTTGCTGGTATTAATTCAGACTTAAGAGAAAATAGAAAACAGCTCTTTTTATGTTTTTATTTTATTCTATTTTGGCCTTTCCAGTAACACAGTGAAATCTCAGCAGTCCACCTTCCAAGTGTATTCAATTTTCCCAAATTGTGTATTTAAGCTGTGTGTTTTCGTGGTGCTTATCAAAATTTAATTTAAACAATTTATTAGGGGCATTTGTTTGTTTAATATAGACTCACAGTATTAGGACATCAGATGTTTGTGGTTTGTTTGTAATACTAGATTCATGACTCCTGCAGACAATGCAGTCCAAATTTAACATGTTATTTACATTTTCTTGTTTTATGAATAATTGTTGCAGCGATCTTTCCCACAGGAAGATTTTGAGAAGAGTGGAAGCATTTAAAAATAACTGCAGATCCACAAAGCCTGTTTTTGTCCCTAATTTTATGTAAGTTGTTTTCAGAAAGAACTGGAGCATGCAGTAAATTTCTATAGGAGTATTTGAAACGTTACATGGAAACTCAGTCCTTCAGAAATCCTTGCAATCAAGAAATTTAGGGTTGTTGCTAACAAGGTCTAGGTAAATGAGTGCTTATTTCAAGGCCATAAGGTGACATTAGTGAGGGCATTTAAAAACTGGGTCACTTTTTAGGTGCCTAAATGTAAATTTGAAGTCTGACTCCATTACTTTTGTTATATGTCTGTAGTTTTGACTAGTTTTTTGCGTGCCTCTGTGTGTGAGAGAGCTGTGCTATTTTCAAATTTGGAAAAGGGATGTTTCTTGGAATCTGCATACTTAAAATTAGATTTCCGCTGTGGTTACACAACTGTAAAGTAAATCCAGGAAAGCATTACTGACTTTAATTAAGTTACTCCAGATTTTTGCGGCTATAAATTATGTCAGAAATGAATTATGAATACTCTGAAAATTCACAATGGTGCTTCCCAGCACCAGCTCTGAACTCTCCAGCTAGTGGAAGAGATCCAAAGGATGATTAGACACGGTGGTGTACAGAGGATGCCGAACAATTGCAGAATTGGGTGGGCACCGTTCTTCAAGAAACTCTTAAAATATAGTTCTTCCATCACTGCACAAGCTTGCAGTAACTTGATTCCTTAAGCAAGCTTTTTCTGTTTTGCTATCAAATTGAATAGTCTTTAAGGTTATAGTTATAATACTTAGATAGGTATTTTTCACTATCTGACAGCTATAGAAATTTGCTTTGATACAGTCTGGGACACTAAATCATGTGAGAATTAGGTGATTTTAAGTCTTGTCTGAAATACGTTGTTTCATTCTGGTTTAAATGAATGCAAAAAGACAAGCCTATCTTCCTTCAATACTCAAAGTACATTAAGCGCAAGAGAATATTGGAAAGATTTAAAAAGTAATTTAGAAATTACAAAGCTTTTCCATTTTCCCACCTGACCTGGGCTTGAATAAGAGGCTGGCTGCTGGAGACAGTTTTTGTAAAAAGAAGGTGAGGACAAAAGAGAATAATTTGCTTGTACTAAAGGGCTTCTGTATCAGTATCAGAAAGAGTTCTAGATTTGATCCTCTCATTAATAATGGATGGCCAGATGGATGCTTCCTCCCCTGCTGTCTCTCTTTAATTCATCTGAATGCTGGTGGAAAACATGGCCCAGCGGTTTCAGCCAGGCTGTCTCTCCAGTGTAAAAGCTCACTGTGTCTGTCCCTGAACCTCCTCTTGCAGTACAGCAGTTTTGGCTGGTCAAAAAGTGTACTTGGGAGGTTTCCTTACCAAGCTGAGCAGATCAAACAACCTAGTTGTTGTTTAATGCACTTAAAACCAGGAAGCTGCATCATCGCAGCCCTGGCTCAGCATTTTATTGCCATCTGCAACACAACTGGCTTTGGCTTTCCCTGCTTTCACACCAGGGCTGCCTGTATGATTGCTCACCATCCCCAAATACATGGCACTTGCTGTCCCAAGAGGATACCAGCCTCTTGAATGTAGGCAAGACTGCAGTGACATCCAGTGAGAAAAGAGCTCCTGCTGCCTGACGTGGTGGCTGGAGCATTTGACCAGCACCACGCTTTGGAGTTTTACTGCTACTTGCTGACATACAGCAAATGTTTTTTCAGCTCTCACCTATTCATCTTAGTTTAGTAATAACATTAAAATCCCACTTTTTTCCTGGTCCAGTGGAATTGCTTTCTGGGATATCATGATCCTTGATTTCTGGCATAATTTCACACAATATGTTTTGGAAATGTGTCTGTTAATATGAGCTTGCTTAGGTTGTATGGACATCTGAATAGAGGAAGGAGGAAGTGGATGGCTTCAGGGCTCTAGGAGTAATAAACCATTTCTATCAAGGGGAAGTGGTTGGTTTTGTGAGAACTGAGGCATCTCCTCCTGAAAAATGCTGCTAATAAGGACATACCCTACAGCCTTTGAGGTAATACTGGTGGTGGAAGGCCCTGTAGGTTTTACAGTGGTGTCAAACCCACTGTTCCTGGACTGAGAGTGATCCAGTGTTGCAATGCTGTCACCTTGTGCTCGGATGATCTGGATCAAGGGCAGAAGGAATTGGGGGAGCCTTGCTGTCTTCCCATTCTCTGGTGTGACTTGGTGCCCCACACAGTGTCTGGTAGAAGGGGCACATACGGTACTTAGAAAATTTTCCAATCTCCTATGGCTACAGGAAATCTTCAGATGAGGCTGTATGGGATGCATCCCCTTTTTGTAGCTCCATTCCCTCTTCATGAAAATGGGCACAATCCCATTTCCTTAATGAAAGATTTTAGTAATTGCCAGCGTTTTGGATACAATGAGAGCACCTGGAAATACATAATTCCTGTAGAGAGCCATTTGGTGGTGAGGTTTTCAAAACAAATCCAAGTGTATGACTAGGTTTTTACCTAACTGTTCTGCCTGCTTTTATAGTGTAATGTTTCCTGAAAGAATTTTGCATTTCTATGTTTGACTGTTTCAGTGTCCTCTTAGTGAACTGTTCTTTTTTATTCTCAGGGCTTGCTTGGGCTGATACTGTAAATGTCCTGGCAATTACTAGGTTTGATTTAGGAAGTCTAGATGTTTGCTCAGGTCTTTTGATCTTTAATATAGTTGACATAAATACTTCAGAATCAAAGCAGTTAAGAAAGCATTGCAGGGAACCTTTCTGACAGAATTTATAGACAATTTTTCTGTGCCCCATTTGCCTGGTTAACTGCTGGTTCAAAGTAGGTTCCATCTGATCAAATTCAGATACCTCTGTTATACTTAGCCACATATTTTTCAGGTAATGGAACAGAAAGTGGACTTGAAAGCTATCATGTATCTAGTCTGAAAATAAAGATCTACAACAGGTCAGATAACCATTTCCTCTTAAGAGTGCTTGTTCCACTGCTTTGGCCAGAAATGGAGCCCATGGTTACAAGCTCAAGATCCTCAAGATAAGGATTCAGATGATGTTAAGTAACAGAAATCCCAGTTTTCATGTCCCCATATTCCTATTGGTTACTTGTCTGGAGGTCAAACCTGAGGCTGTGGTTTGACTGTGCAGTAAATCCAGCTTTAGGGCTCCTAGAGCTGGATTAATACCATTGAGGCCATGAAATATAAAATGCTTACTGCTATAAAACTCACTGTCAATTCAAATTTGTTCAAAATCTCTCAAAGCCTCCCAGCATAAGATTTAAATTTTTATTGCCAGGTCAAATATCAGAAGTCTTCCTATGACTGGT
This sequence comes from Calyptomena viridis, assembly GCA_013390005.1. Classification (NCBI taxonomy): domain Eukaryota; kingdom Metazoa; phylum Chordata; class Aves; order Passeriformes; family Eurylaimidae; genus Calyptomena; species Calyptomena viridis. The sequence goes on along the minus strand of WEIV01008419.1, from coordinate 408,164 downwards.
GTAAAGCTGACCTGTAAATGTGCACTCTGGCTAATTCAGCAGAAACAACTGTGTGCCTGGATCTGATTTGTAGCACTGGGTAATCCAGAATAAAACAGATTTCCTACTGTCCTGAAGGATTTCAGACCTCGGAGCATTACAGCAAAACCATCTTTCAGCAATATTGTGTTTTTTAGTGAAAAACCTCAGTTCAGTTCCAAGGTGGTTTTTCCTGTTGTTACTTTTTTTTGCTATTAGTTTGCTTAGTTTCTGACTAAGAAGTGGAAGAAATGAAAACTACACTTCAATAGAAATTAGTAAATTAACATCTTTTGCTGGTAGTGGATTTATTTCTCTGGTGCTGAAATGCCCAGATGACTTTAGGAAAACAAGTACAATGCCTTCATCTATATATTCATCTAAAAAGATTAACGGCATATGTCAAACATAACCTTTAAAACAATTATAAAGTGATCTCACTCAGGGGATGAAAAGAATTTTTGGAATAACTGTATGTATGTTTTTCTGGAGGTTTAGGCTGGGCTGGAAATGCCAAAGGGGTTATCCTGGAGGATTGTGTCTTGGCTGTTTGCACAAATCACCTTTTCAAAATTGGTAATGGGACATTTTAATGACCCTCTATATTTCCTTTTTCCCCTATGAGAAAGTGATCATTGGAGCTCTTTACACCATTCTTTTGAGGACAATATAGCAAGAAAATGCTCAGCTTGTCAGGAAACAAATAAAAAAAAGATTATTGCTTATGCCCTGAATATCCACATATGCTTTTTGACAGTTCCAGCCTCAATTTATTTAAAGAAAATACTCTAATTTTTCCATAAGCAATCATTTAATATGGCTTTTTTGCTTCCTTAAGAAAGCGTAAAAGAAGCAGCCTCTCTTTACCTACATCAGCTATGTTTAGTTTGGTATTTTGAACTAAGAGGCTCAAGATGAAGAAAGTAAGTGTGTTACTTTCTGAGCCATAACTAAAAACTTTCACTGAGGAAGGGAGAAAAAGATAGCCAGTTTATTTACGTGGGTGATATTTCAGCCTTTGAGGGCATGTATTATGTGAACGTGCTGGGTGGAAGAAGGCAAGGTAAAACCTGATTTTTCTGACTGTAAATACTCCAGGGATGAAGGTGAGAAGAGCTGATAAATACCAAGAAGAGCAGAGAGCTGTAGAAGCTATATATCTGTGGGTATAAACTGATTATGAATGCATTTAAGCTGGAATACAGACCACTTCCAAATATGTGGTGTGCTGGGACAGCTTTCCAGGGAATAACAGAGATGCAAATCTTCTTTAATTCTAGTTAAAATTTGATGAGTTTTATTGAGTAGAGGGTGCAAAAATTGCTGTGATATCTGGGATCTGGATGATGCCGTGCAGAATCTTTGTGGCTCATTAGCACAAGGAAGGGGACCAGGCACATCTTTGGGAAGAGTCATGCACCTGGTCTGGGGATGCTGCAGCTGTGCAAAGGGGCTGATTGTTTTGTAGTTGGACAGAAAGGAAAGGAATGATATTTGGCTGTTGGCATTGCTGGGTGAAAGGGGACCATGTGTTTTTCAAGGTTTTTGCATCAAAATCTTCACTTGCTTTATCCGTGAAACTGTTAACAAAAAAATCTCAACAGACCATACTTACTGAGATACAGGCAAGCTGAGAGATTTAATCACCAGACAGTACGAATCAGTAGCCTCAGAGGGATTCAGAGCAACCAGGACAAAATCTCTTTGGAGGAAAATTGTCCCCAGGAACAGGGACTCCTGTATCCAAGACAGGAGACTTTGGGCCCATAGGACTGCCTATTCCCAGTTCTGGCTTGGTTTACTCCAAGTAAGGCAAGCCTAGGCAATACCAGGGTGGGCATGAAATCAGAGTATTTTGTTCATAGGTCTTGTACTTGATGCAAGGCAGTGGGTTGGTTTTGCAGGTCTGTCATTCACACAAAGTAAGCAAAGTGGTGGTGACTCCAGTAAATTTTCTCACGTGTCTTGAATCTAATTTGGCGGAAGAGTCAAAATAAATTTCTTTTTAGTGTTGAGTTTTCCATTTTTATCAGGCAAGTCTATTTTTTCCACTGATGAACAGTTTGCCACCTTTCTATTTTTTTGCTTCCGTTGGCATTGGACACCTGAGCTGCTCTTCTCAGCCAGCACAGAGGTGTTCAGTGCTGCGCTGTCTGTTTTATTTGGAAGGAGTATTTCCTACTTATGCTTGTCTGGAGTCTTTTTTCTGAAGCCAGAAGATTTCGTTCGAGAAAATCAAATCCCTTGAAAGTACTGTATAATTATCTACATGATTAATTTAAGTGTCTGCCATGGCTCTGCAGTGAGCTCAGGGGTGTAGACAGGCAACCCGCAGCGTATTGATGCCCACAGTTTTTCCTGAGGGGAGGAGGGAATGGGGTTTTGAAGGCTGCCTGCCTCCGGCAGCGTGGAGGGGCCATCATCCTCTGTCTCTGGAGGGATGTGTGTGCACGGAGGGGGAAAGCCCTCCAGCAATGTTGCTAAAGGAATGATGGATGAGTTTTGCATGGAATGCAGATGCCTTTGAACGCTCAGGTCGTTAACTGTGGGATTGAAGCCGAAGTCAACATCAATTTGTGCCCTTGGCCAGTGCAGAGGGGATTTGGAGACTCTGGAGCTAAAGCTTTGTAGCTGCTTTCAAGGAGCCCCAAGTTCTCCAGGCTGGAGAGTGGGCAGTGCTTTTGATTTGGGGATAGTTTGCAAAGGATTGCCCATGCCCACCCAATGTCAAAATTGGTAACCAACCGAGAGAAAAAGTTCTTAAATTATTGGGCAAAAAAAGGCCTCACAGGATCATCTGGTCTGATCTCTAGAGCTTGAATGGCTTTGAATCCTGTGTGGTTACTGGGAGCTGTACCAATGTTTGCTGTTGAAGCAATGAAGCAATGTGTCATTGTCATAACTCACTGGATGTTACCCATTAAATGACCTGTCACTGTGCTTTCACTAAGACAGAAAATGATGTCAAAGGAAAAAAAGTAAGAGGGATTGAAATGGAAAAATTACTCTCTCCCACAGCCTAGGAGAGACTGGCTGTAGTCATTGCTCATGGCAGGTATTTGTCTAACACTCTTCAGAGACCATGAGTGATGGAGACTCCAGCCACTCTAGATGGTGTCCTCCAGTGCTTTGATATTCTTTATCCTTATGATTGTTACCTCACCACTAACCTAAACCTTGATGTGATTCACACCCATTGCTCCACCAGGGGCAGGGGGCACAGACTCCTCTCCTCCTGGTCACTGTGGGGCACTTTAAAGTACATGAGAACCTTTAACTTGTGCTGTCACACCCCACCTACAATTCTTTCTCCTTTTTAGACTAGCAGGCCCTAATTTCTTGAGTATTTGCTGCTAAGTCACACTTTCCATAGTGGCAGTCACAGCATAGCTCTGCTCCACCTGCTCACTTCTGGTGCTGAGACCTTCCCAGCCTTGTGTGAGGCTACAGAGATACTTCATATGCCTTTGAAAGCTTTGTCCCCATTGACACATCCTGGGACAATGACCTTTTTTTTCCCCCCAACAGCAAGACTTTATTGATGGGAAGGATTCCCTACAAACCCTGGAATTCTCCAAGGTCAGGCTGGATGGGGCTTTGAGCAGCTTGGTCTAGTGGAAGGTGTCCCTGCCCATGGCAGGGGAGTTGGAAACAGATTCCCTTCTAACCCATTCTGTGATCCTCTAATTCTATGAAACCCAACATCTCTTCCCAGAGATTTGCCACATAGCCAATGCTATCTAAGTGTGATATTCCTTTTGTAATAGTCTGCATTTGTCCTTGCTGAACTTTATCCTAATTTTTAGAGAGTGTTTTTCTGATTTTTGCCAAGATATTTTAGATGCTAATCCTGTTCTCCAGTGTTTTTGCAGACACTCCCAGCTTTGTGTAATCTGTAGATTTAATATGTGTACTCTTTTTCATTGTCCAGGTCACTAATGAATGTGCTGAGCAGAACTAGACTGTATATATATCCAGCAGAGCTCCACTCACAGTGTCCTTCTATTTTCACAGAATGTCATTAATAACTACTCCTTGGGTATGGATTTATAGTACTCTCATTTAATCATTTTTCTCTAGTTTATTTATGAGAAAGTTGTTTTAGACATTGACAAAAGCTATAATAAAGCCCCTATAAATGACATCCACCAACTTCTCCATTATGAAAAGCAATTAATTTGATTTTATATGATTTTTTCTTGTCTCCCCAGAATCTGCTGCTGCTTATATTTTTATTCTCTGCCACATACATGCAAACTGTTTCTCTGTTTGATTTAGAGTCTTTAAGATGATTGAAGCTAGACTGACTGATGCAGCATTCTTTTGCTGTTTCTCTTTCTGCCCTTGAAGACAGAACTGCACTTGCATTGTCCTTACTTCTGGCACCTTACCTGTCTGAGTTCCACAGGTGACCAGCAGAGAGGTATCTGAAATGGTTTTAGCTGGTTTTGTAGGGAATTTAAAAGGTAGTTTGTCCCACTCTGCTGGACAGGAAATACCTGACATGGACAGGGGACTGATCTCACCCTGGAACAGGCAGAGAAGAGGATAGGTATACCTCTGTAGTGATACTGTGTTGCATTGTGTACTAATGGTGCATAGTTGGCAACTTTAACAAGGACTAAAGCAAAATTCAAATCTGTGTTGCCTTTTTCAGTGTCGTTTTTCAATAACTTTCTCTCTGAGCAACAATTTTCCAGACTGCCTTCGTGGTATTAATATGCATATAAAGGTGGTTTTTTTTTTTTTATCTTCTGCAAGTTTCATTCCATTTTTATGCCCTGATGTTTCTATTATTTTTCCCTATGTGTTCACACTATTTTTTTTTTTAACTCCTGCATGGTAACCTTTTAGTGTTATTTCTTCTTATCTTTGAGGAAAATGAAAAGCTCGTGATGCTGCCAAGTCTTCTGATCCTTCTGCATTGAGATGCTATTGTGCCTGTGCCTTTTAAGCACAAAATATTGTTTTTTCGAGAAACTACAGCTCACCTTGATTTCTTTTTCCTTTAAACTCTTCTCCATGAATTCTTACCTAGTATGTTTTTTTAATGTACTGAAGCCAGTCATTTCTGTTTTCCTGTCTCCAGTCCCTTGATTTTTCAGGCATTCTTCTATTTGTTTCTTTTCACCTTCTTGCCCCCAAGACATCCCTCTCTGGAGGCACTTCTCTGCTGATTACTTGACCTATCTGTTATTCAAGAATGTTGCTCTGAAGGCACCAGGACCCTCTGTCTCCTACTGCTTTCCTTTCCTAGCAGATATCTCATGCTTGTACTCTCCCATTACTATTGAGTCATTTGTTATCAGTTATTGAGTCAGTTGATTTAGGATTTGTTGTGCCCTGCCCTATGTTTGGTTTGTTTTGTGTTTTATTTTTCTTTTATTATTAACCTCCCTCTATGTTCTGGACCTCAGAGCAAGTATATACATCATTCCAGGTAGGCCAAGAGATGCTGTTTCTACTTTTTCTTTCTTATTGGCCCATATGTAAGACATGCATCTTTAGGTCAGTATTCCAGATCTAGGTCTTGCTATAGCAAGTTCCAGTTATGTCAGTTAAATCATCACTTTTGCCTTAAATTCAACCTGAGAGCTTAACTAAGTCCTAATTTCTGTGTTAAAAGAATATATTCATTGATGTTGCATTAGATATCCAAAATGTTCAGAGGATTTAACCCTATTTTCTGGTCACAATCTGTGTCTGTATTAAAACTTCTTCTTTTTAGACCTGTGCCCAGGCAGTTTCTGCCTTTATTCTTTTCCATTTTTTTCCCTCTGTGTCTCCTACCCAGAGCCACTACCCAGGTCACTCCTGTCCATCTAGGTAGTGCTATGCAGCTAGGGAGGTGGCAGAACTTCAGATACAGACTATAGGCAGCAGCATTTTGCAAGAGCCTTCCTTTACACTCGTGCTTGTGGGATTCCAAGCTCTTTCTACAGCTCTTCTGCCTAACCCAAGCCTTGCATACACATCTGCAAGAGCAGACCTGCAGGCTGCAAGCTTGAAGCTGCTGCTTTCTCCTACCTTCCTGGCACACAGCTCACTGAGCAGCATCTGCTGCTAGAAAGAATTCAGTCAACCAGAGTTGACTCGTGTCAGGGTTTTTTCTTGTTTCATAGACCTTAATGATCCTGGAAAAAAACCTTTCTGACCCTCTTGCATGCTAACCCTCAGCTCTCACTGACTCCTGGCTGCCTCTGTGCCTCCCTCTACAAACAAAGTGGGAAACTGGGGAATTCACCTGCCCAACTCTTGTCCTGGGGAATTGGGTAGTCACCTCCTTTAGGTGGTTTACCTACAAGGTAGGTTTAGTCTGCGGTAACCCACTGTTGCCAGTAAGAGGAGAGACCCCACTGGTGTCCTCACCCTTCGTGTTTGCTGCTGCACATCCCTCGTACAGGTTGGGGGAGAGCTAAGTCAGAGAAGAGACCAGTTTAAGCCTATCCCAGCCCAAAATCACTGGCACGGAGGAGGCATAGCTGCTTCCAGCAGCAGAATCAGCCGGTTCAGTCGCTGGTGAGACCGGTGTCGCGCCGTGCCCCTCCAGCGGTCCCTGGAATGGGTTTGTCTGGAGTGTTTCCTCTGCTGCGTGAGAGCCCTGGAGCTGTGGCAGAGGAGCCTCCGCTCGGCTTTCCCAACTCCCGTTTTATCGGGAAGGTCAGGAGCTAATGGTGACCTTTTATTCCCTTGCTGAGGAGAGCAGCTGGTGCCCTCAAGTGGTAAATCGCAGGAGGAGAGCGGTCCGGTCGTGCGAGCCGGCTTTGGGGTGCTGGGCGAGGGCTGTTGGACACCTGCAGTGGTTTTGGCAGTTCTAAGCATGTTGTTTTCCCCTTGCAGAACAAGACGGTGTGGTGATCGTGGTGGGAAGGACACTTTGTTCCCAACGGAGTGGGGACCCTGACGGCAGGCATTACCTGGACAGCCAGAGACTCTCCCCACTGCTTCATCCACCAACCTGTTCGTAGGGCCGGCTGTGGCGTATTCACACCCAACATCCTGGCTTGACTGTGCTTTTGGTCAGTTGGAACCCCCAAAAATACCTCCCTGAGATTAGATGGAGCTTGCTTTGCATCTGCATCCTGACTCCAGCATGTCCTCAGGACCTGCAGGACGCCACGGCAGACAACCAGGGAGCCGACAGGGGCCAGGGCTGATGCCGTGAGGGGATGCACGGGGACAGCGATGCCGATCACGCAGGACAACGCGGGGATTTTCCTCCCCCTCCTGTGCCAGTGGCTACAGAACAGCCGTCGGGAGGGGGACGAGGGAGCCGAGCAGCAGCTCTGCCGCTCGGCCGTCCAGAAGCTGAGCGAGTACATCCAGCTCAACTTCTCTGTGGACGAGAGCAAACTGCAGCCAGGGAGCTGCGGGACTTTGGATACAGAGATCTGTACCATGTACCTGGCCCAGGAGATGTGGAAAAATGAGGTTCTGGGTTTGAGCTTTGGGAATATCCCTGCTCTGGGGGACTATGGGGAGAAGCGCAGGGTAGGAAAGAAGAGGAAGGGGCATAAGGGGCCTGTGCTCGACGTCGGGTGCATTTGGGTGACAGACTTGAAGAAAAACAGCCCTGCCGGGAAGTGTGGGAGAGTGCGCCTGAAAGATGAGATCCTCTCTCTGAACGGCCAGCTGATGGTTGGCGTGGATGTCACCGGTGCAAGGTAAGGGTGGAAGAGCAGCCACCAGCAGCCACCTCTCGTGGTACAGGGTGCAGGTCACAGTTGGTACTCAGGAAAGTCCAACAGCAGAGGTTTTGACCTTTGCTTTCCACCCCCTGAGAGAGCTCTGGGTTCGTTCTTAAGGTCTGTAGAAAATAAGTAACAGAAGCAAATCGATAATTAGCCTACATGTGCTACTCACACTTCCACTGGAAAAATTTCAGGGGTCATTGTGTCAAAAAACAGTACATCGTGAGCATCAGAGGGGCTTCAGTGAAACAGCAGTCTTCCTGGGTTTTATAAAACTGTTTCCTTGTGTAAAAATGAACAGGCACAGCAGCACTGGAAGATATTTTTACAGGTGCTTCTTATTTTTGTTGAATCATTTGAGTTGAGGGAAGCTTTTCTGACAGCTAAATGTTGTCTGAGACTTTTTCAAAGCAAGACATTTTTGTGTTTTCCAGATTGGAACAACTTCATTTTAATAAATTCCCTTTGATTTTAATGCTGTTCTGCTGTCTCCTGTCCTAGAAAACTTGAAACCTTTAAGAGTTCAAATCAGACATGAAGGTTCTTGCAATGATATAGATTATTCTTGTGGCGTTTTTTTAATTCAGCTACTCCATGGTGTAAAATCAGTGTTTTTCCCAGTCTTGTGCTTTGTGGGCTGGCAGACTGTCTTACATTTCCCTTTGCAAGAGCAAAAATCTTTCTCTGCTGAAGCAAATATTCATTCATACCTGAGGTTGCAATGTATCCAAGGGCATGAAATCCTCTCCTTCTTGCCAAAGGGGGCTTATCTTGGGAGTGGACAGTTTTGGAAACCAAGTGTTAGTGAATTGCTCTCAACAGTCAGTGAAAGCAGCAGCAGCTTGGGGTAACCATCACTCCCAGTTCTGTCATATGGGAGGATAAAAGCAGTGACTCCTCAATCTGTGAGCACTGGACTGCTCAACCTCTCTGTGGTTTTACAGGTGTAAAAACAACCCTCTGTAATTCCTAATCTATAATAGATTAATAACAGAATGTATCAATATTGGTACTGTGGCAGTATCATTCAGTGGGAACCTCCAAATTGAAGAGGACTTGTTGCAACAAGTCAATGTGCTGTTTCCCCTTTGACAAATGTCACTGTTCCTAAATCCAAGGAATCCAGTATAGTGCATAAGAGCAGCACAATACTTGGCAGAGCTGGCTGTGGGGATCACTCATCTGTCTCTCCTTGCTAGGAAAGCTGAATCTGACTATTTTGAAGAAAAGTTACTTATTTAAATTCCACCTGATTTCCGTGTAAACAGCAGAAACAGGTTGATTATTGTAGAACTTATTATTTTTTCTTTCTTTCTTTTGATTTAGAGAAACATGCAGTAATAAAATCATCAAACCTCTTTGCTTAACAGGGTATTATTATATTAGAGAGGAATAATGTAGGTGGTGTCATTTTTGGTGATGTTAGTGATTTAGGGAAAATTATTGCTCTCTTCAGAGTTAGAAAATTGTGTGTGTCTATCAAACACAATTGCAGGGAAATGAGCTCTATTGGAGTACTGAATAAAGGTTTGTCAAAACTCTGCCTATTTATTTATCTTCTGTCTATACAACTGTATCTCTAAAACACATGGGTTATGGTTCCCCAGACAACAACTTCCTATGTATTTTGGAGCTACTCTACTCTTCTTGGGCTATTACTCATTTACTGGAGTGAGGCTGTTAGTATTTCTGCAGATGACAGACAAATCCTTCATTTCTTGAGCATGACTGAATAGGACTTCATTGAGCATGTCCTGGGAGGATTGCAAAAGAATTACTTTGTCATGAATATCATTCAGTTTGAAATATTTGATTACGAATTTCATCAAGCTTCAGTGCTTGGACACAATTACCATATACATCTAATCTTAAAAGTCAGTGCTAAATAGATTTCCAAATTCAAACTGTTTATGAAGAAAGCAAAGTACAGGACATTACCGGTGATGACAGTGTGGCAGAAACATGAGATATTATTATAATTTTGTCATTGAGAAAACCCAACCACTGCTTCAAAATATCATGCTTCACATTGCCAAAAATGGCCAAACACTGCCATGTGTGGGAATACAGTCAGAGAACTGGCTGGCTTCTTTTTAACCCACAAACTGGAGTCGCCTCCAAAAATGAATGGAGAAATGTTTTGACAGCCATACCTTTGCACAGTGTTTCTTAGTCTCTCCTCTGCAGCCAGTGTCCTGGAGGCAGTTGCTAGGACTCCTCCTCAGCATGAGATATGGCATGCCAAATGTCAGGGAAATCGGGCTTTTTTCAAAGATGCTGAGAAAGGCCTTCAGGAATCAGCTCTACAGTGGAGAGGGAGCTTGAAGTGCCACTGCTGAAGGCAAAGCTTTTACTTTACCTGAAGTTGAGGGTTTTCAGCAGAGCTGAGGACTTTCCTTAATGCTTGCTGCTACTGCACATGTGAGTGCTCCAGTCTAGCTGGAACAAAGAAGGTAATGTCCCATTCCTCCTAATAGGACAATGCTAGTGTGATATGTAGAATTCTAAACAGTCCTGCTTCTCTGTAAGTGCTAACAGCTGATTACAGAGCACAATTCAGAATGTCTAACAAAATCACAGGTGTCAAAATGTGCATAGCAATTTGTGGTGCTTGCTGTGGTAGTCAATAATAGTCCTGGGCTCTGCTTGATGAAATCATGAGGTTCTTTGTCAAAAAAGTTCTTGCTTGTGCTGGAAACACAACATTCTTTCCCTGGCTATAATTAGAGATGAATTCTGCTCTGAACAGGTGTCTTCAGGAGGGCTATCTTCTTTGCCCCTTGGGAGCCCTGCACACAAGGAGCAAACCTGTACCTGCAGAGCAGTGCAGCTGCTGTGGTGATGGGGGGGGAGAACAGGCACCTTTACTGTGTCTGAGAAGAGCTGCTCAAAAACCTGACAGTGTGGTTTTTGAAAACTGTTGTTGTAGAATAGCACACCTTTGAAGGCACTATTTTATTCAAACTTCATCAGAAGTTTGAATGGAAGGATTTTTTTTTTTTAAATAGAGTGCTTTGCTGCTGCAATAGAAATATTTTCTTGTTGGGAAGAACATACTTCCCCTCCAGATGTTACCATTCTTTGATATTCAAGTGCAATGCTCCAATTTTGCATTTTCCATGGGGCACTGCTTCCTGCCTTGCTGTGGTGAGACTATTGCTGCCTCAGGAGGCTGAATGTCCTCGCCTTGGCTACTTTGTTCCTGCACTGGCAATTGTGGTTGTCTCTGGACCATCCGCAAGATTTTCTTGCACCCTGTTATTCAGCAGTGTGTTCAAAATACTTCCATGTGCCCCAGCTGGCGTGTGGGGATAACATGCTGTGGGAACAAGGATCAAGGACTGATCTGCCTCAGCGCATCAGGTGAGGCCCTCGGGTTAAGTTTTGGGTAACAAATCCATTCTTTAGTAGGTTGGGTCTTACAGTGTGTTATGGTGGAAGGGAGGTGTTTCAGGTTTCTGTGCCTGTGATGGGATTGTGTTTCTCTCAAAGTTTTCTTGGGATTTAATTTCTGGTTGGAAGTGCAATCTCCTTCATATATCCTTTTTATTACGGAAAAACCATCCCAAGAAAACTATCCCTGGTCATTGCAGAAAGCTTTATCTCACTGCAGCCCCACCTCTCAGGCATGCCAGGTTGCATGGATCGATTGCTCTGTTTTACTGTGTTTCCTCACCTCCTTCCTAAAGCAAATGTGCTGCCAACACAAAGTGCTGCTCAGTATAAGCAGCTGCTTTGCCTGGTGTTAGTAGTGCCTTCTCTTGGTTATGTTAAAAGGAAAATATTTTTGTTTTAATAGGAAAACAGATGGAAATTTATCCTGTCCCTTTGCCCTTGGCCAAGGGGCAAACATTTCTGTGGGAGCTCCTTGTTAAAATATTAACAGCACTGACTACACAGAGAAAAACAAATACAGTGGTCCTGGAGACTGCAGCCTCCAAATGCAATCTCAGGGAGTATATTTCTCATAAATTACCTAAAAAATACCCCCAACCTGTTATGGAATTGAAGTAATTTCCTCTTTTATATCATGTTACCAATCTTCATGCTGTTAAGTGATGGATCAGGGCACAAAGGCTGAGATCTGGGGCTTGTTATCACAGGCAAGGCCTATGCTGACATGCCCTCCAAGCTGCCTGGTGTGTGAGTCCTGAGGATGGAAAATAAGCAGCACATAGGGATTTTGGTGGAGGGTTTTCTCCTCCAGTTAAGCTGCTGTGAGCCGGGATACAGTGAACGTATGCTCAACTTGGGCAAACTGAGAGAAAGCCTGTGGACATCTGACATTTCCCAGGCACGGCCTAAGTCTCACTGTACATTGAAGTCTGGGGCATGGAGCCCCCTCTGAAGCATGGCTGCTGTATTTTATACTGATAGTGGATATAAATCCCCCCCTTGACAGCGAATATAAATTCCTCCCCCTCCACCTGCCTTAAAATATAGCAGGACTAAGAAACCAAGAAAGTGATGTTCTTCTTCCCTTCTTTTATGTCTCCAAGAAAGGTATGAGCAGACTTAGCCACACGTGTTGAGAAATAAATTGCTCTGAAGAAATGAGCTTTATTCCAAATCCTCTCTTAAGAGCCAAAGTCTTAAGCAGAAGGTCACTAATCCCCAGACTCAGCAGAGATCATTTAGCTTGTTTGCCCTCTTTACTTTGTTAATCTGGGAGTGTGTTCGCTTTGTTTCCCCTCCTCACCCTCCAGTTCCTGCCATCCCTCTCCATCTCCTCATGCCAAGCCAGCATTTGCAGAGGCAAAACTCATTCCCTCTGATGATGGGCATTTGTAGCATTCCATCACTACAACTACCTCCTCAACAGACTTTCCAAACCCCTAATCGTCCTCAAATTTGCACTCCTGGGAAAGCTGACAACCCATGGCTTGGACAGGTGCACTCTGTGCTGGGTGAAGAACTGGCTGATGGCTGGGCCTAGAGAGTGCTGGGGAATGGTGCCACATCCAGTTGGCAGACAGTCACTAGTGGTGTCCCCCAGGGGTCAGTGTTGGGCCCAGTCCTGGTTAATATCTTTACTGATGATGCAGATGAGGGGATTGAGTCCACCATCAGCATCTTTGCAGACGACACCAACTTGGGAGCAAGTGTCAATCTGTTAGAGGGTAGGAGGGCTCTGCAGAGGGACCCTGACAGGCTGGATAGGTTGGCAGAATCCAACAGCATGAGATTTAACAAGGCCAGGTGCTGGGTCCTACACTTTGGCCACAACAACCCCCTGCAGTGCTACAGGCTGGGGACAGAGTGGCTGGAGAGCAGCCAGGCACAAAGGGACCTGGGGGTGCTGGTTGACAGGGAACTGAACATGAGCCAGCAGTGTGTCCAGGTGGCCAAGAAGGCCAATGGTATCCTGGCCTGTATCGGGAATAGTGTGGCCAGCAGGACTAGGGAAGTCACTCTTCCCCTGCACTCAGCAATGGTGAGCGCTATGTCCACTTTTGGGCCCCTCAATTTAAGAAAGATCTTGAGATGCTTGAACGTGTCCAGAGAAGGGCAACAAGGCTGGTGAGGGGTCTGGAACACAAGCCCTGTGGGGAGAGGCTGAGGGAGCTGGGGCTGTTTAGCCTGGAGGAAGAGGAGGCTCAGGGGAGCCCTTATCACTTTCTACAACTCCCTGAAAGGAGGTTGTAGCCAGGTGGGTATTGGACTCTTATCCCAGGCAACCAGTGACAGAAAAAGAGGACACAGTCTCAAGCTGCAACAGGGGAAGTTTAGGCTTGATGTTAGGAAAAAATTCTTCCCAGAAAGAGTGATTGGCCATTGGAATGGGCTGCCCAAGGAGGTGGTGGAGTCATCATCCCTGGAAGTGTTTAAAAAAAGACTGGATGTGGCACTTAGTGCCATGGTTTAGTTGATGAGCTGACATTAGGTCATAGGTTGGTCTTGATGATCTCAAAGGTCTTTTCCAACCTAGTTAATTCTGTGATTCTGTGATCTTACTTATCTTCTCTCAGCCCAGTTTTATCTAAAACTCATGAAGAATGATGGAAAGCCTCCCACTGATTTAAATAGCATGTGTTTGCATGTTTATCCCAAAATTTTGGGAGCAATGTGCTTGTCATTGCCTTCTACACACTGTTGCCACTGACCAACAGAGCTGTCCTCTCTAAGTAGAAAGTGTGATCCCCAGAAGCATACATATATAACTAGGCAACATCCCCAGGGTCATCTGCTGAAATTGCTCCCAGCCCCATCTCTGCATGCTTGCTTTTCAGAGGGATTGCATCAGGCCTGAGAAGGCTTGGACAGAGGTTTGTAGTGCTGCCTTAGGAGATGTAAAAGCTCCAGAGGTTATAAAGACGGCTGTCCTGAACTTTTTCTGTGTGCTTTGGTTTTGTTTTTTTAAGCTGTGAAAGCTCTGGTTAGAAGGCTGTACCTTGTTGCCAAATGTAAGGCTATGCATCTACATTCAATTTGTTGTTCCCACTGTACTATAATTACAAGAGAACAAGCTCACTGGTTGGGAGGGAACTCTGCTCATGTTCACTTTGGGAACAACCTGTTTTGGTGAATCAGCCTTGTGCCTTGTCACCTACCCTGATGCTAAACTGCCAGCAAGATCCCTTTGCCATCCTGAGTGGGATTTCCAGCTTCACCTACAGCAAGCATCCATGGTCTCTTGGTCATCTGGAAGCACAGTCAGGATGCAGCAGAACACAGCTAATTGGCAACCTGCTGGAGTGTGCAGAAGAGAGTCACTTTTTTCCACTGCCCAGTGAACGAACAGGTGAAGCCTTCAGCTACAGCAGCAGTTACTTTCACAGCCTCTCCAGCAGTGCCTTTGCTAGCACAGAACAGCGTTTTGTGTTTACAATTGAAAATACAGATGTTCGAAAATAAAAGCAAGGAACATTCCATGCCCTTTATTCTTACTCTTTCTATAATGCTTGTGAACTCACACATCAATTTGCAACGTGCAGTCATTCACATTGAAGAGTCATTCTATTCTAATCTGTAAATGCGAATTTCTCTTCATATTCTAGGAGTCCAAAGTTTTGCACTAAGCAGGTCTGTGGTCTAAAAACTGACTTTGTGTGACAGAAGCTCCGGACTGCTACAAGAAGAGGAGGTGACTGGAGCCAGGTTATTGGGTTGCAGAAAGAATTGTGGGAGTTGTATTTTCCAGCCTGTACTGGCTGATGTGCCATGAATCCTGGAAAGGCATAGCTTCTCCAGTCCCCATTGAAATGTTTTTTTTTCTTGTGGGATTGGGCTAAGTGAGCAGTGTTCCCCTTCCCCAGTGGGTTTTGGGGCTGCTCTGCAAGAAGGTCATGATCATATCTTCTTGACAACCTCATGTACTTTTGGGTGTGATGGTTGTTGTCCTGGACATGTGCTAGAACTGAACTGTGACCCTCCAGAGCTAAAAGCATTAACAGTGATGGCAGCTTAAAACCCACTTATCCCCTGTCACTGGAAATCAGGCCTGGATTGGGAATGACAGGAGTGGAGAGGGTTGAAAGACGATGAACAGGAGATTGTTTCACAGGCAGAGGCTCAACATCAGCCTCAGTGAGATGATCTGTCAGCATGAGCCTGCCATCTGTGGACATAAATGAGAGAATAAATACAAGAAACATAGGTGTGATCAACAAAGAGACAGGTGTATAACTACAGAGACAGCTTTTGCAGTGGATGGCTTTGGAGATGGTTTCTTTTCAACATGGAAAACTCACGGCTTTTTTTAGGTGATGTGAGACTTGCCTCCAGCTCTGAGCAGTATCACATGCTCCTCGCAACCTGTTTTTCTGTCTCCTTTCTATCAGATGTGGGCTGAGAGGGGAAGGGTGTATGTGTCAACTGCAGACTCTCCAGCATCACTCACTATACATGCTGCTTTGTCTGAGTAAAGTTATGATGCTCAGCAGGATCATCTGAGCCTCCAACGGGAAACACTTTTAACAGACCACTACCAGTGAAAAGATAAGTTGGCAGGCATTGCCACAAGGTTAGGGGCTGTTCAAGAGACTTGTACCCACCAAGGCAGGACACGAGTAGAGCAAATGTGATTATTATCAGAAGACTTCACCCTAGAGCATCCAAGACTCAGGAAGTCCAGCCAGACTGAAGCCTCTTTAACAAGACTGTAAAAAACTGGAGGTAAAAAAACCCCCCAGAATTGTTGAAATGTGACTGAAGGAGATTACTGTTTTCTGCTGATGCCTAAGACTTTTTCCTGTTGTTCAAAAAGGTGGCCATGTCTGTTTTTTCCCCTTCTCTGTACCAGGTATTATAGATAACCAGATGATCTTCTAAAATACCCAACAACAGCAAAACAAATAACTGATTAGTAAAACAATAACTGACTGTTTCCTAGTCCATTACTTGATCACTGGAATGGGTTCAGGCTAACAGAGTAACGATTTGATGAAACAAAAGTCAGTGAAGTCCTTCTTCTGATCCTTGTACACTTTGACCAGTGTTTGTTTGTGCCACAATATCTGAAGAATTACTAAGTGCTTGACAATTTTTCATAGCCTGGGTTATTTTATTCTGGTAGTGAAGAGAAAAACATAGACGTGGCAATCAGTAAAATTTGTGGTACCGTCTATTTGAATACAGAGCCCAGATGAGGAAAATAAGCTAGAGGTTGGGGAGTTCCTTTTTGAAAACCCATGGATGACCCAAATTAGTGCGTGATGTTCTCACTGAAAATGGTTTCTAACAAACACTAATTGTTCTGCTGAAAACATTTCATGTTTTATCTGTAAAAGAGTTCTACTAAAACAGATTTTTCTCGGTTTCCTCTAGAGGGCAATGTCATATAAATAATTTAAGCAATTTTAAGGTTTTGTCAATCGGGAATTTAGCCTGGCTTGTGTAAGAATTTGTGAGACAGCAGTGAAAAGTGGTTTTTTGTATGCTTTTAGGATGTGTATATATGTATTATAGTCTGTTTCTTTCAATTCAGTTGAAATTCAGTTCAATTCAGTTCAGTCAGTATCTAATCCCTTGTGCTCCTTGAAGGAGCACAGGAATGCATTTTGGGCAGATTTGCCTATGCTAGACTGCAGAGAGGGAACTGCTTATGAAGACCTGACTCCCTTTTCTACCTGTGTAGCTTCAAGGACTTCCTCATATGAAATCCAGTCCTGTGAATGAAGTCACCAGTTGCTGTAGTTTATGTTGGTAGCTGAAACTTCAGAGCAGAGGATAAATCTGAATACCAAGTCTAAGTGGTTCATAGGACCTAGGAAATGGGAGGGTATTGTGTTACTCTTTATTTACATCAAAATTTATATATTTCCAGGTTCATTAAGTGTATCACTTGTTTGATGGATGTTGGTAACAATGCAATTTTCAAGTTACTGTTTATGTTCCCATAAACAGCTGCTAAAATTAGTATGAATCAAAGGTGCCACTCTAGACCTTAGTAATTTAACTTAAGGGATGTTTTCAGTCACTGTAGTATAAAAATGGAAAATACAGATAAAGGCTGTTTTGTTTTTCTTGAAGTTCAGATGCATAATCTGAAACACATTTTTGTGAGCTTAAACTTCTCTTTTGTTGCCTGTATCATTACCTTTCTTCCTTCTCCCAAGCCGACATTTCTAAAAGGGAAATTTGCTCTTGATATCCCAACATGAAAATAGCTTTAGGGAAATCCTTTTAGAATTTAGTCTCCTTTCCCCTCCTGGTGGTCACTATTCCTTTGGAGAATCACCATAATGGCCTTATTGGATTAACTTGCAAATCCCATACATTTACTGACTTAGTGGGTTAACATTCTTTGTAAAATATTTTTTCCAAAGAGGTAGTGGGCAATCTGTAGTTGTCGGGGTCTCTGAATGAATAAACCTGTTTGTCTGTTTTTCCCCAAACAGGAAAAGCAGTTAATTCAAGTAAAACACTTACTCCCAAAAGTGCTCGATTTGAAAACAATAGTCTGTGAATTAAAAAAAGCAATAGTTGCATTGCCTTCAAAGCCAGCAGGCATTAGGTAGCAAAGCAAGATTTGCCCTCTCCTTCTGAGTAATGGCAGCTCTAAGAAAAATCTGAGGACACAGCTTGTCTGTAGCTTTTGCAAGCTTTAATAGGTGATAATTGCTTTTTAATTACTGCTGCTGGCCAGGAAGGACTTTTTCCTAAACCATGTCTTAACAGAAATATGATAAACAGTCGGTAAATTTTAAATTCCTGGGAAAAATTTTTAGAGACACTAGTGGAAACTAAATATTCATAGTTTCATTTCTCATGCTGCATGATAAGCTTCGGGTTTCAATCGTATATTCATCACCCGCCTTGTTTTAGGGCTGGTGTTTAGGTCTCACTGTTTCTAAATTAGCTGACAGCTTAATGTGTAATCACGGGGGGATTATTCTTTGCCTTGGCTGGAAGGAGCTATGTTTGGGGCCGTAGGTGTGTGGCGAGATTGATTCACCCCGAGCTGGGATCTCTGTACGCGAGTAATCCAGGGAATGTCATGTTTGCCTGGCTGCAGGTCCTGAAGGAACCACCGAGGTTCACAATTCCCTCTCCTCCTGCTTGCCCTCTCTGCCTGCCTTGCTGGAGAGTGGTCTGCAAGGTCTGCTACGCCCGAGGCCTCTGACAATTCCATAACGCTGTGGGCTTCCATGGAACTGCTTCCCGCTTGCCCCCATTTTGCTTTCCAAATTTCCTCCTGCCACTCTGTATCTTTCCCAGCAATACACAAAATCAGGTCTACTCAGTGATCTATGCTTCAGCCATGGCCTGCATTTGGAAAGCAAGCAGTATATACAGTGGAGCAGAAAATTATTTACTGATCTAGCCAGTTTCATCGGGATGAACTATGAGGTTAAAATAGATCGGATTCACCAGTTATGCTGTGGAGAATGAAATAATAGTTTAAAAAAGTGTATGGATACCGCATGGATTGGAAGTGAATGGCTGGTGCATGGAATGCAAAATCAACAAGTGTTTACTACAGGGCTTTGCTTTAAATATATAAATGGATTTTTTTTTTTAAATAGTGGATGAGAAAGGCAGAATCTCAGCGCTTTATTTAAATGATTTTGTGACTCAAATGCTTTCTCTGATGACCTGAGGATCAAATTGTAAACCATGAAGATGAATTAAGGGTCATTGCAATTAAAAAAAAAATCATGCAAGTCAGTAGAGAAGTAAACATCTGTCTTGAGAGAAGTGGATTTCGGATGAGCTTCAAAACAAATCAGGTAAATGACAAGAGGGCAGAAAAAAATTAGGATGGAAGAAGGACTTAGAAATTCATTAATTCTGGCTGGCTGAATAATAATCAGAACTGTTTTGTCTAATATGTAATTAAATTAGATATCATTATCTGTTAAAACCATTCAGCCTTCTCTAATAACCAAGGAAACTAATCCTGAGTCCAGGTGTTAGCTCTCACACTCCCTGAGGTTTTCCCAGCCTTGGTGGTATTCTCTCATTTAATGATAGTATCAATAGTAGTATTAAAGAATATGAGAAGGCATATTCTCCCTTTTTATATAATCTTCAACATGCACAGCAGCACACCTGGGACCCACTGCCCATGTCCTACATTAGAGGAATCATGCGTGACTTTGTGAAGCCTAATCGAGATCTCCTCTAGATTAAAAAATGTCATATACCATGCTATATACTGAGCCATAAGCTGGTCTAAGAATCTAGCATGAACCCAATGTAAAGAACAAGTTGAAATTCCATGTGAAGTTTTGCCTTTCTCATATTCTAATGGCATTTACTCCTTCCTTGTAGCTCATGCTGCTTTCTGCAGCGAGCCCTTGCTGGTTCCATCTTTACCTTCCATTTCTCTCCTGTATGCTTCTATTTTAAATCATTGACCTGTAAGTTATTTTTGCATAAACTGTATATGATTTAGAGCTATGTATCTACCCCCTGTCAGAGTCTTACAGCCTAATGGATAGCATGTGTGGACTTAAGAAGTGTTCGGTACTGGTCAAGCCTTTTCCCCACGCCGCAGACAAGTCACAGCCCCAGTGACAGGGAGGTGATGACAGCAGTTCTCATTTCATGCAGGTGCTTGAGCTCTCAGGGGGAAAAGCACTTTATTAAATGCTGGATTTTATGGTGGAGCATTTCTTTCCAGGTACCTGCCTGTCTGTTGGAGGGTTATAAAGTCAGAGCAGTTTCATAAGGGCTAGAAGTCTTTGAAATTACCTGTTTCTGCAGAAGTACATTTGAGCAATACAATTAAGCCCTAGCTTAGGAGATACCTACCTGGTTATGAATTTAGTATTATCCAGTCTTCCTGAGTGTCTCCAAAAGGTGACCGTGTACACAAGTGAGACATATTTACCTGTAGAGTTTTCCTAGAATAATGACAGAATGGAAAAAAATGAATTCTGTTTTTCCAAGGCCTTGAAGCCAAAACCCTGTCCTTTTCTGTGCCTAGTCCTGGCTTTCTGAGAAAAAAAAACAACCCCCAAAAACCCCAGCCTTGTTTTTGTCGTGGTGCTCCAGCCAAAACACAGCTGAAGTCTAATTTCCAGATACGGTATTTGAAATTTGTTGTGAAGTGAGAAAGTCCATAGCCAAGCCTGCTGGAGTTGCCAGTTTTCTGGTTGGAGCGCTTGTTCTAGTTTATAAAACTTTGCATATTGTACCCTCACTGCATTATCTTTTAGAGCTGAAGCAGTGCAAAAGTCTAGCACAACAACTTTGGATGGGAGAATGTACATTTATTGAGGAAAAAAGGGCCATTTGGGGGCTTTATTGGAGAAAATTTGATGAAATGGTTTCCTGTTCAATACAACTCTTATTTGGTAAGAACCTCCTTGCAAGTATAAAAAGGCTTATTGAGAAGCTGAGGAGAAATCAGTATCAAAGACAAGCATGTGAAAAAGAGAAAAACAGGATTAAATATAACCATATCATTCATTGTATGCCTGCATGAACATATACTGGGAATAGCCTGGTAATGCTGGAGGCATCCCATTCCCCCAGCTCCCAAACATTACCCTCTCTCAAGCTCACTTCACACATCCCCCTTGTTTTATGGTCCCCAGTTTGCTAATCAAGGAGCCCATGGGACATGTGCAGGAGTGGTGTGGGAGTTTCGGGTGTAGATACAGGAAGAGGTTTGTGCTGCTATTCATGTTGTTCAGGGAATTCTGTTTCTGTGGTTCCCCAGTCCCCTTTTCTGAGGACTAACTTGGTGCAGGGAAGAGGACAAAAAGGTGAATGTGAGGTCAGGCTAAGAGTTTCCATCTTGGTCACGTTTTGCCACCTGCTTGCAGAGCAGCATTCATCAAAGTATTCCGAAAATTGTGTCCTGGAGAAACAGCTTGATTGAAGTTTTCAACTTAACATTGCTCTTATTTTTCCCCAGGTCACCTACATATTGGAACTTTTAACCTTTAGATTATGCCAATTGATCAAAATGTTCCTGTGTGGTTACTAAAGCTTGAATTTTTTTTCCCCCTCTCAATTATGGCAAAATGTGCTCCTGACTTGGGAGGAAGGCTTGTGACCTTACCAGATGAATGCCTGAAACCACGGCAGAGCATTCGTTGTTCATAATACCCCTTCTCTTTAAGTACAATCAAAAGGCAAACTATTTTTCATCCCTTGTAAATGGATATATAATCATTGAGGAGGAAGGGCATGAATCCCAAGTGCTGAGAGATAGAGGAGCAGTTCCTGATTTTCATATGTATGAACATTATGGCAGGGTAAATTGATTAACCAAAGAGGTGACTCTTGGTTTACGACCATATCAAAAGAGAATTGGACCTGCAGGATGTGTTTTCAGATATGGTCATGTGCCACAGATTGGTCCAAAAGAAAACGTTACACCTCAAATAAATTAACACTAAGCAAAGGAAAAACCATAAATCTTCAACCCAACAAGATAAAGAGACAGCCTAGGGAAAAATCAAAAAAGGAACAGAAATGCAAGAAAAAAAAGATCTTGCCTGTAGAGCCCATAGGCATGGTGTCTGAGATCTGCAATCAGTAACAGATGCTACTGATGTGGTGTGGAGCCTGTAACAAAGACATGCTGGACCCATTCAGCCCAAGCAGGAAGCCTTGCAGATTAAATTTGTATTAGTTGGAGCCTGTAGATTGCTTTAGCAAGCAGAATTGAGCCTGGGTGTTAAGATGATCTGGATCAAGAAATCCAAATTAGGTTTTCTCCTTAAAGAGAAACGAGCATATTTTGGCACCAGTTTTCATAATGGTTTTAGAAAGAAAATATTTGGAAACAGATGCAGTAAGTTACTTTATATTAAATCTAGTCTGTGAAATAAAGCTACTCTCTCTGAGTGCACAAAACAATCAGAAGACGACTGGAACAAAATCCTCCCTAAATTTCATGTGTGTTTTCAGGAATACTCTTGAAACATTAATAAGTGGCGAGTAGATGGCACACTCCGACATGTACTGGGGAGTGTGCACGGATGAAGTGCATGATGGTTTGCTATGTTTAAAAAGCAATCAAGATGTGGGCTTCCACTTTGAATATCATAAGGATCACAGGGTATTACATTAATGGAGGCTATTCTAGCATAAATGAAAGCCACATTTGGAACAATCTTTGCAGCCCTGGTTTAGGACACTGGAGAGAGTAATATAAAATGACTCCAGGGTGGAGCACAGGTTTCTGGAGGGAGCAGCCACTTATGCCCTACATTATTTTTGTAATTAAAGAGAAGGGAAAAATGTTACTTTGATGGGAAATCCTAATGAGCAGGCACGTATGGGCAGTGAATTTACCAATGGGGAGTTAACCACTGAACTCAGACCTGGTGTAGCCCTATATGCTACACAAGTCCTGCTGGCTGGGGTGCTGGCAGTGCAAGTGGTATCTAAGCATCCTGTTGGGTGTTTGCAGAGGGTAAACTGCTCTGTTTCCTTGGCTGCTCTGAAAATGCACCATGCCAGAGCTTGCATTACTCCCCATGAAGGTGTATTTGAGTGTTGGTGTGCTCCTGGCAGCCTTTATCTGCAGGGGGGCTGGCATTGCTGCCCCTGGCCCAGCATCATCATGGCAATCTACATTATGGCTGGCACTACAAACTGGCACCAGCCTTCCTCACCCTGGCCATTCCACCTCTCATGTTTACCATATCCTTAATCTCCCTTGTGCTTTTGCTGGGATGTGTGGTCACGTTCAATTTTGTGTTATGGCTAAATCTCTTCTAATACTGCAAGTGGGGGAAGGCAGGCAGAGCACCTGAGGCATCCTCCTGCAGCAGATTGCCAGCAACATCTTGATGAGGTAGCTGAACTCTTGTCCAAGTGAATTTTGTCCGGTAGTTTTGGAAATCCCAGTAGGAGACCTGGACCGTCACAGGTGTGCAGATCACTCCCAACCCGCAGCAGTGCCTTGCTGTCTCCATCTTTGGGTTGGCTGAGGTACATTTTTCCCCTATCTATCTGTTGGCCCTTTGGGTTTATAATGAGGTGTACATTGCATACTGTGTGTGCAGAGTATGAAAGATTCAGATTGCTGTTCTCGCACAAGGAAAACAAGCCCCGTTGATAGCTGCATTCCCCTAGGCTGCTGAGCACCCCGTGCAACATTTTACACTCAGCAGAGCTTAGCAGAGTTAAAAATAGTTCTTGTTGTCAACATATTTCTTGGTAGTAGAAATGTCCTTAGGATACTGTGTGAAATGGTAACCTTTGGACCAAACTGAGTAAGGAAAAATCAGAACATAGTCCTTTAACACTGCAAAAAAGTTTGTCTTAATTGCGCAATATGGGAGAAAGGTTAAGAGCAGAGAGAACTAGCATCACCTTGGGGAGGGAAAGAATGGAATTAAACAGAGATCTAAGGGTATGTAATGTAAGATATTTTATCTTTGTTAAGTATTTTTTCCTCAAGTGCTTGAAGCTGGGAGAAAATGTCTCTATGTAGTGGATGAAGGTCTTGCTGGGAGTCTTTGAATTCAAGGCAGGATAAAATGTGGCTTCTTGCTTTTAATTTGATCTTAAAGGGTAATGTAAATTCTAAATTTGGCCCCCAAGTTATAATTTCTAAAAACAAGCTTAGATAAGTGTTTCTACTCTGGAAAAAACCCCATCCTAAGTGATAAAGAATTCTTTTGAGAAAATTTGTGTAGAGTCTCAGACCTGGGTCATACACTGTAGAGGAGTGAATGTATAAAGTGAACAGAAATTTAAAATAAACAGAGGGCATTACTGAGAGAAGTGCATACAGTAAATAGGGATTGAGATGTGAACAATGGCTTGATGATTTTTTTCATTTTAATAGCTGTAGCTGGAGTTAAATGTGGCAGATAAGGCAAACTGCTTTAAGGCCATGTGATTTCTGGCTTATTATACTGTTTTATTTCAGCAATACTAGTATATTTCCTTATATCTGTTGTCTTCTCTCCAGTCTGGAGATACTTGTTTGTCTTTTGAAATTAAATACAGTATACTTAATGCCATGTAAATCTACACTGTTGAGTAGTATATGATACCATATTATTCTGGTACTACCTACTTACCTGAATTAGAGAACTGCTGGGTTAGAAGGTTTTATTCCCTACAGATTTGTACTAACCTCTAAATAAATTCTACAAGTATATAAAGGAAATAATTAAAAGTGAAGTCAGAGCTATATAACATAGATACATTGCATTGTAGTTTGGAGTTTCATGGAATATTCTCTAAAAGTGAATATTTTTTATTAAAAATATAATCTTAATATATACTTTAGCATAAATTATAGATCTAATTTTTAATATAATAAAAATATAATTGATTTTTTAAATTACCAGCTTATAAATAACCAGTAAATGCATAAAATCATCTCTACTATGATAGCTTACTACATATAAATATTTCGCAAACAGCTATCTGCCCACAAAGCTCAGTCTCTGGCTAATGGGGCATATTTGGAAGATAGTATTCCAGAAAAAGGTATTGTGGGAAAGGGTTATCAATACAGTCAGTCTTGCCTCACCCTAAAAAGAAAAGAAAAACTAGTAGTCTACTGGACACTAGTGATCATAGAGATTTTTAATTAAAAATTAGCTTTAATGTAGGAAGTTCTAATGGCAGCTTTCTGGGACAAAGACCCTGTGTCCATTTTTTTATTGCAAACTACTGACTGTGTTTTGACACTATATAAAAATAATAATTATCAATAAGTCAACAGAATAATAAAATTGAGAGGTTCAATTTCCCAACAACTCACAAGTCAGTTAACTATAGATCGCTTTTTGTATTTTACCTAGGAAACCCTGTCTTCTGTAGTAGAAAACATCTCTGACTGTAGCCTCTGTAAGAGAATGAAAAAGATGAAAAGTTTGCTGACACACAGAGACAAGACATCAGAATGCCTCCCAAAAATCACCAAAAAACCCATCTAATTTCCTATTATTTGTATGGCAGAAGGAATAAGTGAGTGTTTACAAATCATTCTAGCATAGCTCTTGTGAAGGCCTGTCTGCCTGCAATTTGCATATAATACCCCACTAAAGATTAAGGACTGGGGTGTTCTCAGCCAAACCCAGAGCTGTTTGGAATTTTTTTGGCCATTGGAATTTTTTCTGTACACCCCATGAACTTGCAGCCAGCACAAAAGGATGAGGGTGTAACTCCCAGCTGAGCCCTTGGTGGCTCTGGGGGCATGCTGGCTGTGGGCTGTGGTATTCAGCTCTGCAGGGCTGTTTATAGTAGTTGTGTGTTGGAGCTATTAAACTTGCATATTTTTAAAGAAAAAACCCTACTTTGGTTGTGTTTGTGTGCAGAAGAAATGGTAGAGGAAAGGTTTTCCCTGCAGCAGTCCTGTTGTAGTGTAAGAGCATGTGGTGCAGAAATGGGCTTTCTGAAGGTGGTGTTTGTGGGGACTTGGTAGCCTGAATGAACGGAATCATCTGAGTGAACCGTGAGGAGATCCACACAGAGGTCAGGGAAGGGATTTTTGTATTTACACTGGCACGGCTGGGAGCAGACTGTGGCCTTTGCAGTCCTTGGCTCTCCCTTGGTGCGTTGGACTCCTATGCAGTGTTAACCCACTTTTGTTTCATTTTTGTGGTTTCTGGCTGAGCTCTGAAGTTTGCTGTTTTCTTTTATGAAAAAATGGAACATCATATTGTTGTCCTGGGTTATATGCAGTCCTGGATGCTTACTGTGTTTTTAAAGGAATTTCATTTAAATGTGCATATTCATTTTGCTTCCCACCAGATCCACAAAAGTCTTGGATCCTGGGAACATGTACCATATAATTGACTTTATCTGTGTGTGTTGTGTCAGGGATGTCAGGCATCTGGTGTCAGGGGCATAGCAGTGTTGGGAGAATGCAAATGTCTATGTCTGTTGTAAAGAACAAATGTTTCTGGTGCTTCCAGCTTCTGAAGGTAATGCTTGAGATAAGGCCTAACTGTGGTGCAGTTTGAGATACTCAGGAATGGACCTAACACTTAAGAACCTTCCTCAGTTGCTTCTACAAAGTGTTAACTTCTCATATTCACACATTAGGGCAACTGATTTCAGTGACATTTAGTTTGTATGAATGGGGCTTTGAGGTGATTTTTATTAGTTGTTTCTCTGAATGTGACTTAAGAACTTGTTTGTGCAAAGACAATGATAAGAACAAAAAATAAAAGCAGTCCCAAAAAGACCATGTAGCATTGTCCCTGTGCCATGGGTGCTTCATTAGCTAGGCACCAAACTGGCTTTTTCTACAGCCTTCTTTTGACTGCCTTGTGAAATAGTTTCATTAGTCCACAGTTTCTCCACCCTTAATTTTCTTCATTTTTCATTTTGTACTCCTGAAATTGAAGCTAGAAAGGAATTTCATGCCCAGCTCTATGGGGCAGAAGACGATGATCTGTGCTAAATAGTTCTCCTTGCATATGTATGAAGCCAATTTTCTTTAGACAGATTTCTTTAGATAAATCAATGCATTATCTTTAAAAACCCGGATGACTCAAATCCTGTTTTGGCTTATAGCACAACAGATTACTTTGAAATGCACAGCTGCATGTATGTACATAAAATATGTAAATGCTATCAATATTCTTTAAAGTAAAATCTAAGAAGATTTAGGGCCCAATCCCCCAGAATTTCAGTGGGATGTTGGCTCCTAAACAGACCTAGAAAAGTCCTGTGCAGCTGTCACCAAGCTGGAAGGTGCATAAGAGTTTTGGACTTTCCCAATGCCCAAGAGCCTGTGTCTCTGCTCAGGGTACTTTGGTCTTGTCTGAGCCTGAGCAGCTCACCTGTCTCCTTGTCCCACGGGGACCCTGCATGCCATTTCTCTCTCCACTGTGCCTCCTCAGGCCAGCCAGCAGGAGAAACCACTCTTCTCACTCCCTACGGCTGCTTCTGCCAAGATTTTACCAGGCAGGATTTTACATTTTATTTTGCATTTGAGTAGGAAATTGGGTCATATTTTGTGGCCTATAGGATAAACATTTCCTGGATCCTTCTGGACTTTTAGTATGATAGGAGATTTTGCAGAATAAGTGCTGTGGTCTCCTTTCTGTTTGTGATTGTAGCCCGAATAGTTAGGGAGACCAAAGGAGGCATCCCAGGGTGTGATTGCTGCTCCAAAACTCTTTTATATTATTATAATAACCAGGTTGTGGGCAAATCACGAACAGCTTTAGGGTGGGGACTCAGGAAAACCTCTCCTCCAACATGAATATCCTGAATTTTGGATTCTGTTTTGCACAGAGAAATACATGTAAAGAAGAGATGATGGGGAGGGCTTAGGCAGGAGTCATCTGGAAGCTTCGTATTTTCCTAGGAAAATAATGCCAGTGTACATTTTTCTCCTCTCGAGCAGAGGCTATGGAATTTGCTGTCCATATTTTGGATGAACTTCCCAGCCCCTTTGCTGCTCAGAGGACAGATGCAGCCATCACACCCTCCCCTTACTGTGCTCAAAATCTGATCTCTGCTTTTTAAATGAAGGGGCTTTGGAGTTTTTTTCTCAGGAGATGTCAGGCCATGAATCATGGTGGGAAGGGAGGCATTTCCTGGTTAGCAGCGTTGAGCCCCAGAAAGAGGCACATCCCAAGGATTGAAAGCTTCCCTTCGAGTTAGCTCTAGGTATGTTAACTATTGGTGTGTTGCATTTTGGCACCTAATTAACTGCCGGTGCTCCCTGGGACCTGAGGCACTGACATCAGGCTATGCATTTTGCTCCAAGGAACAAAGTTCAGAGACTCTTCTGTCTCCTGAGCTCCTGTCTCCTTCTAAACTCATGGAAGGCTGAAAATCTCGTTGAAAATCCTGAAAAACAGGAGGGACAGTTCTTTTTGTGCAGGGTAGTACTATATGTGGGACCCAAGACAGCTGTGGGCAAAGCTATGCTGTTAAAAGATAGCTTGAATACAGCATGGGACTCAGCGAAGGAATTTAATCCCTGTCCATCTTGATCACAGCCTGATGTGCTCACTCCTTGGGCAAATACAGGTTTGTTTTCAGTGTGATGGATTTTGGTTTTGCTTTGTTTTGTTTTTTAAATACAGTTATAGCGGTGGGTTTTGTTCTTGTATATGGCCAAAACTTCTGTCATCAGAAGATGGCTGTGACCGTAGCTGTGTAGTTTATATGGCAGAAGTACAAAATGCAATACTGGATAGAACCTGGCTGCTGTTAGGTCTGCTGGGAATCGGCTGCCACACACCTGGAAAATGGCCGTGAGATGTTAAATGACAGCCTGTGATAAAACACTTGGCTTTGGCACATCAGGCCAGGCTCCAGGGAAGGGAACAGCTTCTGGCGTTTTGTGGAGGGAGCAGTGGGGATTTTAATTTGATGCCACGAGTTGGAAACATTTTCACGGGGGGGGGCGGGGGTAGGGCACATAAGCAGGACGGCTCTCAGCAGGAGCCTGGTTTGGGTGGAGCAAGCGTGTCGAAGGGAAAAACACCGCGTCCGGAGCGGGTCCCGCCGGGAAGCGACCTGTGAAGGTGCCCGAAGGCAGCGCAAGGCTGCCCGGCACATCCCCCCGGCGGGGACGGCTGGAGCTCCGGCAGAGGTGGGCGCGGGGACGAGGGGCCGTGTCTGGCACCGGGCGGGGAGGTGTCCCTACGTCCCCCCCATCCCCGGCCTGCGCGCCCCGTGGTCA
>WEIV01008419.1:367128-379313 GCA_013390005.1 Calyptomena viridis | reverse complement strand
CCGCGGTCGCTTGGTGCGGGACGCTCCGCAGCCGTGCTGGGGGCTCCGGGCGCGGGGCTGGCCATGAACTTAAATCGGGATCTGGCAGGAAGGGTAACCCTGCGGTGTGTCCGTGGGGACAGCGTTCGGTTCACAACCACTGAACAGTTCGTTTGGAGAAAAGCTTTATAACTGGGCTTTTCTATAGAAAGCACGAACGCCAGATTTTAAAAATGAAAGCTGCTGAGAGCCTTGCAGAGGAGCTTCGTTTGGCAGGCATGCGTATGGTTTTAATAAGGAAAATACATTGTTTTCTAAGTGGATAGAAAAGACAGAGCTGAATTATTACTTCCTAAATTTATCGCGATTCCTGGCTTTCAGTAGGGAGAGCTTTTGGTGGCTCTAGTGCCACAGTGGTCATGTTTCCTAAATATCTCCTAATCCCCGAGCAAACAAGTCTGTTGGTGTTTAGTGGGTTTGGTACATTTGGGGCATAGGCGTACTTCATTCTTAATTCATAGTTGTTTTATGTTTATACAAATGCAGTGATTGTGCTCATCCCAGCATTTTGGCATGGCCCTCTCTTGTAGCGGAACTGGGAGACCCTCTAAATGAGGCTAAGAAGTAAAATACGCTTTGAAATTGAGCGCTGTTGGGAAGCTTCTTAAGTATTGTGTTGCACAACAGCATGCTGTGTGTGTGTGCCATTCGGCTTACAAAACTGGGTTTTGGAAATGCATTCGCAATCTGAACTGGATTCTGTGGTATTTAGAAATACAGTACCCATTAATGTCTGGAACAGTAGCAGTTATAATGTTGAAAATTAATTAAAGTCTTTACTGATAGTACTTTTGATGCTTGATGCCTCTGGTCAGCACTTTTCTTAGAAATGTGGATATATGGTAAGTTATTAATTCCAAGATGTTAAATTGTTGAATAAGAAGAGTGACTGGTGTTTGTTAGCCCAGGTGGGTGGTGTTTCAACTTCTCTAGAGCTGTTCTGTGATTTACTGCTGTGTCTCGCATCCTAATAGCATCACCGTGGATTGCTGTTCCATACTGACTGATAGTAATACCCTTGAAAAACAAATTGAGGTTCTTTATCCAAATTTCTTTATTCCTGAATCTCACCTGTTTGAACTTCAGAGTAGGGAGTGTCCCTTTGGCTCCATCTCCTGGCTCAAAAAGAGCCTTCCTTGATTGAGAAGGTATGGAGAGATGGGAAGCTTCTGGATGGAATTGGTAAAAAGTGGGTGAGAAGGGTGATGAAAGCTTTTCCTGTGATTTTGGGATCCGTTACACCAGACTACTCCTGCTCCAGATGGGAGCTAGGAATCAGGCCCTCATTTTTATTTCGTGGGACGAGAGCTTGTCTGTTATGTTACTTTTTCTTATACCTCGGAAGCGTTTTTGATTTAATGACTAAATATTATCGTGGTATTTAGAGAAACCTAATTTAGTATTTCCTTCCTCGCATAGATCCGCTGGAAAGGTTAGTAATTTTGCCTGATAGATCAGACACAGACATGTTTCTGTGGAAATGTGTTAATGATATATCCTCTATGTCGTGATTTTTCTGCATGGTCAGGAAAGTGTGTTGCCTGCAAATTACTAATCCACTTGAAATAGAAAACCTGTGGCACTGGGGAAGGATCTTGCTGTGATTTAGCAGATGAATGACTGTGCAAGGACTTTGGGTGTAAGCGGAGGGAATCGTATTCTGTAAGTACAGTGAGATGGTAGGATCTTTCCTTTCTGGAGGATCTTTTGTGTGCCCCGTCTGTAGCGGAGAACAACTTTCTCCAAATGCCAAAGACAGAAGGAAAAGAGCCTTAACCAGACTGTAGAACCTGGGTACACCTGTCCGACCTGTGACAGCAAGATTTCTGTGTCTGCTCACTGTGCCCCAAACTGAAAGGGGACAGTGACAGGGCTGTTCTGTCACTGATGTTAGTCCTTTAGGTGTTGGGGGGGGGGTTAGCAAATCAGTAAGGTACAATGTCTGAAACTGTCAGGTATGTGAAATTCCAAGGATCTCTTTTGTTTCTATATAGATGTCCTGTGTATTCCAGCAAGCGTCAGATACTTTGTCACTTTGTGCTTTTGTATGTCAGGGCGATATAATGCTTTACTGTTATTGCTTAAAATACAATAAATTATGTGTGCTTCGGCTAAGAACTGACACCATGGTGTGGTGAAGAGTGCTACCTATGTTTTTTCATTTGGGTAGCACTCTCAGTCAGAGTGGGTATAGCCCTATTTTCTACCCTAGTGCAGAGTGCCCCCTGTTTCCATGCAGAGATACTGCTGCTAATGCGTGCAGCCTGGCAGCAGAGGGCAAGTCTGGCAGGGAAGGGGAGTGGTGGGCTGTGGTGGCTCAGGTCTTCCCTCCGGTCATCCAGAATCCCTCTCTTGGTGCTAAACATTGGTGACACTCTGGAAGCATCTTCTGGCCGCTGAGTCCACTGCAGGGGGTAAAAAAGATGTTTCTTACTAGAATTGCTTTCTGTGTCTTTGGAAGTCTGTGTCTAGCTTTTTGTCATGCTTTGTGCCTTGTAGGACCGCAGAGCCACCACCACCAGCACACCAAGGCTGAGCTGAATTATTTTCTGACGTAACGTATCACCAAGAAACATGTGAGCTCAAGAAATTCCAGCTGCAGAACGTGTGTGTGCAGCGTGTCTTGTTCAGATGCTATTTCCTTATTAAAATTTCTCATTTGGCATGAGGAATTGTTGGCTGTTGTGGGTGTTAAAGTTTTTTCCCCTCCTTCCTTCTAGCCTTGGGATACAATAGTCAAGTTGCCTTGTTTCAGGATGAGTTAATTTAAGGTCCACAGTCCTGGTAGAGCTGTGATTGGAGGAAACTTGAGGTGGCAGCCTGTTTGACACGTGCGGGTAGAAACAGATGCTGTTGTGGGTACTGTGTGTTCCTGAAGGACTGCAGAATGGTAGCCCCTGAGGAGTCCTTCACAGGGGAGCTGCCCGCAGCCAGAATCATGAAAATGCTGGCTGCAAGGACCCTACTAAAATTTGAGTTGCCTGAATATGCCCTGACTTCACACACAGACTCAGACGTGTGCTTTCATTCACTGTAGGCCGAGACACATTTCTTCAATCTTTTCACTTCTTCCCTGTTCCTCCTTCTCCTCCAGGCTTTGCCCTGTGGGAGTCTGGTGGGGAGAGGTTGGGTCTTCAGCAGAGCCTGCACTGCCTGTGAGATGGTACACAACCTGTGGAGCAGAATTTGGTGCTTCTGCTCTACCTGATGAATGAGAAGCATATTGCTTGGCATAGGAACGGTGTCATTCATGGAGTAGTTGCACTCAGTGTTTTGCTGGGCTAAAGACTTATAACAGCCTGAGACTGCTAATGAGGAATAATACATTCAATACACAGTGGAATTCTATTATTGTAGACCAAAATGTGGTAGAGGAGTGAGAGCTTATTCCAGGGAAAGTGTTGCCTTTTCTGTGGAGTGTTCTGTGAACATTCATAGTGATCAATGATTGAAGACACATGAGGCAAAGCCTGGGACAGATCCTGGTCCATTTTCCAGAGTTCTAGAGAGCTGGGGTACATAGAAACACTTTGACCTGAGGACACAACCTGTGCTCATTTGATGTCTCAGAGGTCCCTCTCCAGGACTTGCGGCTGTGGGAAGGTGGTTGCAGCACTCTGTGTTGTCTCAGTTCAGGCCCAGTTCAGGTCAAGTAGATTTGTAAAGTACTGGGAGAACATGGCTCTGCTACTCCTAGACATGCACGGGATGCAGCATGGCTGTGTTTGCTTAGCAGTGTGCTGGAGTGACCCAGCCCAAGTGTGCTGGCTTTGGGGCATGTAGTACCCATGTCATATTTTGTTATTTCGTATACAACTCTCCTCCTGACAGTGAGTGATGGACTAAATCTAATGTTATGTAAATCTAATGTAAATCTGAAGCATAAGTTGAACACTGTAAGGGGAAGGCTGTTGGTGTAGCTGCCAGCGTTGCTTTCTGGAGGTTCAGATTCACATTGGCATAGTTCACTTGGTTTGTCCCACAGCATCTCAAAACACTTTTTACAGCATCTACATTCATCTTGGCTCCAGATGAATTCTGCTGGAGCTGAAGATTTGTAGTAACTTGCAGAATTTGACCTTTTGTCTCTGGAAACCATGGTGTGGCTTCCAAGTACTACTGTGAGTATGCACAAAATAGGGAATGTATCTGCAAATCTCTGCAGCTGCTCATGAGCTTGTAGAGCAACAAGAGCAGCGTTGATATTGCTGACACAGGATTTGAAGAGAGGAGCAGGAATCTCACCCTGCTGAACAGGAAGGAAGTTAATTTTCAAGTTCTTGCCTGTAAGGATGGTCAAGAATGCCTTGATGGGGTCAGACTTCTGTGCTTCTTGTCACAGGTTATCTTGCAGTTCTACTAACAATACCAGGCAAAATACCTTTGTCCTATGTCTTTGAACAATGACCTTCCTTTTTTGGGGCAGGATATCTTGTGATGTGGGTTTACGAGTTATAGTTCGGGGGGTGTTCTACGTCAGAGAAGGAGTAGAGGGGAGGAGGATGCAGTAGCAAAAGCAAAAAGTTACTAAGATCCTTAAACACGCTGACATGTAGGAAACATGTTTTAAAAGACCTTTTTAAAATATGGATGAGCGTGAGATGTAAATGACTTGCTAAGAGACCAGCTTCCAGAGACAGGATAACCCTAGGGGACTGCTTGGCTTGTATCGTATACTCAGCCTATTGGTGAAGTTCCTGGCTCTTTCCCAGATGCTTTAATATGAAAATATTTATTGAAAGTGATGTCTTCATTCTATGGGTCTTGACCAGTGACCCAGTGATAAGTGTGACATGCCGAGCTGATACTCAGGCCTTTTTGGGGCTGAGTACAAAATAGTTTTGTTTATTGACTAAGTGGCATCTGCAGTGTAAATTCTCTATTGCTTGGTTGAAGATGAGCCAACTGATAAGAAATTGGGGAAAGTTGCAGCAAAGGGAAGTTACTTCCTGTGTATCTCCTGGAGAGAGTGCTGAGAACTGTAGAAATGCTTTCTGCATGAAGTCACCTCAACTTTTTCATGTTGTTCATGAAACAGAGGTGAAAAAAGTAAAATGCTTTTGGTAGGCATCATCTGCCTAACAAGACCCAACAGTGGTGCAAGACTTAAAACTGTTCTGCTCTGCTGAATTCCCCATGATGGTGTGTGAATGGCAAGCAGAGAAAGGAGTAAAGAGTGAGAAAGGGCTTGTGGATGGGATGTTTCTCTGGAGTGGTTGACACGCAAAAGGAAGCAAAGGAAAAACTCTGCCAAGTGCCTGCTAGCAGTGGAAGTAACCTGAGGTAAGTAGGTAGCTTCTTGAAGACAAAGCATGTATGTGTCCATGCAGCAGCATCTTCTGTCTGCCTGAGGTATTGCTGGGCTCTTGCAAGGGAGCTCAGAAGTTAAGGGGCTTCAAAGGGGAACCTCTTTTCAGAGTGCTTACTCTCTGGCTGGACTTAAATGAGGTTATTTGTGATTTACATGTCTGTAACAATGTGGCTGCTCTCTTCCCAGCTGTGAGCCTCGTTTTAAACTTTGAATACAAAGATGGAGAGTGTCTCATCTGTTCTCGTGTCCAGCTACTGCAATCCTTTTAAAGTGTTGCTTTCACTTAAAAACCATGAAGCGCCTTCCAGTGCAGAAGTTTTAAAGCAGAAGTTTAGACCAGCCAAGATGGTTTCTGAACTAATCCTCCAGGGAAAAAAGTTCTAAAGAAGCCGCCACTCAGCCGTGGTACTTGAGCAGCCTTCTAGAAACAGCTGTAGGAGATGGAGAAAACTGAACTTTTCAGGGTTGAAGAGTTAGTTTTGCCATTAAAACTAAAATTTAAGAGAGTCCAGCTGCCTGCAAAGTGCAGCAGCTGGCTTCAGCAGCCAGGGCATTTCTGAAGGAACAGGGAAAAAAAATTTATGTTGTTTTCCATGAGATCAGCTGCCCTTAAAAAACAACACAGAGCTGGCCAAAAGCAGTTGTTTGTGTTGCAGGTGAATGCAAGAAAGCACTTGGGGGTTGTGGGAACACATGCTGATAGTTTTAAGGACGCTTTGTAGAACTGCTTATAATTTAGTTTGGATTTCAAAAGCTGCAATATAAGAGGAGTTTCCATTCTGCAGTCCCATTGCTTAGCAAAGCCTCCTGCCAGTGCTTGATTAAGAGCAGGAAATGATTGTCTTTGGTGTTGCAATGACAACTTTCCAAATTTTACCTAGTGAAGGGGATGTCTGAGGTAGCAGTCCTAAAGTTACAGCACAGTGAAAGCAAGAGATTGTGGTCCAAGGAATAGAGGGAAATTGGTAGTTTGTGTTTCTGTAAGCTATGTCATTGACTAATTGTTGACTCATTTTCTTCTCCTGGATAGACAGTTTAATTCTTACCTAATGACCTGAAAATACTGTATGTTTTGTTAGAAGGTTTGAAACTTCAGTAGATAATAGCAACAGCAAAAAAAATGTACAGATGAAGCCCCTCTGTGGGTGAAATGTTTGGTTGGAGTTAAAGGCTGAAATGAGCTAGCAATTCTTTTTGTGGTTTTGTTAATCTAGGGTGGCACTTGGATGGTAAATTCACAGAAGAAAAGCTCATGGGGTAATTCTCCTTCCTTACACATCTGTGGCAGTAGCAGTATGTGGAAGTAATTTGTAGTTGCTGTCTATCTATCCTGCTACACAGGCATTTTAAACCTTTGCTATTGAGATGGTACAGAAGTCATAAACATCCAAAGGTCTCTACTGCAACATTTGGAAAGGTATTTGTATATAAATATTTGAGCAATATTTGTGTGTAAATATTTATGTTGTGTGGATTTCCAAGCACCTTCTGTCTAATCCTGCTTCTGATGCTGCACTCTGGCACCTTCCTCACGCTTTCTTGACTGACTGTGGAAACACTGTCTGGAAGGGTCATGTCAAAAGCATCAGTCATGGGTTTTTGTAATGATTGACATTAATTAGCCTCTATGTTTTCCTTATTTCATCTGCGTCCCCTTTTTAACTTCATGTTTTTTCTTTGAAACAGAGGTTAATTTGGATAGCAAGATTGTCAACTGCCCTTGTCTGAACCTGCCTGCACTGTTAATTTTGTTGGGCAACAGTGGAAGAGTTCAGCCATGATAGTGAATTGCTTGCTTTCACAGTGATGGTTTCTGAAGCCTTCAGCCACCAACCTTCTCTTTTCCTTTAGAATTGTTTCCCTTCTAAAGGAAAACCTGCCATGCTTTTCACAAGCGTCCCTTCGTTGTATTCCTTTGACTTGATCTGGGCATAGCCTCAAGTTTTTTTGGGAAAAGTCATCCCCTTTTCACTGTGCAGTGATTTGGGCAGCCAAAGTAGCTTTTACTGTGTCAGTAGCATGAGTCTGGACTCTCCATATACTTGAGTGCCATGGTCATGTGGTGACAGTAGAAGGTGTTGTGGTAGATGAGGGATTCTGGGGTAGCAGTGCAGCTCCTGCACCTTGGTGTGTGGCCTCACTGGGCTGTATCTGGTGAGAAGTTATCAGGACCAACTTTGGACCTTCTGCATGGTTGACCATGGTTTTGGCTGTCTCTGACATCATCTGCTGAACAGTCAGCCTCCTGCCTAATTTTTTTTGTCAAGCTCTGCTCAAACAGTATTTTTTGGGGGGGTTGTAAGTCTCCTTTCAAGTTCCGGCCTAAACCTCCTTGTAGATCGTTTGTACTTGTGTATCTTTTCCTTTTTCCTTTCAAAGAGAGCCTTCATTTTACTCCAGTAGCACTATTCCAATTCACTTAACCTTTCTTGAACTCAGTAACCTGAAATTGTACATTGTTCCATCTGAGACCTTAGTAGTGTCTTGCATATTTTCCCATTTCTCACTGAGACCTCAGGGAACATCTGGGTTTTTTTACACTCTTGCCATGAGCCAGTAAACCACCGAAGTCTTTCTATATCACTTCCAACCGTTGAGCTTCCATCTGCAGAACATATTTCTTTAATCCCAAAGTGCATGACTGGACTTGGCTTTATTACAAGCTGCATCTCCTGTTGGTTGTTTTAGTCCTCAGATGTTCTGAATACACTTCTACCCATCCTCTGAGCTGACAGACTTTCCCAGCTATGTTTTCTGCAGATTTCGTTCACAGTCCCCTACTTTCTCTATCAAGGGAATTAGTGGAGTTGATCGCTAAGATTGTCCCAAGGCGGATCTTTCAGGAAATCTGTTTATAGTTTGTCTTTCTCACCAGATTTTCAACATCTGCACAAGCTGCTCTTCTGGGTTTTGGGAGGTGGAGCTTGGTTTGGCTTTAGCATCTGTCCTAAATAGTAAACAGGATGGATTGTGGAGCTGGGCTGGTGAGGGATCCCCAGGCAGGCAGGCACTGCATGTGCAGGGTGTTGGTGACAAGCATACATATGTCAGAGCTGTGATGTTGTATATTTCCTCTCGGGCAGTGAAAAATGGCTTTGTAATGTGGTCTGTTATTACCAACACTTAACAATTCATGGAGAAGGGTGGTTTTCATAAAAAAACCCCTCACAAACCAGAAAAATAATAGATAAATGGAACCAATGATTTGAATTTATAGTGAGGGATGGCATTTTTAATTTATACTCTTAATAACTGTAAGAATGACCAGTGCTGAAAATACCAGTTGTGTCAGCTCTAAGAATTGAAGGCATTACTGAAACAGCATTGTCACTGTCTTACTTGCTTATTTGAGTGTGTTATCTGGCAGAAATGGTCTTTAAAACCTTAATCTTAATGTGTCTTCCTTTATGGCTAGTGCCAGAAGACCAGAATAGATCATCTCTGTGGGCCTCATCCAAGCCCATTTCCAGCTGGGAGAGGATTACTGTGGTCTCCCAGAGCTTTGAGGAAGCAGTGCAGCCCTTTCTAAAAACAGCAAACACACCAAGTGGGTCATTGTAAAACTGAAAAAAAATTTGTAGACATACATTGTATATACCTAAAGCGGCCAATAATCTAAATTATTAATGGAGAACACGACACATCTAGGGCATTAGCTTTATACATTTCATGAACACGTGTATCAGAGATGGCTAATGCATGACGTTCACTAAAACCAGTATTTTAGGAAGGCGAGGTACTACAAATCCACTCTTAACTGCTTTGTTTTCTTTGTTCAGTAGCTTTAAAGCTCACCTGGAGAATTCTAGCAGGAGAGAGGAGCAAACAAGCTGTTCCTGGTGGCCTGGAGGAGGATTAGAAATTTGATGGCATCTGTAAGATGTTCAGCTGAGGCAGTAAGAGTCTGGACTGTGCTAGTTTGGAAATGAATAGCATTTACTGTCCAGCCACAAAAATTTTTGTGTGACAACTTGCTGCTCTATGTGTGTATACTGGAAGAGACAATTTAGAATTTTATTAGTATCTGGAGGAAGAATCTATATCTGGAGGAGGAATCTTGGCTCAACTGACCCTTCTCTGTTAAAGAATCATCTAAAGGTAGAATTTTAGAAGGTGGTTTTGTTTTTTTTAATGCCTGACATCAGCTCCCTGCTGCTGTTCTGCATATATATGCTCATCAGAATGCCAACACTGGGTTCATAGGATCTCTGTTAAAGTTATGGAAAAGCTGTATGATTGGGTCGTTTGTATTTCGTCATTTGTGTTTCAGTTATTTAGTGTATGGTTTTCTTTTTTTTTTTTAAAGTAGCTCTTGAAGCCATAGAGGCTGATCCGTGTAAGTCACATGGCAGAGGACTTCTATCACTTGGTTAAAAACATTTTCTGCTTGAAGTCCAGTTACTTTCCACAAAGGGGTAAAAAGCCCCGGTTCTCAACAAGGGTTATTTAAAGGAGTGTTTGTACTTTGGGTGGCCAGTGTGAGAGGCTTTGAGCCACAGCCTTAGATCTGCTGAACTGTGAAACGTGTGTTAAAAATCCTTCCCAAACAGCCAGTTTTTGTCCTGCCACCTGCATGCAGCTGGTGTGTAAGTGGCAATGGGAAGAGGAAAGGCTGGGTGGGGATGATTGCAGCTGTCTGTGCAAGACTTCTGGCACTGTCCTCATTTTTGGTTCTGGTGCTTTCTCCTATCTATTGGAGCAGATTTTTGAGACCTCACTACCACAGCTGTGGTGTTGCGTGGGTTGCATAGTTGCATACCAGCCTGGGAACGTTGAATGGAGTTATAATGGATTCTTATTTTCACCTCATGATTTAAAACAAACTCTCTAACATGTGGTTGTGGCTTGTGTGTTGTCACTTTACAGCACTTACAGTTTCAAAACAGATGACTGGAATCACAGTGGTTTTTAAGAGCACGCTGGCTTTCTCCCTGAGGTCTTCCTCCCTTCTTGGTTCCTCCAGTCCAGCAGGGATCCAGGCAGTCTGGGCATGTGATGCCTCCAATCCCCAGGGTCTCCAGAGCTGCTGCTCAAGAATCAACTATTTCAAATATTTACAGAGCTGCAGATGAGTTTCCCGTGTCTTCAGCTGGAGCTCAGTGATGTTCCCAGCCCCGCTGCAGCACATGAGGAGGAGACAGCAAAGCTGAAGATGAGCAGCAGAAATACTGAGTTTGTCTTACCATGTGAAGATTTATAGCATTTGCTGCCTTGTATCTTACCGTCGTTTAAAGTACAGACTTAGGCATGGCTTGTTGCTGCAAAGCATGCCAGGTCACCATTGCTGAATTTACAGGCAAGACACAGGGCTAAAGTCCTGTCTTAGCTACCATATAGGATTTTCCTTTAATAACCATAGTGAAGCAGTGGCTTATTGGGACTTTGGGGCCAGATCCTCTCCTACAATAAGTAAAGCTAAGCTCATTTACAGCAATTGAGCATTAATCTTTTAAGACTTCTCTAAAGATATATATTGCAGTGAACATAACAAGAGAGCTCATTATTTTCCAAGAGAAGTGACAGATAAGAGTGCATTTGCACTCCACGATTATCATCACTTCTTTTTAATCACATCACTGAAAACATGTAGTGGCCACTGCAGTGGCAGTATTTGTGAATGGAAGCTGGATGTATTCAAAAGAGCGTGAGTCCGGCAATTTTCCTTTCTTACAGTATATCTTGCCAAATACCTAGTTTTCAAAGATTAGAGTCCTGGAGCGGGGAGCTGAGGGTATGATTGGCTGGAGGACATTTACGGCTCGGTAATGAAACACTGATGTATAAAATGATAATTGATCCCTGGAGCACCGGGAGCGCTGAGCCAGATCACATTATATGCAGATTCCAACACAGCAACAGAAACTACGCAAATGCTGGCACAGAGGGTTAAATGTAGCATTAACTACCCATGTTCTGCAGAGATGGTACTAAAATGAAAT
This sequence comes from Calyptomena viridis, assembly GCA_013390005.1. NCBI lineage: Eukaryota > Metazoa > Chordata > Aves > Passeriformes > Eurylaimidae > Calyptomena > Calyptomena viridis. Next base: position 368,024 of record WEIV01008419.1, on the reverse strand, counting down.
ACACTGTTCAGAACTTTGGGGGTGGTTCGTTGGAGAAGTGGTTTTCCATGCACTTCTGACCTCTTATACCTTTGTTTCACAGGTGCAGCTAGAGGTGGTTTCTTCTGTAGAAAGGACTGCTGAGATCTACTGCTAAGTCCAAGCCTGACCAGTCACAAAAAAGTCACTCTGGAAGCTAATGTTTGGGGATTTTTTTGTGTACCTATAGCTTTTATGTATTATTTGTGCAGACCCTTTTAAGCATATTGCTTTCTGAGGAAGACTTTTTTTTTCCTGTGTCAAAAAGGCTGCTGCAGTACTTCAGGTCCAAAATAATAACAAAAATAATCTCCACCCCGCTGCTGTTTTTAGACATTTGTGTTTGGCCAGTATGACTCTTCTCTCCATGAAGTCCTAACAGAACTGGTTCTGAGTGGGTAGTTAAGCAAGACATAGCAGTTGTGACAATGGATTTTGTGCCTCTGGGTACACTGGGAGGCTGTGCTGGAACTCCTCTGTGGTTTCTGTTCTTCCTGGTGTAGTGGTGATTCTCTTGTCCTTACAGGCTGCCGTAATTGCAGGTTTGGGCCTTCCCATGTTCGTTGCCTTGCTTGGAGGATATCCAGAATCCTTTCTGCTGCACTGAGGGTGTAAGAGTCACTTGTAAAGACTATTCTCTTTCTTTTTTTGTGTGTGTGGGGGTAGCACTTGTGTTTTACGTGGAAGCATCTAAACTCTTCATGCTTTAATCCTAATACAGAAGCTGTGTGAGAGTGCGCTCACAGCTGGTTGGACCCCTCCATACCACTGCCCTGTTCCCCATCTGGTGTGTGAGATTGGTGGTGCATATAAAACATTTCTTTAGCTTTTCCAAGGGAATAAAAATCGTCAGTGTGGGTGAGACAAACAAGTTTCAT
>WEIV01008419.1:206313-364119 GCA_013390005.1 Calyptomena viridis | reverse complement strand
GTTCTGCTTCACTGTGATGTGCTATTGGCATTACAAACATCCCAGGATGATGTTTAAATCCAAATAAACAGAGTTGCCATGGCAATTAAAACAAAACTGGAGAAGTGCTTTTGTTGTTCTTGTATAATGCGTTTTATAATGCTATGTTCATAGAAACTTCAGCTATGAGTGGGATAGTACCATTTTTTTGTAGAAGTAATGAAATTAGAGTTTGAGGGGTAGCTACCTAATGGTGATGGAGTGCAGTTGCACCTCGTACATGGACCCTTCTGATACCTTGCAGCCTCCCAGAGCTCTGGGTACACCAGGCAGAGCAGGCTCCAAGGTTTCCTGGTACATTTCTTTTGGATATTTTTTCCCTTCAGGATGTGCCTGCTGTGACTTCTGGTGGGTCAGTTCTAGTCTACTCAGAAAAATGAGAAAAATGTCACTGTTTTCTCCTCCTAACAGCACCATGGCCACAACCACCTGACAGATGCTGATGGAGCTAGGCCAGTGGTGCTTCATTGCCACATGATTGTAGTTAAAAAAATATTTATAACTGACTAGAACTTTATTTTTATTCTTTGGATATTGATTGATTGACTTCTAGCTGAAGCCAGTATGCGTTTTAGACAGATGAAAACCAGATTTTTTTCTGAGAATTCTTCCTGTGTCTGTTTGCTTCAAGAATGCTTTTAATACTTGGCTCAAAGGAATTTAATCTTTTTTTTTCCCCCCAAGATGATCATTTTATAGCATGTTGAACATTAAAGTTAATACAGGTATTCAGAGTGTATGAAAGGTTTTTCGTATGTACGTTTTTTGCACAAAAATACCTTGCATGCCAGCAATGCCATCAGCTCATTCTCTCTCCTTACTTTGTTCTCAGGTCGTTTCAGTTCTTCAATCTTTTACAGATGTACCTTCTTACAGGCAAGATTCTAAGTCTATTGTTTGAAATACAGTGCTATTTTCTTGAACATATCTTAGCAAAAGCGCATTAAATATAAATTGGGAAGATGCATAGTATAATAAGTAGCTAACAACTGTTTTAGTGCAGAAATAGAAATCGGGTGTGTGTATTTTGGAATGTCTCTTAAAATTTGAATGTAGGCTAATTGCTGAAAGTACTGGAAGGATTTGAATATGAAGCAGAGAAACACTGAATTTGCAGCAAAATTGGCAAAAGTGCAAGATAAAAAATGGTAGGGTGACCATTATCCATTAGTAGCATACCTCTGTGAGGACTGTCGGGCTTAATGCAGAAGTCACTTGATGAAATTTGTTGTTTGGTATGCAAAAGGTCAAACTAGATAATTGCAGTGATCTCTTCTGGCCTTAAAAGCCTTGAAGTGAGTCACACTCATCATGTTTCCAGCAACACAGAACACAAAGTGTGGAAAGTCCTTATTCTGAAGAGTTTGCAATGCAAATAAGATAGATATAGAATAAACAGGATATGCCAGAGAACTCCAGAGAGGAAATGACTGGGATGTCATTGTTTGTGAAAATGTTATCTGTGAGAAAGCACTTCAGATTAATAACTTCTGGGCATCGTGTAAGAAATGAATGGAGAGGAGGACTTTGAATGGGTGGAATAATGCGTAGAAGAATGAAGAAAAGCATTTTATACGTTGAGAGAAGAGGGGAATGGAAAAAGGCCACGGGGATGGGCCAGTTGCTGTTGTCACCCAGTGGATTGGAGAAAAACGAATAAAGGCTGCTTGGACCTTAAGTAGGGTTGGCTCAATTAGGGCTTTCTAGGCATGGCTGTGAGTGAGAGTTTTCTGCACCAGAGTTTTTTGTCTGTGGTCTTATGATACATTCTGCCCAGGCTGGTGATGATGCCCAGCTTCTCTATGCTCTTCCATTCCAGCCAGCTTCTGCAGGGCGAAATTCAGACCTGCAGGTACAACAGTCCTCTTACCTGTTAACAAGGGGAAAATGTAGAAGGGGTGATCTTGCACCCCGGTAATGGAAGAGGGTTAGAGACTATAATTTTAGCCTGAGCATCTGAGGTTGTGGGCAGTAAGCTAGACTGTGGCAACCAACTCTAGCAATTCCTATTCAAAGCAGTTACGTCTTAGTGCACTTTAATATTAAGGATGTAAGTTGAGGAAAACACATGACCTTTTCTAAGTGATTAAAGATCTACTGTGACAGCTGCTAAGTTCAAGCAGTGCTTTCAGTCCAGCATGCCTTCTGTCTCCCACCAGCCTGTGCTGCTGCAGGTATGTGTGGATAGGTACCAGCTCTGTGGAGAAGTCAGGGGTTGGTGAGTAAAGATCAGACCAGTGTGTATGGCCAGGTGTGAACTTGACAGGGATCACTTGCCTCACTGGGACCTGTTGACAGAATTACTGTCTGAATTTTAGAGACTGTTACAGTCTATATTGTTCTATTTAATGTATCTTTGAAACCACGGGGATTCCACATGATAATTTTTTTTTTTTCTGTGTGCATTGAAAGCATTTTAAAAACTGTTAAATATAATCCATATTAATTTGACTGTGTGAATACCTTCTAAAAAAGCACTGAGAACAGAGAGAGGAGACACTGGGAGCATGCCACATCCTCCCATCAGATGCCAAAATTTGTTAGCACATGAGGCTTTTGGGTATTATTTTGTTGGTCAGTTTTGACGCAGTTTTGACGCAGGATGTGATACTTCTCTGGGTGCTGTAAATCCTTTGCATTTGCAGAGGGATGGATTGCTTTAACTGGACAAGATGAGCGGTAACACAGACGTGCCTTCCCCTCACCACTTTTTCCTCTGGGCATTGTAAGACCTGCATTCTGTGGGTGACTTGAAGGGGTGGGCATGGTTGGGTGTGTGTGAACTCTGTGACCAGACAGGAGGCTGGTAAGGGCTTGGTGGGTGATGGCTAGAAGAAAATTTTCAGGCAACTTAATAGTGAGAATGTTGGGCCACGTAGCAAATACTCATGCAAAGGCACTCAAAAATGTGTCTGTGTCTCTGTGTGTGTGTGTGTGTGCAGGCAGGCAAGGCTTAGAAATCTTAACAGTTGCTGGTTGAGGTGAATCATTGGGATCAAAAATCATTCAGTCTGTGGTGTGACATTGTGGCTGCTCTCCTCCCTTGCTGCAGCACGTCCAGAGAAGGGCAGTGGAGCTCATGAAGGGTCTGCAGCACAAATCCTGTGAGAAGTGTGTGAGGGGGCTGTGGCTCTTCAGCTTGGAAAAAAAGGAGGCTCGAGGAGGACCTTACTGCTATTTAAAGCTGCCTGAAAGGAGGTTATAGCCGAGTGGAGGTCAGTCTCTTCTCTCAAGTAACAAGTGATAGGACAAGAGGAAAGGGCCTCAAACTGTACCAGAAGAGGTATAGGTTGGATATGAGGAAAACAAATCTTCACTAAAAGGGTTGGCAAGCATTGGAACAAGCTGCCCATAGAAGTGGTAGATTCACCATCCTGGAGATATTTAATAGACATGTAGATGTGGCAGTTGGGGACATGGTTTAGTGGTGGGCTTGGCGGTGCTGGGTTAATGGTTGGTGATCTTAGGGGTCTTTTTCAACGTAATGGATTCTATATTGGCACCATGAGAGGAACCCTACCTGCATAGCCTTTATTTGGTTCTTGGCCAAAAGAGGTCCAGCCATTATTAATCGTAAGTACTACATTATTACAGCCTAGATGTTTTTTTCATCCATTCGGAGAAATGCAATACTGCATTATTAATTTTTTCCCTGCATTACATGGCTGTCTAGTATCTGCTGATCTTTTTGAAGTCCTGCACTCTGAAAGACCTCACAGCTGAGGTGCTAACTGCCTTAATCCAAAATTTTGAATCAGAGTCCCTTTATGTTACTCCCTTGTTGAAGGGTTGGAACCTGCCAGCAGTAGCAGTGGGGATCCCCGTCTCCCCCCAGCTGCCACTTGCTTGGCAGATGAAGCAGAAGCCAAGGAGTAAGCTGAAGTGGAGCCTAAATCATCCTCAGAGCACAGGAGAAGACTGCTGGCCTGCTTATGGCTCCTTAGCTAAAGGGGAGAGTGTCTTTTTTTGGCAAGGCAAAAAGTCCCATGAAACAGGTCAGATCAATTCATCTGCTTTTTGCTAGAAAAGCAAAATTAAAACGAGGCTCATTATCTGCAGGGTTTATATATTTAGGAGTTGCGTTAATTATCCTCATTAGCTTAGTTTCTTGAGAGAAATGCTCTTGATCATACCCCTTGTGCCAGAAATACAATCTGGAATGAGTCTGTGAAAATAAATAACACATTCATGCAGTTCATGCAATGACTTCTGAGTGCTCTGTTTGGGCAGCATCTGTCACCATGATCATTCCTGTCTTGCCCTGTTGGGAGCCTCCACAATATCTTTCTTGGACTTCATCTGGCAGGAGCTGCCATTTAGCAGGGCAGCCCACGTGGTTCAGAGGTATTGCTCTCTGATAATACTTGGTGCAGCTTACACTTGTCAGACACTGGAATCTATTTACTGAATTCTTTTTAGACAAGTCGTTTTTGGCATTTTGCAGAGTTTCCTTCCATGTGTCCTCACTGGCTGAATGCTAATTTATTCAGAAAGGCTCAGATCCAAATGCACGAGACAGTATTTTCAATGTTTCCTACTGTCTGGACAGCACTGCATTTGGAGAATTCATGCTTTCTCTGTCCTTTATTTCCTTTGCTAAGTGTGTGATGATGGGATGTGGATAGCTAATATACTTACATTAAATGACATTGTAGTGGGAAAATGGGTCTCTACTCATAGCCTCTCCATCGGGAAACACTTGATAAGCTTATTGTATCAATACAATAAATTCACTCAAAGTGCCTTTGACAAATGACATTTCTGAATTTTTTAGTCTTTAGTGATTCCTCTAGCCTGGAGGATACAATGAATTAGCTGATCTAAGCTGAATTGTCTTAAATATCCTAATTTCTAATGTCTGAACCAGTAGTGGAAGCAGAGGAAAATTGTAAGGAGAAAGGGATGGAAATTACAGGGTATGCAGAAAGTGAGATTGTCAGGTCTGAAGGGCAGTTGTTTCCATTTAGTCTGACCTTGTATATAAAAAGTAGCTGTAGACTTTGAGTGATGTTTCAAACATTGTAATCACTTAGTCCAAGCTCTGGGGTGAGATATTTCTCTCCGTGAATTCAAATTCCATAAGCAGCTCAGGTATCCATCTGTGTGGCTCTCAGCATCACAGTACCTGATTGTTCATGGTGGATTAACAAGATGCAGAAATTAAACCAAGGAAGTGCTTTTGATCTCCTTTATAGTCTCAGAAATGAGGCGCAATGTCCCCTGCTCCCCTTCCCCTGAGAGTCACATTAAAACGTGTAAGCACCAGAAAGTGCTTATGTGCTGTGCCAGCACAGAGCTCTGTCCTGTCCTAGCACCAGGCATGCTCTACATTTTGACTTGCCCGTGTAGCCTGGATTCAGTCCGTGTTTTCCAGGGCATCTCAGCTGCTTTGCAGCAGCACATGCTTGATGTCAGTGGCCCCGTGGCTGGGTCAGGAAGCTTGGTGCTGATCTCATGCCTGGACATGCTGTAGTAATTTGTGAACTGCATGTTCTTAGCCCTAATTCCTCACAGGTCTGATCAGTGAGGTGATCTCTGGGTGTGCCAGCCAGTCATGCACGTATGCACAACAGGGACTGTGAGGAGGGGAGCTCTTGTGGCCACTCCTTAATTATAAAAAATAATACAGTAAATGGTTAGAGGAGGTCACACCTGGCTTTCTTTGTTGGGGTTGGGGCTCTGTGATTGGTACACTTGGTTTTGGACAATTGCATGGGAGGACATTGTTAAAAACTTTAATTCAAATGTTTTCTCTTTCATGATGTAGATTGGGGGGGGGGAGTTTGTTGTGTTGTTTTTTTTTTTTCCTAATAAGAGGACAGCTAGTTACATCCTGCTAATTAGCTGTTGATGTTTTTGTTGCTTCTGATTTGACTCATGCCTCCTCAGCCCACATTTGAGACCTTGGGCAAAGACAAGATCTTATTTCTTGGGAATCGGGGCATTGGGACTGGGGAAGGGAGCAAACCACAGCTTTTGAGTTTAAGGAGCTCCTCCAGAGATGTCTTGTTTTCCACAGGTCTTAGCAAAGTAGCGTGTTACTAAATCTGTCTTTTGGGTTTGGTAATCCTTGTGAGATCCTACTAGTCAACCAGGTTTGACTTTGAAGGAAAACAGGCAATTAAGTGGGGAGGCATCAGTTTCACCTGCCTACTGTGAAGAGCAGGTTGATGTCCTCCCAGTAGATTACAGCTGTGGGGAGGCAGTGATTCATCTCTGCAAGCAGCACAAGTGAGAGAGCAGTTGTTTGACTAAAGCAATATTCAGGCCTCTTAGCACACTTACTATTTTCCTGTAGAAACTTGGGAACGGATTAGCACATGGTGTTTTTCCTGAAGTCTGCAGAGAACCCTTTCAGAGGGAAACGGGAATGTTGTGTTTCTCCTCCCTTTCCCTTGGTTGTGGCTATGCTTTCTCATCCTGTGCTTGTGCTGATGCCAGTGTTGGTGTAGTCAAACAGGTCAAGGAAGCAGTGTTGTGGAAAACAAACCCTTTGTGCTACATTCCCAGGTTGGTTTTTCATACAATAACCTAGTCTGGAAGGGACCTTGAGAGGTTGTCTAGTCCAACCTTTCATGGGTACAGGAGGCTAGATGAGCTTATTCTAGCAGCCTGCTTGATCGCATCTTGAAAACCTCCAGAAATATGGACTCTCACACATCCTTGAGGAAGCTGGAGTTTTTAATTGCATCATGCCCCTGGTTTGCTGATGGAGCAGCTGCATATGCCCTGGTCGTAGCACGTGGATGGGAGTGCAGAAGTGTGTAGGCACAGCACCATGGTGGCATTTATTCAGGTCATCCTAATCTTGCTTCTCTGTCTGCTCTACCGTGGATTTGCAGTGTGGCCTGAGGCAGTCACTGTAATCCCATCACAGGTTTCTCCATTCCACACCGGGCCTAGTGCTGGTGACCTGTGTGGAGCACAGGGATGCATCTAGCTTTAAGTAATCCAGTTTAGCATGCAGACTAATAAGAGTTGAGAGCTGAGCCTAGTTTAGTTCGTTGGTGAAATACTTGTTTGTTTCTTAACTCCTTGTGGCTTGGGGGCCATGCAGAAGTCCAAATCTGTGCAGAGTGTGCACTCATCAATTCCGAATTCACAAACCATTGAAACTTGAAGCAGCCTGGGCTGTCAGTTACATCCTTATAGGGGACCTGAGACACAGGATTGTTTGAATGGTATGCACTGAGATGAGAAGGACATCAGAGAAACCCTACATGACCATGAAAGTAAGTGTGGCTGTTTTGAAAATAGACATAACAAATTGGATTACCTTAAGAGGAAAGTGCTCTTACTCACTGCTGAGTGATGAGCAAAGAGAATTTTCGGCTGTGAATATCATGATGTGATTTATTATTAATCACTTTCATAGTGTTTTTCATCTATAGATCTAAAGTGGCAATTAGTATGAAGGCACAAAAGTATTCTTATTTTATTGAGGCACACAAACCTCAAATGACCTGCTGCAGGGCATTTCATGAGTCAGTGGTACGCTTAGGCATGATGTCTGCTTTGAGTAGGATACATTTTCTGTGATTGGTTTGTGTCTGCTGATGCCAGTTCTATAATTATGCGATTTGGTTAATAATTGTAAATGTGATTTGAAGTTTTACGGATTTGTTCATTGATGGTGGGTCGGAGTGTTGTCAGGACTTGCTGACAGTAGAGATTAATTCATACTAATCTGTAGTCTTGATATGGTTTAATCCAGTTCATCTTGAATAACGTGTTTTTCCTTTTAAATTGCAGTGCTCCTTTCCATTGCTTTAATAAATAGATACCTGTGTGTTTTAATGGGAAATAAACCCTTCAAGCCTTAAGAGGTGTCCTAACTGCTGCTAGTATGCTGCTTTCTTGAAGCTGGAGCTGGTTTTCCTCCTTGTCCAATTAAGCCAGATAATTAAATCTTCCTTTTTTAGTCATAGTCTGCATATTTAATCCTGTAACGGAGCTCAGTCTGCCAGAGGAAGTTCTCTGCGTTTCTCAGCGCAGCAGATCCCTAGTAAACATGGCATTAAATCCAGTCCCATGCTGCTTCTCTGTATTCATCTGTCTTTTCTTTACCTGGTACTTTTATGCTGTGTGTTTCCTGTGCTAATGGTTATTTTATTTAAATGCCAGATGCACTGTGATTATACTTTTAGCTCAAAGTATAAGGAGGGGGGGCTTAAGTGTTAGATTTAGTTACATGTACTTGATATTTAGAGTACAAGCACAAGGATGTTTTGACTGAAGCTGCCTAGACTCAATTTGACAATCAAATAAAAAGCTGGAGGTTTCAGCAACACCTCTTCAGCAATACTAATTGCTTCCTCACTTCTGTATTCATTGCGTGTCCTTTGTTTGGTGGTGGAAGCTTTTAAATCAGCCATTGTGTTCTACCTGAAGGATGCTTTGCAGTTGCTAAGTGTAGGAGTAGGTGTAGCAGATGATGTGACAACGAGAGGAGCTGGAGAACTTCAGGTCCTCAGGGGCTTTACACAGTGATGCTTAATGACTTTGATATACCAAATAAAATTGGAAGGCACTAAAAATAATGGTTCACTTCACAGATAAAGAAATGACAGACATCTCTTACCATTTGAACGTTGGCCTTGAACTCTGAAAAATGGGGAAGAGTGAGGACTTCTGACCTGTTTCTCTGTATTTGTGGTTTCTCCTTATGGAAGCTGCTTTTGGAACTAAATTCTAGTAGTTCTTTAGTGGTTTCATTTTCAACTGAATTTGCTTGTGAGCGGGGAGAAGATGTGCACAGGAGACTGGTTAAATGGAGGTATACAAAGAAACCTGATGGAATATTTGAATTGCTTTCTAACACTTGAAAACGAAGTCTCTGTAGTTCTTTCTTGGGTCAGATTGAGGCCATGTTGGTAGGATTTTTCCTTGTCTGTATGAAAGGCAGTGCTGTCAGGAGAGCATGTGTTTGGGCAGCAGTGGTTCTTTGTCTTGGGTTGCATTGTTAGGTGTAACCTCAGGCATTTGTGTTGTTCTGGAGCATTTAGAGATTTCATCTGGAGTTTTTATTAACTCAAAAGCTGTGATATATGTTAGAACTTCACAGGATTCTCTCTCACACAGGAAGAATTGTCTGTGGGTGGATACTTTTGGTCAGTAGTACTGGATCGGTACATGCCTTGATCACCTTGTGCTTCCATTTGATGCAGATCAGGCGTGGACATCTGTTAGACCAGCCAGTGTACATAATTTACATTGGATTCATACAATGTGCAGAAAGACAGGTGGTACCCGATGTCATTGCCATATAATTGCCAGTATATAGCTAATCCTTCAGGGTTGTTTCTTGGATTTTTTTTTTAAAGGGCTGGAAGTTAACCTGGCCGGAGCTGCAATTACTTGGCCCTTTGCATAATGTGATCGGCATAATTTTATGCCCATTTTGTGGGCCATAACACTAGGTTTCCTTTCTTGCTGAAGCATGGCCCTAAGAGCAGAACAAGTTATGCTGTGGGCAAGTCCATACACTTGTGTTTGGAGTGTACCAAGCTAGCCTGGATGTTTCAGCCTGAAAAGTGATTGCATCCGAGATCTCTGTGTCATAATGTTCCCAGCTCCCACTTGTGTCATCGAGAGCTTCTTTGCCACATCAGTATGACAGTGGCTGTGATGTACAGGGTTTGTGTAAGTCTGTTAGGTCTCATTGATTACTGTCTGTTCTGAAGACACATTATTAATTAACACAACAAATGGCTGGAGAGGGAGTGTGTGTGGGGAGTAGTGCTGGTGCTGTCTGTTGTAACATCTGGAAGAGATCCAACAAGGCATGCAGCTGTCTGCCATATAGTTAAGAATGAGGTAGGGTCAGTGGTGCAGATTGAGACTCCTTGTCTAGCAAAGGAAAATGAATAAGAGTTTAGAACAAGGAGAGAATTACAAATAAGAAAGCAAAAGAATCCCTCAGTTTTTGGGTGGTTGTTCCAAAGGGGCAGTGCTGTTCAAGTAAGAGTTGGCTCCCATGTTATGTGTTTTGGGAGAGAGCTTTCAAACAACTGCCTCAGTATCTCATGCTATTCCTTTCCAGAATTTTTTTGCCCAAAGGAATGCTTGCTTTTCCCTCTCTGCTTATTAACTGTTTTATGTGAGGAAAAACCTCCGTGCGAATCAGTAGCTCAAAAAAAATCTTTGCCAAACTGTAATTTTAAGGGTTTGCATGTTGAGGATTAGATTTTCCTTCCCACCTAAGGTGATTTCAGGGCTTTTTCAGCCTGGAGGTACAGCTTGGAGATACCATGGTCTTGCAGTCAGGGAAAGCCCTGATGACTGATTATTCAAGTATGGAGGGAAGAATGTGTCTGGGAGAGCCATGTCTGTATGTGTGCCACTGCTGTTGTGAAGCACATTTATAGCAGGTGCTGTCTAGAAATGACACTGCACCAACGGGGTTATATTTGGGTTATAGAAGTGAAAATTTCTGGGCCTGGAATGTACCGTGAAGGAGGGAGTAGAAAGAGAACTCCACAGGGGCTTTTTTCTACCCTGTATTTTCTGCAAGAGAAAAGCTGACCTGAAGCATAGCTGCGACTAATGGGATCCTGAGCTGAACTTTGCAGCTTTCCCCTGTGATTGCAGCAGACTGACCGAAGCTCTGCTCTTGGAGCTGCTTGATTTTAGGGTGTGTCATTGATTTGTTCTGGATGGTGGCAATTCCTCTGACTTCATGCAGTTTTTAAAAAAGGAAGGGGGGTTGTGGGTTTTAATCCATTGCAAAAATGTGTTGACTGCATTGTCGCTGAATTAAAAATAATACATACCTCTGATTTTTGTTGAGGAGAAGACTAATCCAACTTTAATTCAGGTGCTGCTAACTTGCTTTCTTTTTATTTGCCTACAAAATTACTCAATTCTGATTTCACAGAGTTAGAGGTAAAATTTCGTTCTAATTTTAGAGCTAAAATTCTACCATTTTAGTTATACAGGCACCATTCACATCATGCTACAAAGAAAATGCAAGAATCTGAGTGTGTGCCTGTAGTTACTAAACGTTTGCAGTTGTGGATAAAATTGGAGGGAGGAGGAAAAGCCTGGCTGAGCCAGAGGATGATCAAAAGTCCAAAAGGTCTCAGAAGCCAGCGTGCCTGGGAGAGTTTAAAAATGGGACACTGATGTCAAAGCCACTTTGGTGCTTTCAGATATGCCATCCCCAGAGTTCAGAGGACCCTGGAGCCACAGATGAATGGTGTGGGTTGGGAGCAGTTTATAACTGCAAATTTTCACTTAATTTTCGTGTTGTTATTGTCACGCAATTAAAGTCATGGCTATTGAGCTACAAGATGAGGGTTTTTGATTGGATTTTGAGGTCTGTAATTGCTGCTGTGATGTTGCTGCCTGAAGGCAAGGACTTGCAAACTGATCTTTCCAATAGGAGGATTATAGCTGAGGAGGGAGTGCTGGGTTTAAAGAAAGAAAAGTTTAAAGCTGTCATATAGTGGTTTCCACTCAGATGAAAAAGCAGGGGATTATAAAGCTTTTGTTAAAAAAAGAAAAAAATTGCATTGTTAGAGGACTGACAATGGAAAAATCACTTTCAGAGAAAAAAAGCTCTTGGGACTTGCATTCTGAAAGGATGGTTCCCCACAACTAGGGGGTAAAGTGAGCTCCCAAAAGGTATGATGGGCAGCTCTCTGGGCTGTGCATTTCTGAAATTTTGCTCCTGAGAGAGGTTTTCTCAGCTTAACTGGTGTCTGAGTTGCCATTGTATGGGGCTTCTCTCAGCAGTGCGGCCCCTCTGGTCTGAGTCTGGGACTGGGGACTTTACACCCTTAGTTTGTGTGTTGGTTTTTTTCTGTCATTAGTGGTGTTTTGGACCCCCAAAATTCATGTAAAAGTATTTCTTACTCCATCCTTGTTGATGCTTGGAGGTATTTTTTGCAGATGAAGGGCAGGTCAGGCTGCCTCTGGGTGGATAATGGCTGGAGTGGAGAAGTGAGAAAATGAGATATGGAGAATATGGAAACTCGGAGAATTTGAAGCATGAGAGGAAATAACTTCCTTCTTTCTGTATTTCCTTGATGCTGCCTTAATCCATTAGGTAAGGAAGGGTCAAATGTTCATTTCAACCCTTGATGTGCTGTAAAGTTAGCCTGAGTAGCCAGGGCACAGAGGTATCTGAGATGTGGGACCACAGATTTGTTTCCTTGCTCTTTTCGTGTGATTTACCTAGGATCATTTGGGGCCCAACTTTTTAAAGATGAATAGTACTGCAGTGCCTGAAGATTTTTCACTGTTGCCTCTCTTGGGTCTCTGTGCTGAGTAGCCTGTGTTTGACTTGGATCAAAACATGGAGCAGTGTCACAAGCTTCAATACTCCCCTTATAAGGGCCAATGTTATTTAGTCATGCTAACTATAAAACATCTCTATTTTGTGATTAAATTTGATTTCTGTACATGGTAATATTTTAAAATATCACCTTCATGAAAACAGCTTCTTTCAGGAACATCTGTCTCTCAACTGGAAGGGTAATACTTTAGGTATTGTTACGGAAGGATATGTTTTTTCACTAATTAGCAGAAATGGGTTAAATGAGATAAAGCTGGGTCACACTACTGCATAACATGGCAAGGCCAAGCTATAACACCCTGGCATAAAACACACACACATGCATGTTTGGTTCTGAGATACAAAATTCGAGATTGAATACTTTGCTGATTTTTTTTTCCCAGTGCTAATTGAATCACTGAGGCGTTTTAAAAACCTGTGGAAAGACTGTATGGGAAGAAGGCAGTGTGGCTCAAGGACCAAAGTTTGCAGAGGTTGCCCTGAATGTGGCTGGGGGACCAGGTTAGCATGGGAGTCCTGCAGGGTGCTCTTGGAGCTGATGTGGGCCAGGTTAACAGTGCAGGCTGCTGAAATCCTTGAGGCTACAGGAAGGGTTCAGTCTGTACCCACTGTCGTGGTGCTGGCAAGAAAGCAGCAACATTGACCCAAGCAAACCTGAATCCTGCAGTTTAGTTCAGACCAGGGATCCAGCTGTGCAACTGGCCATGGTTCTTCCTCTTTGTATTTGGCTTTTAAAATTCAAATGCGTTGACCAGAAACACAAGTCTGTGTCTTGGAGGACATTGGTCTGTTGAGACACTTGGCAGGAGCACAGAATATCTGAATGTGGAGTAACTTGCTTTTTAAATTTTGTAAACCCTTATGTAAACACATTGTTTGGATCCCTGGGAGTCGATAGTTTAACTTTTCTCTCTACAGTTTGAAAAAACAACAACAAAAAAAGCCCAGAAGGAAAAAGAAACAAAACGCTACTTATTTTCTTGGTGTGCTGCTGTAACACTTCCCAAATGTAAAAGGCTCTTAAGATATGGAAAAGGAGCAATACTATTTATACTGCTTTTATGAAAAGACTGATCAAAGGAGCACAACTGTGCTTGGCTTTATTTAGCATTGATGACTGCATTAAGGTCAGGGTGCTTATTATTATATGGAATTCAAAAGTTCTGGGCTCTGCAAAGCATAAAGCCGGCTAAGGATCTGCTGGTGTGTGCTCGATTTATATCGTATTATGTGCCACTCTATCACAACACATTTTGTGCTCTGACGGATGCATTTCTGTGTCAGTCATTTGGAAAGTCTACTTTGTGTTTGGGGCTTGTCTGTCTCTTTTTTTCTTAAAAAAAACCTTGCTGAAGAGTGTTGAGAATTGGGAAGGTTTGACCTTGCTGGGAATGCCTGAGTTTTCCTCTGTGAGAGAGAGGTAATCCCACCTGTGTTCAGCTGAGCAGCCAGTGCTTCCAGCATACAGGTGGAAAGGGGCTAAAAGACATTCATGTGCCCTGACTCATCCTGCCCAGCTGCTGTGGTCAAGCAGCTTTCTTGGCTGCTAGCAAGGCTGTGAGGAGGCCGAGTAAAAACAGGCATACAGAAAACCCCAGCTGATGAAATGAGGGGAGTTCTGACTGATTCCCATACAGCCATGGTACCTCATGCCAAAATGTTTTGTTCAGTAGGGTGTTTTGTACAGCTAGGGGACAGCATGGGGTCAGTGCCCCTCTTTCTGGGCCTGATCAGGGAGGAGAGGAGGATGCAGCAGGAGTGCTCAGATGGATAACTTGAAAGGTTAATATTAAAATGGTAATATGCCAACAAACTGCACAGCTGATTAAAGCTTTAAGGGGTGGATCAGATCAGATCGCAGACCAGAAATCTCACTAAAAAGCTTTACATGGCTTTTTATGAGAGCTATTGTCTCTTTTTCTGCATACAGGGTAGGGACACAGCTTTTGTTCTGTCTTGTGGGCAGTGGCTGTGAGCAGGCAGCGCAGTCCAGCTCTGAATATCGCTGGCGTGGGACAGCAGCCTTTTGGCATGGCATAGTTCAGCATTTTGTTGTTGAGATTTCTCCTTTTGTAACTGCAGGTCACGTTGGTGGTGAAAGCAATGCAGCTTTTAATGCAGACAAAAGCAGTTCTTATGTGCTAGGCAAGTTTGAAATAGTTGGGTTTTCCCACGTTCTCTGGACTTTAGAGAGGTTGGCTGTGATCCCCCCCTCCTTCCCCCCGTGGTCACATTTCTTACTTTATGAATCAGGTTCTGTTTTTATTACCTTCATTTGGTAACCAGGCAGGTTTTCTCTCTTTTTTTCTTTTCTTTCCTTTAATTGCCTTTTGCCTAGTTGTGGTTTGGCCTTACCACCTGTTTGGTGTGTGAACCTAAAAATAAAAGGGGATCGATTCTTTCCTAGTTGCACAGACAGGCTTTAGGCAGCAGTGGGCATGGTGGGTCTTGTGCCTGCAGTCTGTGTTGGCTGCTTTGTAGAGCTCTCCTGCTGTTGGATTTGGGAAGGACAGAGCTTCCTCACTAGACCATCTAGAAGTGTTTAAGAGCTTCTTATTTTCCAAACACTGAAAACTTTGGTCTGAATAAACCAGGCAGATACTCCAGGAGCACTTCATGTATCATGCAGGATCTGGGGTTTTGCCGTTGATGACTTGGGAGCAGAGGTGGTGGTCAGGATGCTGGCAGAACTGCAGCTGTCCCTACAATTTTTGTGTCACATCTTTGCATCTGTGCATGTCTTTGAGATCAGAGCTCTTCACAGTGCCATACTCACACCTTGCCTGCCCTCCTGTGAGGGGGCTGAATGTCAGCTCTGGGTGCTAGGAGCTGTGGGTCTTGCTCCTGGTGCTCCTCAGATGTTGTCAGATATGGAAGATGGAGCTGAATTTCAAGGATGCAGGTTGTGTGCAGTCCTGTCTGCTGCAGGGCAGGGCACATCTGGGAAGCTTGGCTTGTCCTCAGTGTCTGTGGGGGGGGGGAAGATTCACAGCAAGTGCCTGGAGAGGCTCTGGTTTTCTAGCTATATACTTGTGTTGCTTTTGTGTAAGAGTTTAGGACAATGTCAGTCTGTGAGGTTGTGATTTGATATAATTTATTTCACTTTGAATTCATTAAGTGCTCTGTCCTGCCTGTTTTTGACCATCAGTGAGCAATCTCTGTGATGTGGGTGCCAAGGATGC
Source organism: Calyptomena viridis (assembly GCA_013390005.1). Taxonomy (NCBI): domain Eukaryota; kingdom Metazoa; phylum Chordata; class Aves; order Passeriformes; family Eurylaimidae; genus Calyptomena; species Calyptomena viridis. Next base: position 348,600 of record WEIV01008419.1, on the reverse strand, counting down.
GTGAGCAGACATCGAGTAGTGTGTAAAAGAGTACAGTGGGATGAGTGAGGAGATGGCTCCTGACTGAGGAGACAACTCCTGACTTCCACTGAGTTTCCACCGCAGGCTTCACTGCTTATTCGGGGATGAAATGCATGGTCTCCTTGGCATGTGAGTCTGCAGGGGTGGTTGACCCCTCTTGGAAGTGTCATTAATGATAGAGAGTAAGTGTTCAATTGCAGTCATCATTTCCTTTACGTTAAGGATCTCCTTTGTGGCAGGATCAGCAAAGGTATGAAATAAATTAATGAATCTGAGTAAATCATTAGGTCAGTAAATCTAGTAGGGATTTAGGGTTTGCCCTCCCTTCATTGAGTTTGTGTAATGATGATTATATATGAGTGTAAACTGCCAAGTTTGGACTTGTATCCAGACTGCTACTTCAAGCCTCATGTCTTGGCTTTTAGCTTGTGGTCTGAATCCAATACATTAGGATTAATATATGTATATTGGCAAGGGTAAACAGGCCATAAAACATGGTAGATATTAGTGAGATATTGGTGTGCTCTGTTAACAGCTTTGTTTATGTATATTCATAGACATTTTGATTTTTAGGCAAAGATGTATAAACTGGAGGAGGTGACAAGATTTTATGCGCAGCAAATGGCTTTTGTGACCCATTTTGAAGAGAGCTGGAAGTTTATGCTGGGGGCTGCTGGGCAGGACTACCTTTCTATCCAAAGAACTGACTTAGAAAGGTACAAAAGGAAGATAAAAAGAGTGTATTAACTAAGTTGAAACATGAAAGTGAAATGGCACAAAATATATAAATAAATTTGGTGTGAAAGCTGTTTTCTTTATAGGAGTTCAACTACTAGGTAAGTCAGACAACTGTTGCTTTGCTGAAGGCAAATCTCTCTAGGTGGTAAATTATCCTTGGTCACTCCAGAGTTCGTGTCTTCTTTTTTTTATTTCTCAGATGGTGAAAGTAAACGCTCTTGCAAACTGAATTTTGCCTGTGGCAACTCCCTTAAGGCATTGGCTTTGAGCGTGGTCCAAAGCTCATTAAATCAAAGAGTATTGATTAAATAGTTGGCTTCGTGCTTTGGCTTTGTGTTCTCCTTGCTTGAACAAGGAGCTGCCTTGAACCCCAACGTCCACTTATGTATTTAGAATTAGAGAGGGAAAGAAGAACTCATGCCTCTCCTCCCTTGCAAAAAAAGTGAAAATGTTGGGCGGATTGAGAGGATTTGGAGAGGAGGGCCATCCCCTAAATTGGGAGATAGTTTGGGATTTTCAAGGGCCAGGAGCATCTGAAGAGCTGACAGCATCTTGCCCTGTGCTTGCAGTGTATTTTCATACAGTACTTGCCAAAAACTTTCCCAAACCGAGGGACTTTAGTCATAGTCAGTACAAGAAAGGCTGTGTGAGTACAGTGGTCCCCCTTGTCTCCGCTTGCTTTCTGGTGTCACAGGCAGCTTAGGCCATCTCTGTTTTCGGGAACATGCAGTGTCTTGCATGAAAAATGCAGTAGCAGCAGTACCAGGGTGATTCCGCTTGGTCAAATGAAACACGAGTTTGCAAACAGCATGATGAGATGGCAGATCTCGTGGTGGCTCAGTCCCATCGATGTAGTAAAGGGCTTTGTGTTTTACTTCATGGAGTATGTGCATTTTATGTGTGTACAAGATAGGTGCAAAATCCAGTAGGATGCAACAGATTTAGTCAAACTTCTGGAGTTTGATAACCATTTTGGTAACTGTAATGGTTTGGATAACAACTTCGTTGGATTTTTAAGTATCCTATAGCATTTATTAGTATCTATATCGTTGTCCTGCATTAAATGCCAAGTCCTTACATCCTCCGGTGTTTTAGACTTAACAGGTATTCTGTTAAGCATCCAGACCCCAGACTTTGAACTGGCACCTGACCTGATAGGTAACCAAAACCAGTTGCCCAGCACTCTGCAGAATTTTTGTATGTGTTTCTGTATTTAATCAGTGTGGGAGCAAATATCCCAGCCAAAGAAAAATTGTTCATGGGAGAGCAAGTGCTAGAATATTTCAGAGTAAAGGCAGTAGCAGGCTAATTTTAAGATTTTGTGTACAACAGATGAAGCTGTTAATAGAGCCTTGGCATCAAGATAGCACCGAAGAAAAAGGAGAAAATTAACAGGTGTCCATCCTGTGGTTTTGGTATTTTTTCTGGTTTTGCTTTGTTATACCTCAGTCCTAAAGCATAATGGGGGTGGTGTCATCATTGTCATGGAAACGGGGCACAATGGCAGTTAGGATGGATGTGGGTCTTTTGTTTCTGGGGTGCATGTTGTTGCTGAAGTGTCTCTTCTTGTGCTCAGTGGCAATTGGCTGAAATTCTCTTCTGTGTGTGACTTCCACAAGCACAGTGAATGAAAAAAACGTGTGTGTTTTGGTGTTTCTCATCTGAGTAAATGCCAGCAAATAACATCCACAAATCAACTTTATCACTGAACAGAGAGGTCTTGGGGAAGTGGTGGTGGTGTTGGATATTTCTGCCTTTAAAAAAAGGTGATGTTAAGCTGAATTGCTTTAATTGCAGATAGGTGGTGGGGGATGTGAGGTGGTGGTTCCTTGCTGCAGAAGGCTGCTGATATTTAGCAAGGAGCAAGTGAAAGCTGAAGTCCCTGGGGCAGTTATTGCTATGCTGGGTGTCAGGGCTGAGGGATCCTGTTCTGACTGGTGGGGAGGAAAGTCTTGTGCCTCCCAGTGAAGCATCTCTGAAAAAAGACCCTATGCTCTTCTTGGCAAAGCTTTTCGAAGGGCTGTGAAGGAGCAGACTTGGCTCTGAGTCATCAGTGTGCTTGAGGAAGGAAATCCCAGTCTTGCAGGGAAGGTGGAAAAATGCCTGTTGACTTTCGAGGAGGGAGAAGGTTTGTGAAGGTTTTACTCCTGGAGATGGGGGTGGATGAGGACAGCCTTAGGGCTGCTGTAGGGTTGCAGTGACTGTTTTGGGAGGATTGAAAATAGCACTCCATGAAAGTGCCCGTGGCAGAGTTGCTTGGCATACACATGTGCACTCTTGGCTTTGCATATGGGCTGTCTTAATGCCCTTCTGTGTAGCTAAAGGAGCACAAATGTCCTGCCACAGGGATGTGATCCAGCCCCCTGCTTGTCCAACAAAGAAATTCTTGTTGCTAAACAAAAGGCTTTTTAAAGAAATATATAGATGCTCAGAATCTGAATTTATGCTTCTCTCCATGGGATGAGTCACTGCAGTGGTTTTTAATAGAGCCCCTCTGGATTTATGTGGCTGCTGCTCAGATTAAACTGTGATTGGGTATGGGAAATAAGATTCAGTAGTTGTGCTCTGCTGCTGTCCTGACACTTGCAGAGAGTTGCTAGTTAAAGTCTGTGTCTGGGTTTTTCAGTGCGGATACTAAATACATTATGGAGCATCCTTCTTTTGGGTTACACTGTCTGTGCATGTTGCTACTTGGTATTTTTAAGCAAACATCGAATACCTGCTGTCTTGTTGGTTGTTTCATTTAATTGAATTCATTCTTATGTGAGAACATGCTGACAAGTCCAGTCAATACCGTCAGTGAAAGTGCAGCAAGAGGCGGGGAAGGAAATCGGCTATATGACATTTTATAAGCTATTAATGAAGTAGTTGTGATGTCTTGTAATGGTAATTTTTAGTTCCCTTCGTCCCCCTGTCAGGACTTGTTTCCCGCCCCCCATACTTGCTGCCAGGTTCTGCCCTGAAATTCAGAACTATTATTTGTAACAGCTTTGGAGCAGAGGTGGCAATTCCCTTGGGGAGGGAAGTGAGCTGGAAGAGCTGAGTGCTGTGGGTGGGGCAGGTGGTGGAGGAGGAGAGGAAGAGGGATTGGGGTTGTAGGGAGTGGCGGCAGTGCTGAGCCCTCGGATGCATACGTGCTGGTCTCTGCTGTAAGTAAACCTGTATGTAAAGCAGATAAATGGAAGTCAGAACGAGGAAAGGAAGTTTCTTTTTCTGTGATGCTGTTGCCTTTGACTTGCTTCTTTTTTTTAAGTAGCAAAGGCTTATCTGCCAAATAAACTCACTCTCTAAGAAGCAGGGATGGGCAGGAACTCTTGGAATTAAAATTTGTGAGCCTTGCAGTCTGCTTCTCTGGACTTTGCATATCTTGTGGGGTTTTGTAAGCTTTGTTTTGCTTGACAGCCTGTCTGCGTCTGAGGGAGGGTTTGCCTCTGGCTAGTGTGCCCTTTGCATTAAATTAAGCAATCCCCACTCCTCTGTCCTGTAAAAGTTGAACTGGAACAGCTGTATGGCTCATCTGTAGTACAGCAACTGTTTTTTTTTTACCGTCTTTGTTTTTTTAATGCAGCTTTTGTTTTTGTTTTCAACGTCTTCTCTTGTGTCTGTCTTCCATCCCCTCGTGCTGTCACTGTTGAATATTCAAACTCTTGATCTACACATGGGCTAAAAATCATTATTGCTTTGAACTTACAAATGAATTAAGTGAATTCCCACATCCACCGCAGGAAAGGAAAATATTCAGTTTGAAATATAATTTAGAGCCTATAGGAAAATGCATCTGATGAATTTTGTACTAATTCTATAGCTTCAATACCAAAGCACCAGCTCTGTTATCATCAAGAGTATTGGGTGTAAGCCTGTATTTTAATAGTAACTCAGTATGGCTAATTAGTTTGAAGGCTCTTTGAAGAAGCCGATGTATTGACTAAATAAGCTCTTATTTTTCAAAGCAACTAAAGGCACTCTTAATTTACAGAGCAGTTAGTTGTAAAACTGCCTTTGGTTTGCATACTAGGAGCCAGTGTGAAGTCTTGAGTGTGCTTGGAGTCAAGTTTACTCCTGCAGTGTCTGCCAGGGTTGGTCTTAGTGTGCTCAAGGGAGGTTTCTGGGTCTTTGGCACAGTAGTGCAGCATAAATTTGTGCCAGTGGGCTTGATGTGTCCAGGAGGAGGATGTCATGTAATGAATGCCTTTGCACCATTGAAATCAGTGGCAGTACTACCAGTCTCTTCTCTGTTTGCGGGCAGGCTGAATCCAATAATGAAGAGCAGCTTTGAGTTTCTAACCAGATGACATGGCTAATCCTGAGGCATGTATAAAGCAGCCATAGTTATTAGGAGATTTGTGGCTTTGAAAGTTCGGATTCCCTTAGTGCAGTTTGTTAATGGCAAGGATTTGCGGTAAGTGAATAATAGATGAAAGTCATCAAAAGGCTTACAGGGGATTTCTTGTGACGTGCTGCTGGTCTGTCTCATGCCAGAGCTAGAGACTTCTGGGTGGATCCTAAAATTAAAAAAGGAAAAAAAAAGGAGGACAGTCATTCCCTGCTTCATGTCACCCTGGGAAATCAAGTTGATGGTGTGATGTGTTGGGAACTACAGCCACAGAGAGAGTGTGCTTAATTCCCCTGGTTCTGGCTTTCTCATGTGCCAGCAGCACCCTGACAGCAAACAGACCCTTCATAGCCCCAGGGCCTGGCAGCTGGAGGTGAATGGATGCCCATGGCCATCTTCTCTTCTGCTCAGTGCAAGGTGAGCAAGGGTGATGCTGCCCCTCCTCACCATCTGGAACAGCTCCTCAATGGGCTCCCAGGGGTATTTTTACTTGCAGTGCCTCTGGTACTACAGCACCAAACATTTCCTGCAAGCCAGGAGCTGCTGGGCAGCAGCCACAATGGGCTCTGCGTTTTTGGGTGAAACCTCTTCTGTGGGACCAGCCCCCGCTTAAAGAAGAGTGTGTTCCAATGTTTGTGCTGGGGACTGATCTCAGCTGGGGTAGTGAGCAGCAATGCCTGCCCTTATTGGCTTCTATGGCAATGGATTTCGTCCTGACTGGTCACTGCGCTGTCGTACGTGTGGTCACCTTTTGGGTGGCAGCATGATTCCTTGCTCAAATGCAGGCAGCTCCTTCCTGAGTCCATGAGGAGCAGTAGTCAATGAACAACCCTCCCTGTCGTCATGGTGTGATAGAGGTGTGAGGCAGAAAAAAGGGAGAAAAGTTGTGGAGTGATATCCTGGCATGGGATGGAGGGTGAGAGCTTGCAATCCCCATTTGTTTTGGTTTTTTTAATTTAAAAAAAGAGTATGTTTAACTCTGCTGTCATGTCTCAAGTTGGATTGCACCTGTGTTATGTTTGGCATCTAATGAAGCTACAACTTGGGGCAAATCCTGATGAATTTTGGCTGCAATAGCAGCTGTGGGAGGATGATTGGATGTTGAGAAAAGCCGGTTCTGTGAATAGATGCAGAAGGCAGAGTCCCGTCTGTTCTCCTGACTGTTAAAATAATGTTCGCTTTCAGGGATACTTCTGGGAACTGTCCCAAGGCAGTTTCTGGGATTGCAGTCCCCATCGTGGCCTGCCAGAGGGGTGCTTGTGTGTTTTGTAGTTGGCAGAGTGGTTACAACAGTCTGCAAAATCTGTATTAAATCCAGAAACTTTACTGTGTGCTAAGCGTTTGTTGGGAAGTTGAAATCATCTGCAAGCTTTAATCCATGGGCCCTCTGAGGAGGGCATGTCTGTCTTGTTTATGTTGCAAAACCAAGTGAAAGTTAGGAAATGTTTATGGCTGCTGCCATGTGTGTTCCTTAATTCTTCTCCCTTTTGGCCTCTTTCAAACTCACTGTGGTAGAAAGTGAGGATGTAATTAGAAGCTGGTTTATAATATGAGCATCCAAGGAAAGAGGCAGACTCGCCACAGATAGGCACTTGTATATCTGGCATTGCCCCATTCCTGCCTTTGTAGGCTGTTTTGTTGCAGAGTCTTGGCTGTAGTTCCTAAATTTGAGGTTTTGGTTCTGGAGCTTGTGCAGTGTTGGTGGAGGTGTCATCCTGGGGGTGGTTGTCACCTGAGCAGGGGTGATCCTCTCCACCGAGGTTGGTGACAGCATCAGTAAGTTGGTAGTTGCTCTTGTTTTGCTCATGATCTGCTTCCTCCTGGGAATCCTAAGCATCTAAAGTGCCTGAATTCAAAGCATAGCACTTGTCTGGGCAAAAGTATCTTCAGACCTGTCACAGGGAGAAAGCTCAGATGGGAGATGTTTGTTCTCATGGGGATTTGTAAAACTGAATGAGCATTGGCTGGGTTTGCTTGTTTTAGAGAGGGTGAGTCCCTTATTCTGGCCAAGTGACAGGAATATCAAAAGTATATTTAGGCAGTGGGAGAGAGGAAGGGTTTGGTGTGACTGACGGAAGCTGTTGAGCAAGGGATGGTGCTTTGTGCAGCATTATTATGGTTAGAAACCTGTCGCAGCATGCAGGGGAAGCACGGTTCAGCAAGCCCATAGTCAGACCCGAGAGCAGTTCATCCCCGGGATTTACTGTATGTGCAGCCTGTCCTCACCGGAGAGAACAAAACAGCGATGTTAAATAGCTAAATAAACCTCCTGTCCCTGCGGGCAATGGCCCTCAAAGGACAAAATTGTCCTTTGTGAGTGAAACGAGACGCTGATGGGCTCACAGGGAGGCTGAGTCAGGGGCAGCCTGAGCACGGTGGTGGGTTGTCCTGGGCATGTGGAGCATCTTGCCACTTGTGGAAAACTCACTCCTACTTTCTTCTTCCTCAGGCCCTCTGCAGCCTGGCATCCATCCTGAAGTAGCAAAAGTAATGTGTGTGGGGTGCTTTTGTAGGAATTCAAGCTCTCCNCCCCCCCCCCCCCCCGTGTTTAAGGGTTTTTGCAGTGTTATCAGATCATACTTTTAAGACTTTTCCCTTGCACTGACTGAGGGTTTGGTTTTCTATTTTGTTGTTAGTTGAGAGCTGAATTTCTCATCTCAGGTACATGTTTCTGGCTTTGTGAGCTTCATGGTCAAATCACGAGATCTGAGGATGCGGAATAACAGGCATTGCTCCCCCCTGGGAAGGAAGAAGCAGTTGATGGATGTAGCAACCGTTTTCAGTATTAGGAAGAGTCCTGAAAAATGCTCAAAACTGAGCAGTCTTCTGAAGGCGAGTAGCCCTTGCTGCTAAAATTGGCCCCCTCAAATAAATCCGAGAGCCATGAATTTGTTCATTCCATATCTGCCCCACAGCAGTTGCAGAGTTATTTGAAGCCTGGCCTCTCTCTGTTAATAGGGCTCCTCTCAGGAGCTCAAGTAAGCCTGCAGAAGCGTTGAAAATAAGTCTCTTCTAACCCAGCATACTGCTTCCTGCTGTAAAATAGACTTGATTAAATTTTCTGGCTCTCATTTTCATCCCTCGCAGACATCCAAACCTTCACTTCTCGGTGGAAAGAGGTATGTTGGGAATTGCAACTAATGTTAAAACGTAAAGAATGTGATTTGCCAAAACAATGTTGCAGAGATTATTGTTTTGTTTTGTTTCAGTTTATTACCATCTTCATTTAAAATACAATAAATGGTAAAACTTGGCTGTGGGAGGAAAAGCTATGTCAGTGAGACGTGTTTGTTCTTCTCCCTTTTGGGCATTTGTGATAATTTCTGCATAGGTAAAAATAGGCAGTTTTATCCCAAAGGGGAGATCTTGCCACTCAGGAACAACCTGCACCTGTCACTGGCACTTCCCTGTGGTGCTGTACCAGCATGGGGGCAGATCCAGCCCCTGTGGGCTTGCAACCCTCCCACCAGTAAGCCTGACATCAGGGAGTTGTCATATTCACAAATGGAATTTTTTGTGACACCCTCCCTGGCTGCTATGTCTGTGTAAAAATCCTGGATTATGGTAGAGAATATCTCCCATGCTGAACTTCCCGTTCAGTTTTGAGTAGAAACCATTTCTCTCTGGTTAAATGTACTCCTGACTGTCACTGCTGCCTGGTGTGATTTGAAACCGGGGGCAGAATTACATAAAAGATTTGCAGGGAGGAAGAGGAAAGGATGTAAGCTGGATGCTTGGAAAGAAGTTGTTTTAAAGGGGTGATCCAAAAATAACTGGAGGAAAGGCGGAGAGCCCTGGGAATAGGGTGATGAGGTGGGAAACCCAGTGACAAGATTTGAGTATGCAGAGTGAAGTGACAGCAGTGTTACACACTGAATGTACTTTGTACACGGGTCACACACAGATGGCTTTTGACCACCTTCTGCATGCAAGGCATGTGTGCTTTCCAGTTGGCTGATTTATTTGGGACAGTGGTCTCAGGCATATGGTGTGATTCTTGGGATTGACCTGTGTAGGGCCAGAAGTTGCAGTCAAGGATCCTTGAGGGTCTCTTGCAACTCAGGATGTTCTGTGATTCTGTTTCATGTTTTGCAAATGTGAACTTGTTTGGGCTTCCCAGTATGGAGTGGGTCTTACACCTTGGGAGGAGCACCGTGGCAAGTAAAGCTGCTACCATGCAAATCTGGAGATGCCAGAAAGATAGCACTCAATGCAAGTAAATCTGTAATAGACTAAAATCTTTATTTGACATATCCTCTCAGTTTGAAAGTCAAAGCTTCAGCCCCTCTTCATTCACATTTGACATTTGCTGCCTAATTCAGGACTACCTTTAAAAAAAAACCAAACATCTAATGATACTAATGATCACAAGCTGCATCTAGCAGCAGTGAAAACACTTTTGGGTACTGCTCTGTAACTTACAGCATCAACTGGAAAAAGCAATCAGGAATTATTTGTATTCCTCTGTGTGTGCTGGGCATGCCTGCAAGCAAGTCTTGTCTGACTGGGTGCTTGCACTTCTTGTGAGGCAGGAAATCGTATGTGGATGAAACAGGTGATAGCACTGGTCTTTCCAAAGCTGCTTCGGATGAATGCACTGGCAAACACTCCTGTTAAGGGCAATTACTCCATGTCTGTATTAGGGAAGCATGCAAAGGGAGAGGATGGAAGTGTTAAGCTGAGACTTCACCTCCACACTGTGGTTATTTTAGGGGTTACTTTGGATTATCTCCAGTGCATTTCCAGAGACTGAATGAATGCTGATGGACATGCAGCTGGAACATGTGGCATGGCCACTGGAGTGCATTGAGTGTGCTCCTGGCACACGCCTGCCACTTGAATGTCGTATGAGAAGAATCTGGCGGGAGCTTGGAGGGTGCCCAAGCATGCAAACCAAACCACCATAGTGGAAAACAAAATGTGTTTTAAGAGCTGTGCTCTTGATTTGTGCTGAAGGTAAGCTAGACCCCTGTCGATGGCAGCCTTTCACCATGGCGCTGTTGGGAGGGATGTTGGCTAGCAGGCTTCTGAAGATTGAACATTCCCCTTCATTAGCATTTTGGGGCTTTTTTTGTCCACTCTGTCCATCTTGCAGTAACAAAACTCTAGAGTAACCACCCCATGCTGCATTGGAGTCCAGTACAGCCTTGCTTGAGGAGGGCAAGCAAACCCAATTCAAGACATTTTTCAAAATAGATTTGCTAAAAATAGAGTAAGTGGAAAGTTTCTCATGTTGTTGACCATGGTGGTGTTTGGATATGGATGTGTGTTACGTATTTGCCCCAGTGTGGCAGCTGCATTACTGTGACTCATTAGCACCTGAGTCGTCCAGGGAAGGGCACATTGACTTCTGGGCTTCATGAGGAAGAGAAATTGTAGCGTTCTTTGACAAAAGTGTAGAAGAGGTGTAAAACGCAGCCTGTTTCTAAGTCCTATATAAGACACTAGGAATGAGAAGTTATGTCGGAAACAGAAAGAGGTTGTGCTTGTATAATTTGGAACTTCAGGAATGTGTCTTCTGAAGGGCAGGAGGCCATTGTCATGGCAGAAGACTGCATCTGAACAGTAGGGACACAGCATGGGTCAGGGGGTATCTGTAGGTGCTAATGTCCAGGTGTAACTTGCTATCATTTTGGCCTGTTGCAGGACAGGTAGAAAGCCAGTTTTTATAATTTTTAAACTGATAATGAGTACTTTTAAATAGTTTAGTTTTATTGTAACTGGACATACTATTCTTGATCGTGGCCATGTATCCACCTAAATGTCCATTTGCAACAGAGCTATGAAAAAACAAATTGGAGCATTCAGTGCCGGGATCGTTTGAGTGGACTAGAGGACTTCTGTTTCACTGTACTGCTAACTAGGGAACAAATAGAATTGTCTCCTTAGCACCCATTAGTTGGTCTCTAGGAACCAAACCAAAAAAGCATCATGTGTGTCTGTCTGCTCAGATTTGCTGATGCAGTTGTGGGATTTACATGTTTAGTGAGATAGGTTCTTTGTAAAGCTCGACTCCAAAATCTCTGCCATCTAAATGAAGCATCACTGCTTTTTCCTGTTAGCACAGCCAATACATCAGCAAACCCCAAAGGACCTTATGATGTCTGGAACTGCAAAATCTGTTAGGTTTAGGATGTTGATCAGAGCTTGAGGGCTTTCTTAGGTGTGGAGAAGCTGTGCAACTTCTCAAGTCATCCTCTTCAGATGTTTGTTCTGGGAGGAGGAGAGGGATCAGTTTGGCCATTCACATTCTTCATCCTTGTGCGGTGTGTTTTGGAGGTCCCTGGTCTGTTTGTTGCTCACCCAAAGCCCTGGACATGCTTCTGCAGCATCTCAACAATATGCAGGGCAGAGGCATGTGGGTTTTGTGCTGTGCCAGCATAATGGAAACGATCCAGCCTGTCTTCTTTCCACACCTGTGATGGGGATGTGATTTAGCTGGAGTTTGTTTTCTGCAGTCTTATCCCTTGGGATTTGGAAATGGGAGGTATGAATGCCATTCAGCCAAAGCCACACTGTGTGTACAACTCCCTTCCATTGGGCTGCAGCCACATACGTCTTTCAGCCCCACAGAGGTTGGAACTCTTGGTGGGAGCAGGAATGTGGTCCCCTGACACCACCAGTCTTCTTCTGTCCCTGCCTCTGTATTGCTGTGACCAGATCAGAGTGCTGGGCTGTTTTAAATTCCTCATTTTGACATCTGAGTTGTTGAAAGTTTGCTGTGTTTGGGTTAGTTTAAAGATGGAACCCTTCATTGGGTTCATTTGTACTGTTCTCCATATGACTGTGCCAGCACCTGAGCAGGCAGGATACGGGGTGGGAGGAAAGTTGTGGTAGTGTTTGGTATAGGCTGATCCCAGATGTAAGGTGGTTGTGAAACTGTAATACTTAAAGCCAGTGGCTTCACCACCTCAAATCTTATAGCAGCTTGTGGGATACCATGTTGTTGGCTCTGTTTTTTAATGGAAAGACTTACCTGGGGTAATGTCAGGGATCTATAGTAGAGGAGGGTGAAAGGAATTCAGTCTTTCCAAATTCAGAGCCACATCATTGCATCGATACCAGGTAGAGTGAGGTGTTTCAGCAGGCTCTCATGGTCCTGTGTTGCAAGACTAAGCTGAAAACCATCTTCTAGAAAAGCTGTAGGTGGGTAGGTAGTCCTTGAAAGCACAGCAGGAATCCTCCCTCCACTCTCTTTTCACCACTCCCGAGAGTTCACGATTTCACAGTCGGCAAAGAGGTCTTGACTGAGGCCTCCTGCCAGTCTTATCAAATATACCTTGAAATTTAACTTCCAATGTTTTTTTTCCTTCAGAAAGTTTCAAGTCAAGTTACATTCTTTGCTGTAAACTTAATAGTCAGAAAAATGCTGTAGACAAAAATACTGGATTCAGAGTTTTGTTTTCCAGAAAGCCACCAATTTGGCTATTCCAAGAAAGACATGGTATGGCAAAGAGAGAGAGCCACAGCCTCTGTGAGACTTGGGAAGTTGCTATTTAACCTTGTCCACAAGCTGGGGGTTGAGGGTTCCTTGTCCTCCAGAGGCAAATGGGAGCACCTTTTGTGTACCCTGGGCTGTTCGAATGCACTCCTGGGTGTTACTAGTGTCTCAGCTCCATGACTGACTTTTCCTTTGCCCTTTCTGCCTTTCCTCTTGTTTATTAAGGGAGACAGAGAACATTGTGTCCCTTGTGTGTGCCATTGCCTGCAGAGCCTGAGGCAGGAAAGGGCTTGTTGGTGATGCAGTGTTGGATCAAGCTCATTCCTATTGTACTGCAGCTCTGTGCCTACGGAGTATGTTGAAGTAGCAGCCAGGTTTACCAACACCATTGCTTTCTGTTCACGTAAATTATGACTGGAGAGCTTAGTCCTCTGAGACAGTGGGTGAGAGGGGTGGTTGTGGGGTGTCCCTGCAGCCCTGAGGAGGTGGAACTTCTTACAAGCTCAGATGCAGCCAGGTTTGCCCAGCTTGGTATTTTCCTTTGCCTGCGTGCATTAATGTAGATGTGACTCCTGCCTGAAGACATGGCAATCAGTGGAAAGTACCCCTTGGTGCTTGCCAAAGTTTCTCCTCTGTGGGGTGGTGGTTCTTGCACAGTGACAGCAGTGAGATGAGGGTTTCATGATGATCCACGTGCCCTTCCATCAGTCACTATCTGTTAGTCATTAATTTGCCCTGCCTTACCTGAAAAGCAAGTTAGCTCATTTGCCAGTGTCGTGGAGAAATGATTTGTTCAGTTTAGCTTTTAAAATCCCCCTTGGAGCTGGAGGTTTTAGCTCTACGAGGATCAGCACTGCCCTTCATCTTTGCAGCCTAAAGAAGATTGAGTTTCAAGACGTTTTAGCATGCCAGAATCTTTCAGAGAAGAGCATAAAAATAAGTGGTCTGTCTGTCCTGCAAAGGACATTACAGGTCTCAGGGGGGCAGGTGGGGGCTCTGGAAGTGGTCGTCTCAACTGAGGTTTCTGCTCCGTGCCTTTGGTGAGCTGCACGATGGGCTTGCTGGCAAGATGTCAGTGATGCTCTCTGTGTATCATTTCCAAAGCACTTTCTGATCTATCAGGATGAAGGGTTCTGGAGAAATGCTAAATAGTATTATTAGTGTAAAATAAACATACTTCAATATTTCTGACCCTAAAGTGGATCCAGATGCTTTCTTACAGCTGCTGGATCTGCTTTGGTTTTTCCATGGCTCAGTGTGGCTGTCTGCATTTGTTCAAGTGGGATAGGATGTGGCAGAGAGCTTGTCACAGCATGCTCTTGTCAAGTCTGTAAACTTCTATATTTTTATACATTCATACACTCAGATATAGATATATATATATAAAAATGTACTGCCTTAGTCTAAGACACCATTTCCAAGTCTAACATTTCGTACACATGTCAAGGAACTTGGAATAAACTCAGTGAGTTTATCAGTTTTTATGATCATAGCAGTCAGTTCGGCTGTGTAGGGGAGAAATAGGATTTGGCTGAATAACTCAAAATAGTCTCCGAAGGAAGTGAACGTGTCCCTTTCTTTATAGCTCTGATACAAAAAGGGTATTAAACGCCCCTTGATATCAGCCACTAGTTGTGTTTTCCAACCTGTGGTTGAGCTTTGCAGGAGGTAACTTTCCAGCTCTGTTCCAACTGTAAAACAATTTTCCCCTGTTTTAAGGATTATTAACATTTTCATGGTTTCTCTCCTACAGAGAAGAACAAGTCTTCCCCACTGTTTTAGGGTTACATTTTATATGGTCTGGGGTTTTAGCAGCACTGGTGCCAGGGTGGGATCAAAGCAGCAGGAGCAGCCAGGTGGTCCTTCCCTCTGAGCATGCCAGTGCAAAATGTTTCCAAGCCAGTATTTCAGTGATATTTTTTTCAGATTCTGGTTGGAGAGATGATGCTGCAGTGTCTGTGGGGACTCCCAGTGTGGCAGGGATACTTGTCACTACCTTGCAAAGACTGGCAAATACAGAAAGTGTGGATGAGTGTTTTGCTGGTAAAATACTTTGGTAACTGACACTAATAGGTGTATAATCAGGTGGTAGAATCTCTTGCATTCTTAAAATCAGTGATAATAAGATTTGTTATGTGGTGGGAACTGGAGTGGCTGCCCATGATTTCCTAGCTGGTATGTGAGATCCAAGGTTTTCACCCAATCCTGCTCCATCCCCTGCAAACCAGAGCAGGAAATAATATGTTTTAGAGTCTCAGTTTTCTATAGATTTGAATTAGTCAAAGGTGAATTAGGGATATATTTGCTCCGTGCACCTTCTCTATCCAAGCTGAAGTCCATGTTCAAACTAAGTGACAGCTGGGAGGTTGCAGCTGATTCCCAACATCTGTGCCGAGAGCTGCTGCTCATCAGCTCTGATCCTGCCTTGCCTGAGACACTGGTGGTGTATTGATTGCTAAAATCTCTGTGAGTACTCTACAGGGACCAAATCTAAAAAAAGGCTTGTCTGCATTACACACATTAAACCCCTTGAGAAAGGGGGATTTGGGATCTTGTCTATCTTTTTGCAGTTTTCTGCAGTCTGGAAACTGTACAATTACATTTTATTGAATCCATCTTGTTACTCCTTTCTAACATGGGATGCTCCTGGATAGAATGTAATTAAAAACCTGAAGGTTCTCAATCATTTAATACAACCTACCTGTCTTTTGTCCAGTGTTGAGAGCTTGCTGTGCTTTCTATGTGTTTTTTTTGCTTCTTACTTAAACAGGAAAGAAATGCAAGGGGAAAGGAAGCCAAGTAAGTAGGTGGCAATGTACTCAGCAGAACTTAGAGGTGGCTCAGTCTCCTTGGTTATCAGCCCTGTCTTGGGAGGGCAGTACAGTAAATGACCACAAATTCTTGGTATATTATTTTCCTATCTTGTCTCCTATCTTGTCATGTGAGTTTAGTGTTACATCAGTGCTGGTTTTCTTGGTCTTTGGTTCAAAACAAACTGTTGAGATAATGATGCCACTTACTGCATCATTGGTCCCAGCAGGACTTACCCTGTCTGGAAATACCTGACATGATCTGGTGTGTGCAATGACTTGGTGCCATGTAAAGGTAATTGCTCACTGATGCAGAGAAGACTTCCCCCTCCTGACCCCTTTCCTCATGGAAACTTACTGTGTGCTTTGAACTCCTGAGAAGTACTCCAGAAGACACAAACCCTGGAGTTACTACAGGCTGCATGCTTGGAACGTGCAGGCCATCCCACATATGGAATAAATCAGCATGGCTCTGCTGACTTCAGTGCAGCTGCATCTATAATTGCTCACTGTAACTCTGCTCCAGACTGGAGGGATGGTTGTGTATGAAGTGAATAGGAAAAAAAGGTCACTTTTTTTTTTCTTTTTTTTCATAGCTTTATGCACAGGATAAATGTACCACAAGTGGAGCTGATATACTAAATTATTTTTGCCTCTGTAGAATTACTTTATTTGGACATATTCTTCTTGTTTCCATTACTTCCTAAGTCAAGTAATTGATTAATGCATGCACTTGGTTACTGGCTGTGAAAAATACATCAGAGATGGGTGTTTCAGAAAACCCCACATAGATGCACCTGCACAGAAACAAGTCAGGCACATCTGACTCTGCATAAAGACAGAGTGGGCAGCACTCATCTAAGTCACAGGACTATGGGAAGAAAGCTGCTTTCCTGTTTCCATGTGCCAGGAGAAGCAGTGCTATCAGGTCTGTGTGTGATGGATCAGAGTACAGTGGTATTGCTGCAAGCAAAAGTCATGAATTTTAATCAACTTTACAGGCTGCCTTGAAATTTGAGTTGAAAGATAAATGTGAAAAACAGGCAGCCCATATTGTTTCTGGAACAGAACTGCCCCTTTTCTGTTGATGAAAAGAATTTTTCTTTTAACTTGATAATCAAAAATACTTCCTTCTTAGTTCTGGTTTCCTTTTTTTGGGCCCTTTAAGTCCTGCCAGCCTCATGTGTCTCCTGGAGCCAAGTGTCACATCATGGCCACCCAGACAGCTGACCTTGGCTGCAGAGGCTTCTCAACCAGAGGGGCTTTGTGGCTGTCTGCTTTCAGCCATTTTGAAAAAGATGGTTTTAGGGCTTTATTAAATATTTGTAATGTCTGGGGAGAAAAAAGTGAAAAAAAGAAGAATTGCGTGGTGAAAACTGAATGGACTGTCCAGGGAGTAGGAGTTCTGTTTCTATTCACTGGGGAACTTTGGCACAGCCCACATACTTGTCCTTCCCTTCTATTGCTCCAGGGTTGCTTTTAAGGTTATTTAGTTACACTATTCATTTGGTCATCAGTCTGCCTAATTAAATGTAAGTGATTTGACTGCTGATGTTGTCTGTGGGGGACATTGAAGCTTAGGGAAGAGGTGGAGTGAAAATATCAGCTTTTGTCCCTGGACAGAAACACACACCCATCGTGTTATTTCCAGTCACTGCCAGGCTGGTCCGGATTACTTTAGTATAGAGTATTTTCCTCACTCCTGCATGCAGTAGTTTGCTTCAGGGGTTATCTTAGTCGCTTTTCCTGTTTTTCCATTAAGTCACTTCTGTCCAGGATTAAGTTGGAAGGATTTTTTTTTAAGACCAAACAACTTTTAAGAAAGGGAAGGGGAAAATTAGTCTACATGCAGCAGGGAAGGAAAAAATTGATGGCAGACCTACTGAGTTGTTCCTCCTCGCTCAAGCACAAGTACTGTGTTATTAGAATCTTCTGTGGTTCAACTCCACACCTAGTTTCTCATCGCCTCTAAAATCTGTAGGTTCAGCAACTGCTCCATATTAGTGAAGAGTTCATTGCAGCTGCAGCAGAGGCTTATTTGATGCTCTGGGAAGTTCCTACTGCTTTCACTAATGAGAAAGACAATATATTTTTGAGGTCTAAGTTAGTGTGAAAGGGCACATACAAACCTGCTAAGTACAAATTCCGGCTTGTTTGTACTCTCAGTTGGTTACACCCTTGGCTCAGAACCCAAATATTTCAAGAATTTGGGTTGAGGTATATCCTTTCCCAAAAGAGGAATGAAGTTAGATTCTCCTTTTGCATCAGTGGGTGCAGTTTCTGTAAGGTCATACAGGGTTTGCTTCAAGCAGAAGTGTTAATTCCTTCAAGGCATGTTCAGAGACTTTGGAAGGGGAGATGGTGCTTTGTTTTGGTATGAGAACCTGGGGGCTGCTCCTTGCACAGCTGAGATGACTTGGCCCTTGCTTTGATTGGAATATGCTTGCTATGAAGGAAACCTGCCTGATTCCCATGTCTCTTTAACAGCACCTGGGGGATGCCTTGTAGTGCCATGTTTTGCTGTACTGAGGCCATTGGTGCTGTGCCTGCTTACCCCAGTGGCTGATTTTTTATTTTCCCAGAGGTCTTCGAAGCATGTTCGTGTGCTGAAGCAGATTGGTTTCTCTAAGGAGGCTCATTTTAGATGCGACTGCTGTATGGGCTGCTGCACAAATGAAGCCTGCCTGATTTTCAGTTTGTTTTTTTTTAAAATACTTATTTTAATACTCCACTGGAAACACTATCTTTTTTTTGCTTGTTTAGTCTTTTCGTGTTGCTGTGCTGCACAGGGTTGGGGTGGTGGGTACACATTCGGTGGCATTTACCAGTTACACTGCAGTGGGAACAGCCTGAGTGTCTGGTAGGGCTGTTACTATTCCTGGTATTTTCTCCAGTAGTGAAGTAAAAGCATTTGCCCATGCCTCAAGGTAGCGTAGCATATCCACACATCAGCTAGTTAGTGGCCTGAGATGATGCATGAACATCTTGGAGTAGAATGTTGCGGTGCCGGGGCAGGATATGGGCATTGCTGGTGAGTAGTTACTAATCTTCACATCCCTTTCCTTGCAGTTACCTGGCCGAGCAGTGCTGGAATGGCGGCTTCGTCTACCTGATCATGTTGCGCCGCATCAAGCGCAAAGCCCCTCTGCCTCCCTCCAACGGCAACAACAGCAACAGCTGTGACCCCAAAGCCAAGCCCAACCCCGAACCTGGCGACAGAGCTGCTCAGAATGGGAAAAGGACCAGGAAGTTTGGGGTCATCACGAGAACGCCAGGCAGCAAGGACAGCAAGGAAAAGCTGGGCTCGGAGCACGGGAACGGGCACTGCACCCCAATGGAGGTAGAGGTTGCTCAGCCAGAGACCTCTGAAGCAGAAAGCAATGGGGAAGAGCAGCACCAAGGCACCGGGGGGCCATACCGGTGCCAGCTGTCAGATGGTGGCATGCCAGACATTGGGGACCAGTCTGCCCAGGTATGTTTGCGTTGCCTTTTCTCAAGACAGAAGCAGCAGGTGTGCAAGTGAATTAAGTGGATTTCTAAAGCAGTTTCCCTGTTCTCAGTGTTTTGTCCTTGGGCAGAGCCTCCAGGGGACAAGACAAGCTGTCAGGGCACCAAGCTGTGGGATGGGGTCTAAACCAGAGGGTCAGGAATATTGGAGAGTTAAATAATAATTGTCAGAAACCTCTGTCACACGCAGTCTGTGATGGAGGGTAAGGTTCTTGTATCTGACCTGTCAGGGTTGGCTTCAGGATTTGTTTTGTTGAGACAACTGATGACCCTATGACACTAGAGCAGGAGATGCCAGTGGAAGATGGTAATTTTGTCCTTTGGGGCTTCATGTTTAGCTCTGCCTGGACTTGATGTCACCTTATAGCTCATGTTAACATCGGAATTGAAGCTTCCCTTTTTGACACACCAGACCGTGTTGTATGTTATGAAACTTGTTTGGCCAGTGTTTGGGAACCACATGGAAGTAATTTCGGATTTTGCTCAGAGTTGATGAGATTGATGATTTGTTAATGTTTGGGATGACATTGGGATCGGGGCTTTCATTGCTTTTCTCTTTGTCCTAATGGAGATCTTGGGGTTTGTTGCCTGTCTAGAATTGCAGTGTTGTTGGATGGAGGAAAATAACCCAAGCCTTGATCAGGTTTCAGTATGCATCTATCACCAGAAACACCGTCTGCCAATCTTTCCAGAGGCACTGATAGTATAAACAGATGAATGCTGCTTTGTTGGGCTTGAGGCTGGCTGTGGCAGCTGGTTTTGGTTTTAAGACTTCAAAGCTGGTAACAAAGCAGTATGAGTGGACATCTCTTCACTAAATTCTGTTGAGAAAAGCATGGGTTTAAACGTGTCCTCTGAATTAGTGCTCCTCAGCACTACTGCAGGGTGGTGGTGATGATGGTTGTGAACTTAGGGTAGTTTAATTTAAAGTACATTGTAGGAGCTAAAAGCAATTTAAAAACCCTCTGGTTTTAAAGAAGCGTAATTGCAAAACCCTGCTTTTTTGCATCAGTGAGACACTGGATATTATGGTGCAACAGAAAGAGTAGGGTGTTTGTGTACTGTTCTTGCAAGCCTCATAATTGTAGGCTTTCTGAAAGGAAACATTAAAAGCTAAAAAATAAATAAATGAATCATTTTGTATTTTTGAAAGCTTTGGTCCATATAAAAACTTACTGAATCTGTTCTAGAGATGCCTAGTTAGACATGTGTTATAAATGAACATGATCAGACTTTTTTTTGAAGTGAGGAAAAAAAGCCTCTGTTGATCCAGAGCCATCTCGTGCAAATGTTACCTTGATATTTTGAGTCATTTTTGTCTGAGGAGTAAATTGTTAAATTCAGAACATATATATTTTTTTTTTTCAATGTGGGCAATAAATACATTTTTAATGAAAAACACATACAACACGGCTTTGTAAAATGTAAAGACATAGTTGAGGCACTGGAAAAATTTAACTATTATAATCTGTTGAGCTGTAGTGTATTGGTTATGGAGCCTGTTGGGAGGTGCAGTTGTTCAGTAAAATTGCTTCTCTCTTTTTTTAATTCTCTCCCCTCCACTTCTAATACTTTTCTTAGAAATATGACCTCTGTCTATGTCAGTACTAATTACAT
Organism: Calyptomena viridis; assembly: GCA_013390005.1. NCBI lineage: Eukaryota > Metazoa > Chordata > Aves > Passeriformes > Eurylaimidae > Calyptomena > Calyptomena viridis. The sequence goes on along the minus strand of WEIV01008419.1, from coordinate 328,133 downwards.
TTTCCTGACATCTGAATGAGGAGAAATGTGTATAGCTGGAGCCTGAATAGCATGCCTTGCTCATCCTTTGCTTTTTCAAGACCAGGAGGGCCTTATAGAATCCCAACACTTCAGCATCTGTGGGGTAGCTGCTATCAGAGTAATGAGTGGCTTAAATCAGTTTCTTAATAAGTATTGATGAGATGGTGTTAGGTAATAGGTTGGACTTGATGATCTCAAAGGTCTTTTCCAACCTAGTTAATTCTGTGAATAGGGACAGTGAATAAAATTTCCAAAATTATTTGTCCTGTTTTTTTTTAAAAAAGGGCAAGAAATAAAGACACTTGGGAGCCTCAAATCCAGCTCTAGTTTCAAAGCATGACCTGGCACTCAGGCATGTGAGATCCAGTCATGTTAGGAGCCTTTTGAAAAAGGCATCCAGGATGTCGTGTCAGGAGTTGCAGCCTCATTCCAGGCTTCAAAGTGTGAGCCAAACCTCTTAGAGCTGCAGGATGAGTTATCTCCTCCCGAGCAGGAACAGGGTGCATTGGCAGGGCACCCTCTCCGTGGGGAAAGCTTCTCCAGCCCCACTGCTTGCCCCATGCTCGCCATCTCCTCCACATGTCGACTGATTGAATATCCAGAGCTGTTAGCCCTGTGCCTTTGGGGAGCACTACATTCACTTGGAGGGGAGGAGAGGCCAGCCCATGACAGACTGGAGGCTGGCTGCAGGTGGGAGGAAAGGCTTTGACAAGCTGCTCGGTGACCAGCGTGGTTGTGGGAGGACCTGGCTGGTTGTCCCCACTGCTTCTTCCCCCTGTCCCACCTCAGGAGGCAGATTGGATCATTACTGAAACTGGACTGTGGAGTCTAGAAAAATACCTTTTTTTCCTCCCTGTACAACGTTTGTTTGAAGTTGCTGTAATGAAAACAGGGGTGAAGAGGTTGGGTTGAATCTTCGTGTTTTCAGCCAGTCCTGTGCTGATCCCAGCAGCTAGCTCATGGCCAGTCCCTAGGGGATGTTGTTCTGGGAGTGCTTTTGAGGCAACCACATGTCATTCCAGTGCTGTTTGCTTTTGGGGTACCTCTCCCACAAGTGTGGGGTTGTTCTCTCATTTTCTCCGTATGTGCTGCTCATAACAGCAATGCTGGATCGTGAAATGACAGGTGACATGAATACTGTTTGTCAAGTGAGCCTGCCAGGAGATTCCTGTGTTACTGGTTTGTGTGCATGTGCCAAACCCCTTCTTCAGGCTTGCTTTCATCTCTCAGATCTTGATCTGTCTCTCCTGTGCACTTGGCATTGCTATCTCTGTGTATAAACAAATCTGCCAGGCTGTTTGCTGGTATGTAACCCTCAGTAAATATTGTACCTGTCAATTAGTAGGCAACATTTAATGTTTACAGGTGGTTAAGTTATGCTGCCATATTTTTAGGATGAACCTAAATGCCTTTTAAAAATGTGGGGATTCCAAGCAGCAAAGCTGTATCTGCCTGGCAGGAAGATGTCTAAGGTCTGGAAACCAAGCCTGACCTTGGAGAGGACCCAGGCTGACAGCAGTGGGAGTCAGGGACAGTGATTTAAGATCAGGCAATCTTTGAGCTGAAGTAATGATCCTTCACATCCTGGGAAGTTTGGGGAACTTAAATACTGAAATCAAAGTTTATTTCTTTTATTCAGTGGCCTGAGACAGGGCATAATTTTAAAGGCTGATAATTGCACAGGCACAGATGGGAGAGGAGTGTGGGAAGGGGCTGCTGGAGTCTGCTGAAAAATTACAAAGAAGAGGAAAATAGTGAGATTTCCTCACAATATACCACTCCTGTGGTTTCACTGTGTTTACTGATAGGACAGAATCCCTCAGTTTTGTTCTAAGATTCTCTGTCATGGTGCTTTTGGTACACACAACAGCTGTTCCTCTAGCTGTTCAGACCCTAAGGAGTGCCCAGAGATGGCTGGATACAGCTGGCATGGGCAGGGATCAGAAATACGACTGAGGTTTGTAAGGACCAGAGTTAGGAGTGTGAGGAGTGGGAGTTGTAATTGTCAAAGGGGACTTGAACTGATCCAGTTCTGTCTGGCAAGAGGAGAGGATTTCATTGATGAAGCTTGGCTGAAGATGAGATGTACCAGAGAAAACTATCTCCCTTTGCTTCTTCTAGTCCGGCAGGATGCTCTGAAAACTCTTTAAAACACCAGCCATGAAAGCAAAAACAAGATGCCCCTGGAATGCCCTTGAATCCTCTTGCTTCTTTATAAGCATCCAAATTGATATGTGTGTGAATACCAGATCTAAATTAATAAGGGCTTGAAATCCAGATTCAGATTTATCAGTCACCAGTGGAAACTGTGTAAAGGACATTGGGCAAAGTGCTTTAAAATAATGAAGGGAGGCAGGTGAGAGTGGCTGGGGCTCTGCATTTGGGTATTTCTCTATCGGCAGAAATAGCGTGGGAGGGGAGTTCAGAATGTGCACCAGGTGTCCTGCTTGGTGGTATCGCCATGGTGTGGGGCTGTGGTAGGATGCTCTTCCAAGATGGAAACAGGTCAGCATCTGGTGGCCCCACATGCTGTGTCTGTTGCTTTTTTCAAATTAGTGTACTATCCATTAGCAAAGGGAAGGAGAGGGGAAGGCAAAGGAATGTGTTAATGTCTTGCTTCCTAGAGGTTTTTGGGGAGCTGAGTTACAGCAGTGCTTCAAGATCCTGGCTCCCTGTTGTTAACCCCATTACTCTGCAGTGGGTCGCAGCCACCAGAGCAGTTTGCTGAGCCAGCTTTGCCCTTCCAGCCCAGCTGAGCCCAGTTTGCATAGACCACAATCCTCTCCAGACTCGTGAGTACACAGGTGCACACAGATGTGTGTGTATGTGGAAGTCTACCCAGGTCTTCGCCAGTCAGCACTTGCTTTTGTACTGCTCCAACTGCATGGCACTTGCTCTCTTTTCATCAGCAGCTCTCTTCATTCCCCGAGCCCATTATTGCTTCCTTATTGAAATGGCTTGTCTGGTGAGGGGATGAATGCTTTTGAATTGCATTTTAGTTTGCAGTTAGGAAATGCTGACAGCCTTTCTATAGCAGTACTTGACAATTAGTGTTGGTAAATGCCAGCCTTACCTTGAGTTTTGGTTAATGGAAGATGTTCCTTATCTTGCCAAGCAGAAGAGGAAGGTTAATAGCACGTTACAGTAATCAAAACATGAGTCTTGAAATAATGTAATGACTTTAAGCATTTTACTATTTTGTTAAACTTGATGGAAAAAAAAATTCTCATCCTTTTGCTGTACTAAAATGAAAAACTTGTTGTAAGCAAGTTACTCCAGTGAAGCTGCTGAAGCTCAGTTGCTTTACAACTTTTTTTTTTTTTTTTTGGCAACCTAAGCAGTAATTACTGTTTCATCAAGGCTTTTATAGGACTCTCATATGATGCATGTTTTAGACATAAACAGTGCTTGGTTTAGGTGTTAATGTAGATGCTTTTAGTCATGTGGAGGCCTTCCTCAGAATCTGATTCTGTTCTTAACATCTTTTTATCTGTTGTGTTTTCTTCCAACTTTCATTAACATGAATCCTGAGGCTGTTTACTGTCTTGAAGTTTTAATGTGCACTGTGATAAACATGTCTTCCCTCTTTGCCTCTTTTGGGTTGTAAACTCTCTTAGGGACAAGGGCTGTCTTTTAATTGTAGCTGTATAGCACTGACAAAACTTGGCCTTGCTTTTGCTTGGGGTTTTAGGAAGTGCTTTGATGTAACTAGTAGTGAAATTAGAGTTAATCTTCTTTGCTGCCAGTTATTTTCCACCTTGCCAGAAAACAACAATTGTCTCAACTTTATGGGGTTAAGTCATTTGCTGCCTGCCTTTGCTGTGATTTAAGTGATAGCTACAGCTGTGGTAGCTGTAGATTTTGAGTAACAATCTGTCCTTCTGTTTGTACTGATTTGTCCAAACGTGGCATAGAGGATTGGGTATGGTCTGGTAATGGACAAGTTGTAGTGTGTTAGTTTTAATGTGTTGCCTTGAAACGAGGCTCTCACTCTTGGAAATGAGCTCTACCTGCAAAGGCAGCTGAGATATGTATGGGGTTATGTGCAGGATGTCTTGGCCATACTCTGCCATCACAAACCGTAGATGAGAGCACCACTAGGAAAGTGTTTCCCACCCACACAAGGTGGGTTGGGTTTTTTTAATTTCGTGTGTCATATTAAAGATACAGCAAACCGACTGCTGGAATGCAGATGACTAGCTTTAGCTGAAATGTAAGTTCCCACTGTTTTATGTTTTACTCATTAAGTGCATACGTTTGAAACGGATGTGCCTTAAAAATAGAGTATGCTGTTTGCTTAGGTGCTGTAGCGTTTCGGGTATTAATTAGAAGCATTAGTATGAAGGTACATACACCTAATTTTTGAGGGTGCAAAACCACTGAGCAAACCCAAAAGATTCCTGTTGCCAACAGCTGTATTACCAGTCCCCACAACAGACGCCTCTTTAGCTGTCACTGGAGTATGGTGACCTGCTCTAGGCTGAACTGTCATCTACTGCAGGCTGTAAGGGTGTTTTCTGAGAAGCTGCAAACTAACCAACCAACCATTCCCAGTAGCCCAGCAAGAGAGTGAGACTGGGTAAGCTACTCGAGGGAGTTGCAAACACCTTTAACTCTTAAAAGCCTAAGTTTTACAGGGGCAATTGCCAGGCTGAAACCCTCCAGGGTCAGACAGAGCTGCGAAACCATTTGGCTGATCTCACAATAAAGATCCAGTTGAAGGCAGAGTGGAGCAGCTCAGGGAGGTGCAATCCAGATGGTGATGGCTCAGGATGACAAATGACTCTAGCAGATTTCTGTAAGGAATGATGGTATAGTTCAGGTGCTTGCATTGGCTGATAAAATGTTTAAAGCCCTTGTGAAGGAAATGATGTCAACAAGCAGTCTGTCTCAGGAGATGGGTCCCTGGGGGGCAGTCTGCTTTAAGTTGTGGTATTTTCATCCATTCTGTTGTGATGGCTGTTTTGCGTATTCTAATTATGTGTTTGTGTTTGGGGGAGGGTATGTTTTTTCTTTTGACTGGTCCCCAGGCTTCATCCCTTAGAACACTTCTCTTTTCATGGGGAAAGTATTCACATTTCAGTGAAAGGATGCCAAGTATCTGGCGGCTGTTTGTCCAAACAAGAGGACTTGTGAGATCAGGAATGGACACTTGAAAGCAATCACAGTTGTGTCTGTGCTCCTGGCTCCTACTTAGTTTGAGGACATGGAAAGTTCATATCGTCAATGCCATGTAATTCGTATTATGGGCTGCTTGGGTTTGGGGTTTCCCCCCCTCTTTAATTGTTGTAGGAGACACCCACTGTATGGCTTGCATCATCCAGAGGTAGAAGCCAAAGGCTTCAGTGGTTTAGTGCTAAGAAATTTTCATAAGCAGGAGGGATGGACAAAGAACTCCTGTCTTGGAATAATTTATTGATAAAGGGATTTAGGTTCCCCCTCTCTCCCTGCTTTTAATTTATGTTGGAGTTGTTTAGCTTGCTTGTGCAACAATGAAAACAAAACCCAGGGTAGTAGATGAAAGCAGGAGTCCTGCTGTCAAGTCAGCTTTAAAAATAACCTGGCTAAGTTCAGATGAAAAATGTACTCATTAACCACTAATGAAATAATTGCTTTGTTAAGAATCTGCAAAAATCAAATTTTGGCATGTTTTTCTGGTACTGAGTCATTCACATTAGATATGAAGAGTGATGGCTTTTGACTCTATCTTGAAATTGATGCATTCAAGCTGCTCACCTGGTATGTGATTGTGCAAGTTAATTCCCCAGCTACCAGCCTGTCTCTCACCTGCTTGCTGGGGAATGGAATAGTGGGAGGAGGTACGGGAGCAGGCAGCTGAGGGGTAATGCTTTTAATTTATCCCACATCAATGAAGGGTGCTGGGCAGTGGTATGTGCTGGTATGGCCATCCCAGTATTCTGCCTGCTCATGGAGAGAAAGATACTGAGCTACTGGTCTGAATGTCATATTTTTCTGTTTGGGGGATTTTGTGCCAGTTTTCAGCTGTATATGATCAGCACGTTGGCTGCCAGCTGCTATGAATCCTGTTGAAGTAATTTTTTGTAATGCGTGGAACTTAGAACTTTCTCTTAAGTGTCACGTTTCCAAAGCAGCCTCGTGGCTGGTGAGGAAGTCTCACTGTTTGTGTCTGCTGCTCCTAATGGGAAACCCTGTGAAGTTTGTAAGTGGTAACTGGTCCCTGCAGACAGACAGTAAAAATCCACGTTGAAATGAGGAGGGAGGGAGACATCCTGCAGATTGTATTTGGGTCCTTGGCAGTCAGTCAGTGTGTGCCTACAGACCTCGTATGGTTATTGGTATTCTGATCAGGTCTTATCTCTGTTTTTATTTTAAAATTGTTACATATTTACATCAGGTTCGTCTGAATTGCTGCTGTGACAGAAAGTGCATTCTCATAGACAACTATTTTACATTTTCCATTTTACCGACTGGCTTTTTAACTACTTACTGCGTTTCTGTTTTCCATTTGTTTACACCTTGCTCCTGCCAAGCTTGTCTTTAATAGAAGATTTCAAAGCAGTTTTTCCTTTTGTATATATAGATTTGGAGCTTTTTGAACACAGCACAGTCAAAATCAGTCAAACCCCTTTAAACTCCCCTGCAATTAGCTAGTGAAGGAGAAGGGGGGTGGGGGGGAGAATGGTTCCAGTGTCTTTCATTTATTTATTTATTTATTTCCCTCGACACTTGGAGGGAAAACTTCTTCTTTTTGTTTTATTAATGATGTGCTTATGAAATGGAGCGTTTGATGGTATGCACTCGGAGCAGGCAGAAGGCAGAGCTTCCCCACGTTGTGCTGGCAGTGTGCTTGCTTTCTGATCTGTAGCACTAGTTTATTCCAGATGTAGGCTTGCTCTGAATAGAGGCTGCCTGATGTACAATGGCTTCACGGTGGAGGGAAATGGCCTGCAGGGACCCACTGGAAGCTGCCAGCTGTATTCTCTATTCTCACTTGTGGTCTATTACATAAGATGATGCTTTTTTTTTTTCTCTTCCCCCCCCCCTTTCCTCCACTTGCAATTAATCCAAGCAGAGTATTGATACTGTCTTTAAAAAACATTTTAATTATTTGTAATTCAGGCACTTGGAAGTTGATCAGCTTCAAGTGAAAAAATCTGGTCCAGAGTGCTGCCTGCTTGAAAGAGCCAAGTTGGGAGGGAAGTTGAGTCACCTACGAGTGATGTAACTTCAGAGAACAAAAATTAGCCATTAGACCAGCTGCAGCCTGACTTGACCATTTGTGTTTCTGCTTGCTGTGTGAGAGAAGTCAAAAAATGCAAGCCTGGAAGAGATTTCAAGAGATGACCCAATCTCGTCTCCTTTCAGACCAACTCTGACAAATACTAGTTTATCATGTCCATGAAGTCCTTTTTTGAGAGGAATCCACAGTCCCTCCATGTAGGCAGGGCTGCTGCTGGTCTGAGATTACAAGCAAAGTCCGTGGGGTGGATCTGAGCAGAATTAACATTGCACCCAGGAGATGGGAGACAAGTCTGTGAAGGGGAATTTTTGCTGCTTATTCAACACTCTTATAGTAAACATGGGTGTCTTTCTGAGTGTCCACCTCCGCCAAATCTCAAGTGAATTACATGAAATTTTCTGGATTGTCATGCACGAGTATTCACCTCATGTTCTGTCGTGAGCTCATTCTCAAATGCTGCTGCTGCTGCTGTGCTTTTGACCTGCCTCTGGTTAGAGTGATATACTTTAGTGTCCTTAAGAATGACCAGGGCTGGATGTTGCCTGTTCTTTGGCTGCATCAGAAGCTTCTAGTGCCTCGCTCTCTGTCCTTGATGAGGATCTGTGCAGTTTGAGATACCTGGCTGAACTGACATGAGCACATCTGTGCTTTGTGCAGTGAAGTGGTTTTGCACTGTTCGGTGCACATGTGCAAATTTATTGTGTCACTGATGAACAAAGCTGGGAGGGGAATGTTATTCTGAGTCATTTATAAAGGAAGCTATGAGAATTATTCTGAGAGGTTGAGAAAATTCAGATGTTAGTAGAAAAATGGAACTGCTAGCAGCCATGCAGCCTATCAAAGGAGACTGGTCAGCAGCTAAACTTGTCATCTGGGGAGGGATTCTGCGGGCTTCAAGGGCACTGGCATCATACCTGCAAACTGTAAAATCTAACTACGGTTGGTGTTTCCTTTGGGTATTGTAAGTCTCTGGAGTGGAGTGAATGCACCAGAATCCTAGCTTTCATTTAAAGACTAAGTGAGCTTGTAATTTATGAAGGAAAATTTGAAAATACGATAATTCAAAAAATTAAATGCATCACCACTTTTTTTTTCTTCTTTTTTAAAGCTTTTAATCTCTGTGGTGTTTGTGAACCTTGGGAGTCTACAATAACTCAACAAAACTGGTTTTAAGAGTAATTTAAATGCCTTTACAAACCCTTGGAATTGGCACTGTTAAGGCTTTCCTGTGATGGACTCACATAAGATGCACATTCAAAGCAGCAGCTTTTATTAGCCAGCTGTGAAGTATCCTGTGCTGCTCCGTGCAGATTTGTGGGGAAGGAAAGGGTGTTCTACTGGACACCCCCTTTCTCCAGAGGCCTGAAGCAAAGGCTAGCAGTCTGCTCTTTAATACTTAGCTTTCAAAGTCTTGGAATGATGGCCCTCAGAGGTACATGAGTATTGGTGGGGGGTGTTTGCTTTACGCATGGTTAAATGAAGAGCTATGAATGTTTTATGAGGAAAAGGGAAAGAACAGTGAGTGGTTCTGATTTCCAGTCCATGCCAAGTTGTTTATTCCCAGTGAAATGCCTGCAGCTGACCGGCGGGGACTCAAGGGACAGCCTTTTCTTTCACAGGAGTAGATGACAGTCGCATTTGGAAATGAGTGAAAGAAATACATGTTTGGGTATGTGCCAAACAGTTTTGTTGTCTTTATTGTGGATGTATTCTGTCCATGTTTGGACTGAGTATTGCTTTACTTTGTAAGTGCTTTAGAGTTTAGAGGGGGCTCAAGGGGAATAAGATGGTTCTTGCACCAAGAGCAGCAGGGTCTTGACATTTGCTGTCATTAAGTGATATGTAAGTGAGTATTTGAGATGGGTCAGTTAAGAATAAATATTTTTTAATAAAATGTGTGATAGTAGGGAGTTCTGAGGAATGCAAGCCAGGTGTAGTACATTTTGGGTCTTGGTGTAACTGGCATTCCAAAATGCTTTTGCAAATTCTTAAAGGCAATTTTATAACTGCATTGTTAAACTTTATTGGAAGGTCTGCTTCCAAGCTGGGTTTAACAATGGGACGTTCAAAGTGGCATCTTCTGGGGAGAATAGATGGTCATCATTTCAGCCTGAGCTTGGTTGGGGGAGGCAGAAAGATTGTATTTCCCTGTTAGGCTGTCTTTGTTATGGGTGGAAGGTACTTCATAGCAATAAAATGTCTCTGGAGCATTTTCATGCTGTAGCTCAGTTCTGTTTTTAAAGTAGATAAATATAGTTGACTCTTGGCTCTGCATTTAACACAGTGTCTCATGTATCACTTTAATATATTTTAAAGTATCCTCTGTCCTGACACGTCCTGTTATTCAGCAGGTGACTGAGCTTTTATCAGGGCATTGAAGATCCCTGTTAAACCTTCTTGGACTATTGCCCGTGTGCAAGGCTTTCAAGTTAACAAATTACCCACAGGTGTATATGTTTTCAAGCTCAAACTTTTGGGTAACCTCTTCAGAAACCTGGTTTGTTTTTCCTTTTTCTACTATCTGTGGTCTAAGGGCTGTGATACATTAATGTAATAGTTTATTAATATTCTTGTTAGTAATGTTAGTATTGATAATTATTAATTATTCTTTTTTTTTGCTTTGTTTTTAGAATATTGTTGTAGATTCCTCTTTATTCCTATATCTGAAAATTTGCACTGCATGTAAAAGTTTCAATGATCGGGTGAAAAAAACCCCCACATTTTCTTCAGTTAATAAAGGCTGTGGTTAAAAACGTTGGCCTAAAATCTGTAGATTGCTGCCACAACCCTTGGGTTTGCCAATATATTTAGCAGTTCTCCTCTCAAACAAGCAGCAATTTGTGCATGCTCTTCACAGTTTGCCATGAAATTTTAATCATCTTTGCTACTTGGGCGTTTGTGTACTGCGAGAACGTTACTTGTGTGCATAACACACCCAGTCAGAAATAGCTGACCTGGTGCCTGGTGACTACAACACATGGCTTAAAAAATGCCTCCAAATTGTGCATTTTGCTGTCTTGAAAGCTTGAAAACTTCCAAGGGTTTTTTCATAATTCTGTAATCCTGGTTCTTCCCCTCTCTGAGAATCCTGGCAATTGCCATACATGTCTTGCTTGCTTGTTTTTGTCTTTCCTTTTTTGCTCTGCTAATGTCTGCCACACTTGTGTTTCCTTGTGCCCAGTCCTGCTAGTAGAACTCACGGGAACTAGTTTTTGTTTTGCATTTCATATGCTCTGGAGTTTGTAAACCACTTTTTGGATACATATTTATGATAATTAAAAATAATCAAAACCAATAAAGGTGTCCTGAACATTGCTTATTACCTTGCTTATACAGAACATTATTCTCTGCAGTGGGTAAATTTCTTATTTACAATCTGTACAACAGCTGCCCAGTAAGAAATACTTGATTGGCAGCTGATAATTGGAAGCTGGTGTTTTCTTTCCTATGTCTCAAATCCTGCAAACCCCTCTGGAGAGGGAAGTGCTGCTTTGTGATGCCAGTCTGGTCCCTGCTGCAATAGCAGCTGCAGTACCTGATGTCCAGGGTCCCTCTTGAACCACATCTTGCTCCTCTGCAGCCCTGCACAGCTCATCCTTGGGTTTTGGCGAAGGGGTTTGAGACTGCTCGTTGCTTTGGGAAGGGTCAGGGCATTGAGAGCAGCACCTCTGCGTGGCTCAGAAAAGCTGCAAACATCCCTGCAAGGAAACCTCTACATGTTGACCCTGCTCTGTGCTGCCTCCTCCTTTCTGCCTCCTTCGCTTGGACCACAGCTAACATAGCAAAGCTCAGCAAAAACACCTGTATAGCTTGAGCTACACAGGTGTGTGGTGATGGGCAGCAAGGCGCTAAATAGCTCCCTCCTCTACCCTCCCAGCCCTCTCTTGGTGTCCAAATCCAAATTCAAGGACTCTCTGCACATTCTCTCTCAGCGAGAAGGTTACCGCATATGGAAGATGAACATCCTCAAGGGGACGGACGGGCTGGGGATCCAGATAACAGGAGGCAGAGGGTCAAAGCGGTCCCCTCACAGCATCATCGTCACCCACGTGGAGGAAGGCGGCTCCGCACACAGGTGAGGTGGTGGTGCCTTCATGGGAGTGGGTGTGACAGAGTATCCGTGGCTATTGCTGCAGCTGAGGTTCATGAGACACATGTGGAGGTTTTGCCCTCCTATTGTGTGAAGGTGCAAATGTGACATTTTTAGCATAAAAACTTGTTTTCGTGTTGAATCACTGAAGCTTTTTCTAACGTGTTTAGTCCAAACCGTAGACAGATCAAACACTTCCTTGGCGAAGGAGCCTGATGACTTGTAGGGCTTTTTCTGCAGGTCCCTTTTTGGAAGATGGGCCTTTCCCATGGGATCAGCAGTGGGTGTATGTGGGTCGTGCATCCCAGGGTGCTCACTGACAGCCTTGGCCCTGTTTCCTGACTGGTTGGAAGTGGAGCTGTTGGTCCCTGGCCCAACTCCACAGGGTCACAGAGAAGACCTGAGGGATCTCAGCCCTGCACAGAGGGTGAGGTGGCTTCAGTTATAGCAATGATTTCCTGGGGGCACCTTTCTGAGCCTCTTTTTTTTGAAAATAACACTGCACTCACTGATCAATGGAAGCTTAGTGTCAGCAAGAACACGTTGTCCATGCCTCCATGTGCCACCGGAGCCCAGCACTGGGGGAAGACCACCCTGCAGCTCCATGTTCCCACTCTGTTTCTGCAGGGATGGCAGGCTGATGGCTGGTGACGAGCTCCTCATGATCAACGGGCAGTCGCTGGTGGGACTGTCCCACCAGGATGCTGTGGCTCTCCTTCGCTCGGCCGCTGGCCTGGTGCAGCTGGTGGTCTCTAGCAAGGTACAGACCTCTCCTGCGTGGCCTCACAAATGTACATCCACGAAGTGTGTGCAAGTGCTGCATCAAAAGGGCATCTTTTTGATAGGGAATCACGTATGGACATTCACTTCACTAAATTTAATGTACAGTGAGGGGAAATGCAGCAGTAGCTGCCGTAAATATGTGTCAAATCAGCACAGTATAGACAAACTTAATGATCTGCTTGTATTGTCACTGTCATTCAGTGTGCAAATGTGTCTGTGTTTATTCATGCAGATGTTACCTCAGATTTGGCGTGAACCATTTTCTTAAAATACATGCTAAATAAAGCAGGCTGTTCTCAGCCTTTTCTGCTTCCTGCCTGTGTAGCCTCTGTACCTCTAATCTCTGTTCTATCTGTGTGCCTGAGGTTTCTTGATGATGATTTCTTGAGTTCCTTATTTTGTCCTTATTAATAGCATGGAGTGGAGCTCTTACAGATAAAGGAGCGTGAAATTTCAGGGAAATGAGAGTGGAACTCATTTATCAGTTGGGCTCTTCCTTCTGCTTTGATCACAGAAGAGGTCGAGGGGATATTAAAATAGTATTTTGTCCATCGTTTAAGAAAATCCTGCCAACCCACATTCGCTCTTCTCCATGGATGACATCCTGCTGCCCCCTGACTTGGGTCGCTGCAGGTGTTCAGTGGGAGGCCAGTTGACTTCCAAAAGTGCCCAGGGGTCTCAAATAAGAACCTGCTTTCAGGATGGGTGGGATTCATCAGGGACATTGAGGTGTTCAAATGAACATTTCAGTGCAAATGAACTACTCAAATACCTGCATTTCCAGGATGTCAGCAAGCCGCTGTGTCAGTAATTTTAAATTTTTTCTTGGCTTCAGCTTCAGGTTTCCCTAGCCATCCCAATGCAGGCTTTTGTGGCTTTAATGTTGCTTTTAATGATGCTCTTATGGCTTCCTGGGATGCTTTATGCTCATATTTTTCAAGAAGAGGCTCTATTCCACCATATTCAAAGTGAAGAGCCTGTAACTTCTCTAGCATTTCACTTACACAGTGAAGTTCATTGAAGATCTTCCATAGGTTCACAGCCTGGTATTAACCCCACCAGTGTTTATTCTGGAAAAAACACGCTTTTACATGACGTAGCTACATTTTTCCTTTCCTTTAGACTGTTGGACTCTGCCAAAACAAAAAGCAGTAGACTACATGTTAGTAGTTAAAATTAAGTGCTTGTTCACATGATGATGTCATCAAAGTAATCGTCATGAATAAGCTTACGGCATAAAACTTCACATTCCTGTTCAGGCTGGGAATCTGTTTGACTTATGCTCTGTGCAGTTGGACAGTTTTCGTGTGCCTGGGAGATGGACTTGGAAAGGCAAGCAGTGGGGAATCCAGCCTGTGCCATGTTTCAGGCAGCCTCAGAAAAGGTGTAAATAGATAGCAGCTCCCTCTGGGCATTATTTGTTGGTGTAGGAGTGCAGCCTTGCCTTGTGGCCTGGTGTGTGCTCAGGAACACAGAATTTGTTCTGAAAGCAATAAAATGAGAGTCTGTCTGGCCACTGCATTTGGCTGATACACATTTGCCTGCCAGAAAAGATGCCAAAGCCTGGAAATAGATCTCGAAGCATGTAGAGGATTGGTGGGTCAGTTTTCATTTTGTTCTCCTAAGTAGGGTTGTCAGTGTATTATTCTTATGCATATTCTTAAACATTTGAAGGGAACATCCTTAGGGAGGGAGCAAGAACACAGAGTGTGATTTGGGATGCAATGAAATGAGTAATGAGGTCTCTAAACTCTCAGTCTGCTCACAGTGATGTTTAATAAACCTAAAATGAGGAGGAGCAGGCTGCTGGAGAAGCATTTATTTTAAATTCTCCTTTATGAAATCTAAATGTTTTAAATGTGTACTGACCTATGTTTATTATATATACACTTTAAAACCAGGCCTGCTTTTTATAACTGGATCATTAAAGTTTGAGCACATGGAATTGTGTAACAAGAGGAGGATTACTGGGGAGCTCACACTGGGGAGGTGAAATGGAGCAGTTTTACTGTGACACTGCTGTTTTTCTGCATATGATGTAACAGATTTTGTTGTCTCTTGGGTAGGAATCTTCCGAAGGGGATTTTCTGAAGTATCCATCTACCAGTTTGCCAGACTTGCTTAGCACTTGCTCAGTCCAAGACTCTGACTCTTGCACTGACAATAAGGAAAACGAAGAACCAGATGTGAAAGGAGTGAGTGTGTCTCCTGAAAAACTGGTCACTGTAAGTGTGGTTTTGGTGTGACATTGTTACTCTCTCCCATGATGCCTATTTGCATCTGTCACATTCTTCTACAGCCCGACAACGGAACAGGTCCTCAGGACGAGGCAATCCCACCCAGCCCTTCTGTGCATGGGATGTGGGTGAAAAGCTGAAACGGGGATGGCATCTACCACCACCACAGCACCTGCCAGCTCTGCCACTGTGCTGCAGCAAGGCAGCAGCACAGGGAGCAGGAACTTGCAAGTCCTCCGGGCTGTGTCGCAATCATGGTTTTGTTTTTCTCTCTGCTGTTGGATTGTTTTCCACCCACTTCCACTGCTTTTGTTGGATCTGGTGCAAAGCGTCTCGCAGTGCTTACGCAGTTACACGCTCTTCTTTCCCCTCCTTTTGTAACTAAACTTCTTTAACAGTTTATGATCCAAGCTTTGAAGTTTGTATTTGCGCTGTTGAAGCCAACGGACACTTTTCAGGGGAGAGAGAGGGATTTATGGCTGTGAACCATAACCAAAGTTCTGCTGAATAAATGCTCCATGTTGATAATCTCACTTGCATTCCCTTCAGGGCTGCATTAAGAAGAGATTAAGTGGGTTATTGTTATTTATTTGTAATGTAACAGCTCTCTGAAACTTCATCAGTCTTCTGGGCCTCTGTTGTATAGACAAAGAATAAAATGATGTTTCTAATCTAAAGAGCTTGCAAACTGGTTTTCCAGCAAGGAAAAACAGGTGGATTCACTTGAAGCTTTTATCTATTTATTATTTTCTGTTCTTGTCCTTTTTTTTTTCCTTCCTCTTTTCTGTAGCAGTTACAGTAAATCTCCTATACCTTTGGATGGCTCAAATATGATACTGGTTTGGTGATTTGTTTTTATATGATATTCTTAAATCTTAAATCTCAGAAAATTCTTTTCTGAGCAAAAGTCTGCTCCTCAGGATGAGTCTCACACTGTAGTCTAGCTGATGCTGGTGTTCACTTCCTACCTGCCTGTCGTCTCTGACATACTTTGAGTCAGTGTTTATGACAGTTCTCACTCTCACACGTTTCTTTACTCTGACAAGTTTTATTTCTGTACTGTCTTCTCTTCTATGTGCCAGGGCACCTTTTTGGTGGGAGGAAGAGAAAAACAAATAAATGGGGGATGCTTAGCATGCTGATGATGGTGTAGTGTTTGTGTGCTAACTTGAGTAGGCACCTAAGCATTCTTTTCACTATTAAAATACTTTAAATTCTTCTACAAATCATGTTTCGAATTTTTCATAAGGCTGTGGCTCAGAAACACTTAAATAAAAATATCAAAACTTAATTATGTGTGGCTTCAGGGTGGAACTCCCTGGCATTCCAGTGACTCTTTTGGCATATGTGAGGAATTATTTATCTGTTAGTTTGCTCCTGTCTTCCAGCAAGGCTCTGGTTAGTTGTCAGTGATGGCTTTTTTATCAAGTGTTTCCTTTCATCAACATAATGCTCAGGGAAGCTCAGGGTAGCTGAGGTACATGTGACATGTGAAGACACAGCTGCATGAGCCTCCCAGAGCCCTTCAGCGTGGGCCCAAGTTTGGAGCCTCCCTCAATGTCCATGCCAGTGCCTCTGCAGCTGGCAGTGGTGGTAGCCTAGTTCAGAGCCAGTTGGATATGCCTGCTTGGCACTCTTGCCCCTGATGGCAATAGCTCTGCTTTCGTAATAAACCATTGAGAGATGGAGAGGAAGTCCCAGAAATCTGGGTACAATAAACACATTAGAAGAGTAGCAGCAAGATTATCTTCTTTTCACCCTTTCTATTAATTTTTTTTTTTTTCTAATGAAAGGATGTAATTTAGAAGGATGTAATAAATTTTTGGTGACTCTCAGGACCTCTTCTGCTTTTGCTTGATCTGCAGATGAAATCATTGCTTTTCTGATCTGAAGCATTTGCCTTGTAGTTGCTGTCTCAGCCTCAGAGTGCGGATGGGTCTCTCTGCAGCCGGGGGTGGGGAGTCTGTGCAGTGTAGACCTCTCAGCTCTACACTCATCCTGATTCATCCTCATCAGATCAGGGCAGCCCAAGCTGAGCTGGGCTGTGTAAATCCTGTGTGCCACCAGGCAGAAAAGAGGAAGGTAAATGTGTGGAAAAGATAAAATTCATGGGGCTTTTTCCCACCTGGCAAGTTGGGGAAGACTTTTCATATCAAAGCTTAGAAGCAGGTTTTGAGGCCAGTATGAACTCAAAGCATCACATGATTTTATTTTTTAAAATATCTGTATAGTCACATCGATTATTGTAAAATTGCTTTGGAAATCACTGTTCTTTGCTTCTCCCACGCTCTTGATGATCCTCATGTGTCTTCTCTTTCTCTCACATGTATTCCATTATATTTATACTGTAGATAAGGGATGACAGTGTGAGGATTAAAGCAGGAACTAAGCTGACCTATTTTTAATCAGTGCAAATATAATGGTATTAGACTTTCAGGGTGGGTGGTACTCAAGGACTGGACCAGGTAACTGAGACTAGTGTAAAAGTGAGATGTCTTAGATTTGAAGCTGATTCTCAACCCAGGTCTGTCCAGGAGTTACCTTTCTCATCTCTGACAAGAGATGAATGGATTTTCTTGTTTACGGGGCTTTGTAGGGGTTTAAAAGAGATGCTGTCAGGTCCTGGGTGGTTTTGTAACAATTAGTAAAATCAGAGTGATTTGTTGTCAGCTGAGGCTTTGCTGTCCCTTTTCTGACTAGAACTGTGTATATCTAATACTTAAGCAAGTATGGAAGATACTTCAAAAAAAGATTTTGGCAGGGCTGTCCAAGGTTTTATTTCATTAACTTCTCTTTGAATGTAGTTCACTGCTGATTATTCAGAAGCGTAATTGATAGACCTGATGGACTTGCTGTGCATGCTTTGGCACCTGATTGCTTAAAGGCTGAACCAGGCAGAAAAAACAATCACTTAGAATGAAGGTATGTATTCAAATCTTCATCCTTGTAGTTACTTAGAACTCAGCTGGTCCAGGCTCTGAGGAACCTGATCTAAGCTGAGTTTGTTTTGAGATGGGGGCTAGACCAGGGAGTCCCCAGATATCTCTTCCAACCTGGCTTACTCTACAGCTCTATGAAAAAACCAATAAAAAAATTAAAATAATCTTTTATAGGGGCTAGGGGTTAAAAATTTTCACTGTGAGCAAGTTCTTTAAAACTCCTGAAGTTCAGCTCCAGCATTTTCGGAAGGGAAATAGTGTCTGAACTAGTCAGCTTCCCCAGGACACAGCAGAAGAGTCTAGTGACACTTGAAAACTGTAATTTAAGAGAAATACGACTTTAAGTCTTACTTGAAAGTCTGCTTGGTAATTTTCATTAATAAAAATTCATAATACAATTTAATTGGAGTTCTGTTTTTACAGTCTCCTTGTATAAAGTCTTGTTCAACATGAAACAACTCTTAAAGTTCTAACTTTAATAAAACTTGTGCTGCCAGGCAGAAAAAGAATTGTATTAATACCCTTAAAGTGCATTTCTTTCAGAGCTAGTTTGGCCAAAATGTACCCTAACTTCAGAGACAAAATACTGGGCCAGAGAGTCATGTTGTTCTAAATGGTCCTGAGACACTTTGGCGGTTTTAAACTCCTCCACCTCAATCCATATTTTGCTGTGTACAGTTGACATTGCTATTTTAAAATGTCATTATTTATGTCCAAGTGAAATAGGATAATATGATAGTATTTGCCTTGGATGATTTATTTTTTAATCCTAATTCACTTTTACTAGTATTTCTGTTCTTGAAATTGAATCTGTCACTGCAATGCTGGCTGATGGAGCAACCTGGGAAATGAACTCTAAAGAGAAAGCTTATCTGCCAAGAACTTGCAAAGTGTCTGGTGAATTCGGGGCATTTTTGGTCTCCATACAGAAGCATGTGCTGTTCTTAGTTGCTTCAAAAGTTAACATCCTTTGTTTCTGGTAGTGCTGTATTGTTCAATACATGATGGTCCGAGCATATTTTAAATGTTCAAATTCAGTGACCAGCTTCACGTTAACAGCTTGAAATCCCAAAAAGCTATTGATACAAGAAGAAGGTGCCTGCTTTGGAAGGTTCAGATCTGTAGTTGCTGGAGGCAGGATGGAAGGCTGAGGACTGTTCATCTGTACTTAAATCAATCATGTACTCTCCCCTGGGTATCTGCCATTTTTGATGCTGGAGGCAGCACCATGAGCTGATTCTATTCCATGCAGGGTAGAACTGTACAAAAGAGAAATTTCTTATTTGGGAAAGGAGATCTTTATTATCCCCACCTGTTGAGTGGGAGCTGGGAAGGGAGACAGTTTGCCTCCCCGTGCCCAAACTCACCATGCAGGCAAGCCCTGGGGTCACAGCCTCTGGCAGCACCCCCAGCTTCATGACCCTCTGCTGAGGAGTGTCAGGCCCTTTTTTACTCACGTTTAATTGTTTGGAGTTGACCTGAAGTGTGTGATGTGTGCCTTCACATCAGCTGTGAGTGCGTTGCATGTGGATGGTCATGACCCAGCAAGGTCATCATCCTCCTACCAGTAACAGAAACAGGATGTCTCCTGTTAAAGTGTCTTGCGTGATCAGGGTTACCTGATCCCTGCCAAAACCCACTTGTTTCGGGGTTTTTTTGGAAGACACGTAGCTGAAAACATACAAACAAACCTGTTTGGTGAATAGGAAAAAATGCATTTGTTTAACTCCGCTCCCTCATTTGTGTTTTTTTACTGAGCTGTAGGACTGGCTAGTTATTTTCTGCCGTGAGCCTTTCTGTCTTACCAGGGAATCTATACATAATTACCTGTAGCCATGCAAGCATAATAAAGACAGGGATAACAATGCCATAAGTTTAAAAACAGTCTTGGGGTCAAAAGTTCTTCTGGAAACACTAGGAGAGAATTTCAGAGAAAGCATTAGCATTGAGAAGGAACAGGAAGCATAACTCAACAATTAAATGTGTGCAGAGCATGGGGAGGGGCCCTTGTTACTTGGAGGACTGGAGTGTTTGTTCCCATTAGGGCACTGCAGTCTCAACAGAGGCTGCAGAAACATGGTTCATTCTTCAAAAAGCACTGCCTGGCTGGGAAAAAAGCAAGAAAGAGCTTTTGCTGGAAGCAATTTGCGGTGAAATGATTTACTTGGGGTGGAGGAGAGGGGTAGAAATTGAAGAGCCTGATGTGGGGCTTGGTTGTGACCAGTCCTTGTCCTGGGGAAGGATTCATTTAACTCCCTTCTTCTTCAATGGTGAGGGCTGGTGATGTTTTCAGGTCCTGACATGTGTCACATCACCCTTGGAAGAGGCAGGCAAGGGCAGGGTCCATCTGCACCTCGGCATGGTTCAGAGCTGCTGCTCAGCTGTAAATGTTGCATTTGTTCCAAGTCTGGCAGTACTTTACCTTTCTGAGGTACAGTCTTGTCCGGCATATCCATGGGTCTGTGCCCATGCAGTCTCTTTCACTCATGCTGTAGCAATGTAGTCGTGCTGGGTCCTACAGTGACTCCAGATGTGAGTTTTCAGAGTAAGTATAATTAGGAATTTGGGCAAGAGAAAATGACAAAATATTTGGGGACCAAATCTTGTTCACACAGTGTGTGTAGTCTCCAGAAGCCATATCATATAAAAATAAGCAATTGCAATTTATCTTCTTGATGGGGGATTGTTCAGTGGTGGTCTGATGGTGGTGGTGTGACACTGGTCAGGGCTGGAGGAAAGTGTTGGCATATATTACGTGGGTTTGGGGAGGAGGAAGAGTGCTGAAAGGCCCTCAGGGGCACCTTGTCACTGAGATACTGTTCTTTACACATTCTAAAATTCACCTGTCAAGGAAACATTAACATGAATGTCTTCTTCATGTCAGGAGGGAGCTCCTCCCAGCACTCACATCCTTCCCTGTGCCTGGCTCCCAACCCTTCTGGGGCACTTCTTATTGCCTCCATCTTAAAGGCAAGACCAGAGAAAAATCATTTCACCCAGGGGCCAATACTTGCAGGTTTCTTTGTAAACATAATGCAGTCTAGAAAATGTGAAATGGCCCTTGTTGCTTGGGCTGGTGGAAGATAACCTTTTTGACTCGACCATAAATATCAGTGTAGACAATGCCCAGAGTTTTAATTTTTTGCTCTTCCTGTGTGATATGCTTGAAAGCCGAGTCAGCAGAGCAATAGAAACACAAGTTTATCTACAGTGCAGGTTCTGCGTAGTCTTTGTTTTTGTGAATGAGGGTTTTTCCCATAAAGCAACAGATACAGTACAGCCTGTCTTTGGTTGTTTGGATAACTGCCCAGTTTTGAAGGAGATGAAGTGCCTTTAACACGCTAAAAATAACACCCTCATGGCACTGGAACAAGAGGGATGCTGACACAGCCATGCAGTTCACATACATTAACAGAAGGATGATAAAGGCTCTAGGATTTGAGAGTTAGTGTGAATGTAGCATCATCACATCTGCAAATTCTTGAGCCTGTACATGGTCCAGTCTTGGTTGGGCTCAGGTAAAACTCCTTTGAGATGCATTGTGCTTGAATAAATGCAGCCCATGTAATGCATGAGGCTTCACATCCTTGATACAGGTATGAAAGACACTTAATGCATAATTCCATACCCCCTTGTATACTAAGGATGGTGTAATATGCGGGTTTGGAGCTGAAATTCAAAATCCCACCAGCTGCGTCATGGGAACACTTTCTGCAGCTGTGGGTTGATGTTGTTATTAGGAAGGTCTTTCTTCATTCTCAGGAGAGTTTATTTTGAGGACTGATTGCTTGCTTTGTCCCTCACTGAATAGAAAGGTGGTCATTTTTTTTAAAAAAAGGACCAATTTATTTGTTTGTTGTGATGCAAAGGCTCCAGATTTGTGCTAAGGCGTGAACTAACTGTTTATTAAATCAAATAACACAGGAGCTGAACGAGCTTTTCACACGACTTGAGTTCCATGTTTGTCACAGAATCAAGGAATCCTTTAGGTCTCTGCCGTTTACCAGGACCGTCTTCTGGGACCTCTTTGCGGCACATGGAGACACCTCGTGGGCAGTGACTGCATTGCATGGAATGTGTCCTGCTTTTTGATGTTCAGGAGTGAAAAAAGGATAAAGCATAAGAAAGAGAACAGGGATCTGGTTTTGTGCATTTGATTTCCTTTAGCTTAGATGCTGTTTCCAGTGAAAATCATAATATATTGCAGAAGTATAATCTGGTCCAAAAGGGACTGGGAACTGTTTAGCTGGGAGCATCTTACTGTTTTCAAGGCTTGTGTTGTCCGTGGTATGTGTTTCTTGGAGAACTTAGCTGCATTACCCATTTCGTGCATTTCTTCGTATTTAAAAGGATATTCTTGAAGTTTTTTCTCTTCAAAACAGTAATGTTAGCCACTCTTTGGAAACCTGAAAATGAAATGTACTCTCTTGACTGCAGCCCCTCACCAGTAATGGAGTCAGCACAGCTGGGATCCTTCTACATCAAGAACCAGCCAGTATCCTCTGGACAGTGGTCAGCACATTGGGGCTGTTGGTATCAAACACATTGAAGAAGGTTTTGGAGTGTCTTTCCTGAGTATTCTGGAAGATGAGAGTAGCTCAGCTCTGCCATAGTGCATTCCCAGTCTGTTTGCTGAGGCTGCATGAGCAGATACTGCTGCTGGCTTTGTGCTGGTGAATGCCGGGTTATGTTTCTTGTGCAGGTTTGTGTATGACTACTCTACAGACTTTGTAAAGAGCCACAAAAATAACTGTTGGGGGATTGTGCTTCCTGCAGTGGATAGTAATGCTCTTTCTAGCAACTACTGCTTTATATTGAAGGCTTAGGGTGGCTTGGGGTGCAGGCATTTGGTGAAGTGGCCAGACTAAAATTCTTAGGGACCACTTTAAAGGCTTTTGTTTTGTTTATTTGGCATTTCCACCTATTCAGAAAATAGGGCAGCTCCAGTTCTTGGCTCTTTATCAGATTTCCTGATCTGCTGCTGCACATGAACCAAGAGTTTTCCAACACTTTCTTTAAAATTAAGTAATGCAAGCTTTGGGTTCCCATCTCTTCTGGCTGGGTGGGAGGAAGTACAGGCTACACCTGATGGTGCCAGCACGTGTAATTCCCAGGCGAGCTGCTGGGGAAGGTGTCTCGGTGCTTTGTTTCAGCAGTGGTGCTAAATACAGCCCAGCCCTGAGCCCTCTGGAGCCTCACTGATGGAACCTGCCCTGACCAACGTGCAGAACTTCTCTCTGCCCTGTCAGTTTTGCACCAGCGGAAAAACCAGGGCACTGGGTGTTTCTGAGGTGCCAGTTAAGGCACTGAATTAATGTTCACATGGAGATGATGTTCCTTCTCTTTTCCTCCCTCCTTGGCTCCGTGTGGTTCTCTGCGTTTGTGCCATGACAGAGGGGAGCAGCAATGCAGTGCCCTTTGAAAGAGGGGAGTCCTCTAGCTTGCGCCCAAAAATTACTAAATCTGGGTTTAAACTGGCCTTCTTGTGAGCCCCGTGGTTCAGTTGAGAGAGCTGCCTGGGCATTGGGAGGTGCTGTGTTTTGGAGAATTGCCCCTGGGTGCTGCAGCCCCTGATGCAGTGTGTCCCAGCTCATTAGTCTCCTTCCAGGGTCTGGGCAGCTTAGTACATGTCTTAGTGTAGTAAGGCATGGAAAACTCAGTGCTGTCCAGGATTAGAAAATCCATGTCCTCTGCATGACTTGCAGTGCTAATTTTTGTAAATTGCAGTGCCGCAGTTTGTAATTTATCTGGGAGATGGATTCAATTAAACTGAAAAAGAGCTAATTTAAAAGTGAAGGTATTTTACTTTCTGTAAGAGGCAAAGGGGCATGTGGAGTTCCCTGCCTAGCAGATACATTTAAGGCTTAAAGCATGCTGTGCCCCATAAAGCAATAAATAATTGCACAAATAACTGGAACAGCTAGAATTATAACAGATCTTGGAAGAAAATCTCAGAAACTTTGGGAAAGGTTAAAGGCTTTAAGGCATCAGCTCTAGTGTCAAGGGACTAGGAAGAAAGACTTTGCACAGGGAGCAGGTGAAGCCAGGTTTGCATTGGGTGATCTGCATGTTTTTCTGAAACGTCTGTGCTGGCACCTTGTGGAGATCCATTGGATTCATCCTGATGGCTGCCCCACAGAGAGCAGCATTGGGGAATTTCATGAATAAGTATTTGGAGTGGTGCTACTTCAGGAAAAACTGTTCTGGCTGTGTTGGGACCAAAGAAGATGAGGAATTATCCCGTGGATCTGTGCAGGGACACAGCCGTTCTTCTTTGACATCACTGTTCTGAGGAAGGGGGGTGGTCTTGCTGGTGGACCTGCCTTGCCAGTGCTGGTAGAGCTGAATTTTGCCTGCTGCAGGCTTCTGAGTCTGATCCTCGCTGTTTCACTCCCAGACTATCAGGTTAAACTGGTCTATATGGTCCTGGTGCTTGGCAGAGCAAGCCAGGCTGTGCTGTGGGGAATCAGGTGGGCTTGCTGTTGGGAAAGGCAGCAGCTGAGGAGCTCTGCAAGGGCAGCAGTAAAGATTGTATCATCCCCTGTGTGCCGTCTTCGGCAGCAATTGCCAAGCTGTTTGTGGTTAAACAATGCAGACTGTCATAATCCTGCTCCTCATCTCACCTAATTAAGAACCTGGTCATGCTGGAGCTTTGCCCGAGCGAGGACTCCGAGGGCAGTTGTTCATTCTGGTGCAGTGCCAGGACCGTGTGTCCCTGGTAGTGCCATTTCCTTTGAAATCAATTGAGATGTCATCGTCACTTGATCCCGTAGCTACTTAATGAACTGGCAAAATGGGCTCTATTTTTAGATCTCCTTTCAAACTACTGTGCATGTTAAAGCTTCTCTTGTCCTTAACACTGGGACTGCAGTGGATAGGATTTACTGGTTTAGTTTAATAAGAGACCTACAGAACTGAAATAATAAGCTTCATTTCCTTGAAAGTGAGGAAAATTAAAGTGGCATGGTTAAATCTGGGCAGCCGCCTGGAGACAGTAAAGCGATACGTTCATGGCCAGAAGGATAAGGTGGAGCTGAGTTTTTCTTCTTGTCTGAGTTATGGGAAAGCCAAATATTACAGACACATGCCTTTAGGGAGTTCTTTCAAGCTTTGTAGATGGGATTTTTAAGTGTTTTCTGAAAAGGATAAAACTTGGGGTGCTTTACTAGGGAAGCTCAACATCTTAAAGAATATCTAGTTCATTCCAAATGCTAGAGTGTCTTCCTCTACATATCTGTAATTAATATCAGAAAAATACTTCCGCTAAAATAAGAAAGAAACACAGAGATAGGTAATTTAATTTTTTTTTTTTTTGCTTCTTACTGTAAGCCATATTGGATAAAATATAATTTCAGGAAGCTGCTGAGAATGTCTTGAGACTTTGCCTGGTATCTTTGTTTACACACACGTGCCTTTCTGAGGATCATACGTGCGGTTTGGGAGTTCAATGTCTGTAAATTCACAGACTTCTGGATTGTGCAGCAATGGGGGGAAGGAGCTGGGGTTGCACAGTTTTAATGCCAGTGACAATTGTCTCTTGTTTGTCCTCCTGTTTCGTTAGATGGAAATGTATGTAGTTGCAGAAGGCACCTATAGTTCTCTTCTGTAGCAGAATCAAAATAAATACAGGCAAAAAACAAAACTCAAACCCCATGTAGCAGAACACAAGATGTACTGAATGGCTCACCCTTGTGCCTGGGGTCAGGGTGGAAATTAGCCCTGGTAGAAATGATTTCAGCATCTCTTTGTATGCTGGTACAAACTAAGTCCTTGTTTCTTCTGTCGTCTGAGCTGGAGGACGTGGTCCAGCTTTGGGCTGGGAGTTCTGTGGTCTCACCAGGTGTAACTGCCTGTGTCCATGCAGGCAGCAGAAACCAAACAGCTCCAAACTTGATCTGGGTTGTGTTAGCTCCAGAAAAGTCAGGTTGGGCCCATCCCTGTCTGTCAGGATAGTTAAATAGCACACTGGCAAAACTCCCTGCTTTGGTGAGGCATCCCTCTTGTTTTTCTTCATCCCTGTGCTTCACGTGTTTCTCCACCACAGAGTTAGCACTGCTCCTGTGCACCGGTGGTTTCCTACACCTGTAAAACACCTGAAAATAAACTGTGTTATAATTGTGCAAATGATCTTTACCTTTCTAGGGGGGGAGGCATTGTGAATTCATAAAGAGTGTTTTTGCTTGTACGGTAAATTTCATTGCAACTTGGTGAGATCCATGATAGCCTGGCTCATTTCCAGACACTTCCAGATACTTTGGCTGTGGTCCAATTTGTGATTTTTGGGTTTTTGAATCTGACGTCTTACATCTCTTCTGGAATGAGTCCCTCATTAGAATGACCAAATCATAAGTGCTGGAGTTTTTTCATGCTGATGAGTGAATCAGATGGATCTGATTTTACATGGAGCTGTGAGCTACAAAACAATTTGACACTAGAAGTGGACTCTCAAGTATTTGCTTCAATGTCTTGAAAAATTGACAAGAACTGGCTAGGTTGTGCAAACTTCATGTAAACTAAGAGGCTGTTCATGTTGAAAGGGGGAGGAATAAAAAGCAGTTTCCATTAGAATAAAAAGCAGTTTCCATTCCAGCTTCCTGTTTTCTGCCAGTTCTATGTTTTTCTGAAGTTTCTGCCCTTTTAAGTGAAATCATGAAGTCTAGACTCTGTACAGAAGATAAACTTCGGCTTTCTTGGCTTGGGGATAAGAAGAACTGGGGGATGGGATGCGGGTTCTGGGAAAGACTCTGATCATTTTTAAGATTGAATAGTAGAAACAGAAATTATTTTTGCAATGAAGTTTTTAGAGACTTGGGTGGGATTTTTTTAAACTGACTTCCAGCAACTCAAATAGTATGTTAAAGATAAAATACAACTAGTAAGGGTCGCATTGACAATTTTGTCATCCTTGCCATGAACTGTCTGAATAATCATGCAGAGGATGCTTAGTGGGTAATGAGGTGACAAAGTAAAAGAATTAGTGTGTACATGGGGGAGTGTGTTGAGGATTGCAGTGAAGTGGCACATCTAGGGAAATGTGACTGCTGTAGCTCGTAAAGGAAGCAGTGAATGGAGAAGGAGTTCACCAGCATCTTCCAAAACACATGGGCTGAGGAGAGTCTTTTCCCATGGGCAGCTCTCCTCATCCCTGACCACATGGGGACATGGGACATTGTCACCTATGTCTGAGCAAATACAGCTGGTAAACAAACTCCTTCTGGTGCATTTACTCAGGGTTGTGATTCCACCTGTAAATTTAAATTATGCTTTTCTAGGCTTTTTTGGTACTTACCTGTGTAATCTTCTTAACTTTCTATTAAATAAGCTTTTCACCCATTGCATTGGCTTTCAGCTGGAGACACTAACAACAAAATAACACTTCTTAAAAGTGGTTCTTTCTATAAAGATGGGATATCTCTGGAAGTTTGCAATAAAAGGCTACATCAGAATTTTGTTAAAATGCCTTCAGAAGCATCTGAATGAGGTGCCATCGGTGCTGGAAATGTTCTGGTGACATTTGTATGATATCCTGCAGAGGATGCCTGGCTGTACTGAGCTGTACCTTTACTTGTACCCATTGATAAGATTTGCAACGAGTGTCCAAAGGCATTGCTGAAAATTGCTTATAAAAATGTGTGCTGGCTTAGTAGAATGACATGTTTTGGAAACAAAAATGATATGCAATGGAATTTTCCGTCTGTTAGTAAAAATACGAGGAATCCATCAACTTCTCTAGTTTATAAGATTTTTTTCTCTAATTTTTTTTAGGTGATGGAAACTGAGAAGTCTCAAGATCCAGCTTGTGCAGAAGTGGCCAGAGGAAACAACCAGAGTCCAACTCTGGGAAGTGGCATACTGAAATACAGAAGTCGCTCACAAGGTAAAGATGTGGTGGTAAAAGACAGCAGTAGTAGAATTTTTCTGTTGTGTTTTTATTTTAGTTCTGTAAAAATGAGGTAGCATTTCTTTCCTTTGAAGATCATATTAGTTTATTTTGGAAGGAAAATCCCATTTGTAAGATGTTTGCATTCAGCCTCCTCAGCTGAACTATTGTAGGGGCAGAAATACTATGCAAAACTTTGGAAGCTTCTTTTTTGTGTGTGTTCATTTGTTTTTTGTTTTTCCTCTTCTGTCTCTTTTTTGAATATTTGTATTCTCTGTATATTTCAGTGTGCTGTGAATTGAGATGAAGGGACATGTTTCAACATGCCATCATCAAATGCCCATTATGGCGAATAGTTGCCAAATTTTCTGTTGCTTTGTCCCAAGTCCTGACAGTAACATGTGTGCAGAGCTTGATCTTGTTCTCATCCCTAATGCTTTCTGAGGCCCCCTCCATCAAGTATTCACCTTAATGGCTAGTTACTCAGATATTTTTAGCATCCTCTAGGGAACTCCCTTGCCTATAGCCCATGTAACTGTGTGTTGGTGGCTCTCACCTTGGAAATCTCCACGGGTGGGTATTGTTTTGTGGCACTTGGGGATGTGGTGTGGCAGCGGGCTTGGCAGTGGTGGGTTAATGGTTGGAGTCAGTGATCTTAGAGGTCTTTTCCAAATCGAGTGAGGCTGTGAGTCTCCGTGGTTCTCACTGGGGATCCAGTGCCTGTTGCCATGAGTGCTGATGCCCTTGGGATGTAGGTGAGCCTGGTCTGCAGTGTGGGAAGGGAAGCTGCATTCAGAGATGAGCAGTAAACACAGAAATGTAACTGTTCTTCCTGAAGAAGAGAGGGAGAAGTGTTGGGAAAGGGTTAGTTGTAAGTCCCAGGAGGGTTTGGGAGCAGAAGAGGTGCCAGGATGCCAGGTCCTGCCAGGATAGCTATCTTGTCAGTGTGCAGCAGCCTGTGTGCCAGGGGAAGGGGAGTTTTAAAAACAGAGGTAATTTCACACGCCCAAAGCAGAGTGGGTTTAAATTGCACTCTGGGTAGCGAGTACAAACTCTGCCTGTGGATGTGTCAGCAGCATTGATTTAATGCTGAGTGACAACAAGAGGCTGCCCCAGCTCTGTGCTCCACCCCTCCCTGGCACTGGCAGTGATGCTTGTGCAGCCTCCAGGCAAGGAGGAGGTGCAGAAAACGTTTGCAGCTCTCCTGGGCAGACTTGCAATGTTTCTGCCTCAGCCCATGAGCTGTGAGCCCTGTTCCCAGAGCATGGACAGGGCAGTGAGGATGAAAGGAAATCAGACCTTCTGCTTTCCGGGTCAGCTCCATTTAACATTGCTTTAAAGTAATCTTAAAATCTCATCATGAAATCCAGCTTGTGCAAGTTTGGTGTGTGTCTTGGGTTTTCATCTGTAAAATAGGAGTTAATGGCCCTTCCCCGTGGGGAAATGAAAAGGATAAATGTGCGGGAACTGCTGTGACTTGGGGATCCTGTGGGGACCTTGGAGAAAATGAGAATTGGAGGAGCCCTGGTGTGAGGAGCAGGATACTCTGGCTAATTACAGGATGTCCTTCAAGACAAATAATTCTTATGTGAACCCTGCACTCTTTTCTTTGAGACATCTAGGATTGTTGCCGGAAGGAAAGAAGATAGCATTTATTTGGCACCTTTTTCCTTTTTCCATTCCACAAAAAATTCCCTCAAAGTGACATGACACCTCGTAACAGAAATGAATACTGCTACGGTGTCAGGTCTTTTAATTTTAAATAAACGAAGCTTGAGAGGTTAGTGCATTGGCAAATGCCATTGTATGTGAACAGATGAATTTTTTTTCTGTCCCTGGGCTACCAGCTCAATTAACTTTCCCTTACTACCACGACTGACAGTGCTGAGGAGTTCAGCATCATTGAAAGATTGTAGAAAACATATGATAGCCTGAAAAGCTCTTGATTGAGTGTGATCAAAACTGGTTTCTAACTGCCTCATTGGGAACTGAATAGCAATGTTTTAAGGCACTCTTTAAGTTGGGATTTGCAGGAGGTGATTGTTACCTGTTGGTGAGAGGCTAAAGCAGCTCTGAGACGTTTGCAAGATGTATTTCTGTGGTTTTCCTTAGGTGCGGGATCGCGCTTGGAGTCTGTAGGAGAAGATGATGAGCTGACAGTGGAAAACGGTGAATCAAATTATGAAATAGCAGTGAAATATTCCCGGGGTGGAAGAAAGCACTCTCTGCCCCAACAGCTGGAGTCAGCAGGAGCCAGACAGGTGGGTGAAAGGTGGGACTGGCTGTGCTCAGTCCTTTGACATCTCTCTGGAGCTCAAATGAGAGAGTGAGGGTCATGAAACAAGACCATGTAGGTACATCACAGGGACTGAAACTAGACTTGGGCACGACCCATTGGCCACCTGTGGAGAACTACTTTAAGAATTGTGAGGGGGAGTACTGCTTGCTATGGCCACGAAGTCCTAAGGCTGCTGACTTAAAAATCCTACTGCTCTTTATTTTAATGATTGGATAATGTAGGCTTTTCTTTTTCTCTTTTCTTTTTTTTTTTTTTTTAAACAGATAAGGACTTGAGTATTTCATGAGGTTACCTTTAATCTTTTTAATTTAAATTGTGACTGGTACATTACAAAGTGTTTCTACTGTACAAAACGTGGGAAAAATACTGTGACAAGATTCTTTTTGACTGTGAATTCACTTTGACTGTGGTGAACTTGAACTTTTTTTTCTGAATATATCTGTGAGATACTCCATCCTCTTCCCCAACACATGCAATTTTCCCAGTATGACATCCCCAGTATCTGTGCCAAGCAATCAGAGCAACTTCTCTTATTTGCTGATGTTTGTTAGGACTACCATATTGTCAAGAAGTCTACCCGTTCCTTCAGTGCTGCCCAAGTGGAATCTCCATGGAGACTGACCCAGCCGTCCATCATTTCCAACATCGTCCTGATGAAAGGGCAAGGCAAGGTGAGGATTTCTGCATGTGTTTGGTTTCTCACGTGTGGCATTTAGGAGGTGTCTCACATACCAGGGTTTCCAGCACCTCTCAGGATAGCCAGTAATAATACTAATGGTAAACAAATCCTGTTTTCAAGCATAAATTCCAAAGTTATGCCTGCAAAATACAAAGGAAGTGATGTTCGTGTCACGGAAGGGTGGCTTTCACCCAGATTTGGTGCATCTCATCGTTACTGAGATAAATTAATAATCTCTAAATATATATGTTTATGCGAAGTTGGTGCAGCTACAGAAGAGTACCTGTTCACCTGCATATTTATGGACAAGTGTATTTTCTCTCTTTGGAATCTGGATATATTTAAAAAAAAAAATACTGCAAATTAAGTGTTAAACCCAAAGACAGGTTCCTGGTTTACTGCTTATTTGAGAGCACTGAATTCCCTGGGTCAAAAAGTCATCTTCTCTCCCTGCAATAATTATGTTCACACACTTGCTGGTTGAATGCTAAGGAAAAATAGACAAGCATTAACCCAGGTGTATATTGTTTTCCCTAATCTAATACACACTAGTATTGGAGCTGTCATTTAAATACGCTAAAAATATGGATGTCTTTTCATGAACTACTCTTTAAAGTCATCAGATAGATGTGTTTTGGACTAAAACTTGTTTTGACTTTCAAGCTCAAATGCAAAACAAATTCCTTGCTGTGCTCTACATTTAGCAAAGAGTTAGAAATAGTGACTTCTCTGGGTATACTGGCTCACAGTTGTTTTAACTTTCCTTGGTTTAGGAGCTTCAGCTCTTTATAACATTTCCAAGGAAAT
Organism: Calyptomena viridis; assembly: GCA_013390005.1. NCBI lineage: Eukaryota > Metazoa > Chordata > Aves > Passeriformes > Eurylaimidae > Calyptomena > Calyptomena viridis. The sequence continues at coordinate 297,176 of WEIV01008419.1, read as the reverse complement.
ATTTCACCATTTTTCACATACTTATTTTTTGACCCTGTTTTGCTCCTAAGATTAAGTTATTCCTCCACAGGGGATAAGCCATTCTGTCCTGCCTCTCTGCAGTTGGCTCCAGGGAAGCCGTTGGGAACATGCAGACCTAATGATCACGAACTACATAAAACAGTTGCTGTTCTGGTTGCCTTCCACCCACCTCTTTGGGTGATCACCTGTGTTAGGGATTGCACTGTCTACAATTTGTGCAGTAGCGTTTGCTTTATTATCTCTGTGCAGACCTGGGACTTGAAAAGTTTTTCCACAGAGTTGGTGGCTGGGAATGAAATGTTTGCCTTTAGTTTTTCATCTGTAGGTAGATCTGCAAGGGCTGATTTTCTGCTATGGAGTGGCAGTGCTTCTCTGGAAGGTGGGCTAATGTAGGAACCAGTGGACTTTGCAGATGCATTTCTCCCAGCTGATCCCATGGACCTGTGGGGGGGAACTGCTTTGTCAGGCAGGGGAGTGCCAGAAACCTTCTGTTTCCTGTGGATTGCTTTACAGTTGATAATTGCACAGAGAACAGTGAGTTGTTTCTGCTGCACAGCTAAGATGCTTCCTTTCTAGAAATCAGTAATGTGTTATCAAATTACTAGAAGCTTATAACTTTGGTGGTCTGCTTTTTATTTACGTAGTAAAACAAAGGAGGTGGTGGTTGTATTGGGTTGTTAACTCAGTGCTTGCCCTGGCAGCATCCCTCAGCTGGAGAGCACTACCCAAGACACTAATAATGTCCCTGGCTTCAGATTACTATAGCACAACGATTTTGCACTTCCCTTGTCCACCTTGTCAGTGACTTCTCTCTTCATTCTGTAAAATGTATGTACAGCAGTGACAAGAGGGGAAGTATAGGGAGGGGAGATTAGATCAAGGAAGTTATTTGTTTGGGAAATAACTCAGCAGAAGGGGGAGAGGTTCATTTTGCTCTGCTCATATGTTCACTGATTAGCTTTGAAGATGGTCCCACAGCCAAGTGGGGCACTGCAGGGGTGAGATCTAATGGATGGAGCCCTGGGGAATCTATTGATCTAGATTTATTTAAATACAACATGGTCCATGTCTCCAGAATAATTAAAAATGTACATGTGCATGGTAGCCCCCCCATATCATTCCCATTTCAGCTACATTCCTGACATTGTAGCGCTGACCTTATGTCATGTTCTTAAGCTTTTCTTCTTCCTGAGGAAATGTAGGATCTGTGACATAAGAGAAAACAGCAGTTAATCCTGGATATAGATCCCAGTGGTGGGAATCTACTCTCTGTCAGTTTAAATGCACTGTGCTACCTTTTTCAAAATGAGAATGGAGTAACATAAAGCCATTAACCCAGTGTTTTAAAAAAAAAACAAAATAATGTCAACATGCAATTTTTGCTATCTGAGCTTAAGATAACTTGCTGTTACTTTTTGGCCTGTTCAGTGTGTTATTACAGTGAAAGAAACGCAAGAAAGAAATGCAAGGACAGAGAAAGGTGGCAGTGCAATTCATTCAAAGGTTTTGTGTTTTCACCTTTTTTTCATCTCTTACATTACCAGCTGTCTTTCTTACACAGGTAATAATAGAGTATGGTGCCAGCTGTGTGTCTTCCCTTTTCTGTAGGGTCTTGGATTCAGCATTGTGGGAGGTCAGGATTCTGCTCGTGGACGCATGGGGATTTTTGTGAAGACTATATTCCCAAATGGAGCAGCGGCGGCTGATGGAAGGCTTAAAGAAGGTATGGTAGAGAGAATCCAACTTCATATAAAGGACCACAGTGGAGTATTATTACCGTTCAGCTGGAAAATTCAAGGACAGATTTATTTAGGCACCTGGCCATCAGCAAGAGGGTGTGGAGGGTGTAACACACCCTGCTTGTTCATCCTGTAGAAGATCATTCATAGCAATTAACTTGATTGTATTGCATATTGAGAAGGGGAAACTACAGTATGGTGGTGGGTTTTTTCCCTTCCTCTTCATTGAACTTTTATTTGCCCAAACTGTGAGCTGCTTTGGTTGGAGAGGGTGATTGACAGTAAGGAAACATATATATATATAGAGAGAGAGATAACTAACATCTGGCTTGAGGAGGAGTTATATAGAAGGATGTGTTTGGGAGAGGCTCTTTTGGGCCCCTTGTGTTCTCTGAGGCTCTTGGTATGATTTTGACAGGAATCAACAAGTAAGAGGCGTAACCAGAGAAGGAGAAGAGGAAGCATGGCAGTAAGATGACCCAGCTGGTTAGAGAAGCAGATACATCCTGACCTTATTACTGCTGTTCCAGTCTTGATCTCTGAGCTGGATGTGTATCCTGCTCTGCGTGTGTTGCACCTTGGTCTGAGTGCTGTGGCAGACAGACAAACTCTTGCGCACTGTTGGAAAATACAAAGTGACTACAAGTGTAGAACACTGGTTTACAAGTCTCCTGCAGGGCTTGTGTTACTCTGCTTCCACAGAAAGCTGCTCCTGTGTTACTTCTCGTATCATCATTCCCTTCTTTATGTCTTATCACACTTGTTGTATTCGAGGCTGCCTTTGGTGCCAACTCTCACACTTGCTGCCAGAGGGAAGGTTGTATCCCTGCATCATAGGTTGTGCACTTGCTGTGGGAAGCCAATAAGTAGCAGCTGTCCCATAAACCCAGGAAGTCTTTGCAGACTGTTTGTGGCTTGCATACTCTCTCTTTTTTTTTTTTTTTTTTAACTGAGGCTAGGAAAGGAGAGTAGGGGTAGACATAGCTGATGATATTGCCCCATCTGATTTTGCACAGATGCAAGTAAAATTGCAGGAAGTGGATCTGGATCATACTGACCCTCCCTTTTTAATAAAATTAAGGTAGATGAACACAGTTTGGTGTAAGTAGGAAGACCCAGAGCCTGGAAGCATGTTCCTGGGGGTCAGAAGGATGCTTGCTATTGCGGGGTGTGAGCTACATGCTTCTCTGTCCCATAGGCATTTAGTAAGAGAACATAATTGCTTTTTGCATGCGGATGCAAGGTTAGTTCTCTCTGAACAGGCTTTGAAGTGATGTGCTGTAATGTTTCACTTAGTTTCTCATTTCTCATGCTGATGCTTACAAAAGAAAGGCAGTTTTATAGTCCCTTTGAACTTCATGTCATAATCACCTATTTTCAGACTTTAGTTAAAATCCAAAGTGTTTTCAGCTTGTTAGTATGAGAATGCCAATTTAAGGATCTCTGCTGAAGGAACAGTCTTTACTCTGCTAATTTATCACTATTAACTTGTAGAGGCATTATATAAGTGAAAATAAACTGAGAACAGTAAAAGGCTTTTTACTGAGTAGTTAATTGGAAACCTCAGAGTAGAGGATCAGTACAGGAAAGATGTTTTAAATCTTTGTGGTCTTACGTTGCTGACTTTATTTTTTTGTATCTAATTACTAGGGGATGAAATCCTAGAAGTTAATGGAGAGTCTCTACAAGGACTGACCCACCAGGAAGCCATTCAGAGGTTTAAGGTAACATGGACATAGTGAAGGAGAGATTCATGTTCCTCTCCATTCACTGCCGTCTTGTACCTTCAGCTTTATATTCTTCTGCTGCCACGAATTACCACAGGCAGGTTTACTGGCAGGTGTTGGTGTATTGTGTCACCTTATGGGGGTTCTTTGATGTCTCTGCAGCAACTCAAGAAAGGAGTGGTGACCCTGACGGTGCGCACGCGGCTGCGCAGCCCAAGCCTCACGCCCTGTGTGACTCCCACCTTGCTGAGCCGCTCCAGCTCCCCCAGCTCCAGTGCCAGTGGTGGCATCCCAGTCCCTGGCCTTGATGAGGCAGATGGCTCCTCCTCCAGCCGGAAAGGGCCTGGTCCGAAGGACAGGATCGTCATGGACGTGACACTCAATAAAGGTGAAGGTCCACTAATGTGGTCTTGGAGGACAAATCCCTGCTTCTTAGGGAAGTTTTTGGAAATAGGCTAGAGACTGTTATATCCAGGGCACCTGTCTGTGTCCATCTGATCTGGAAGCAGAGGATGGGAGAGAAAAATATCCTCTAATGCAAAAAACTTCTGAAGAGTTCCCCTTTCCGTGTTTTGCTGCCCCAGAGCCAGCAGGGTCTTACAGGCAGCACTCAGTGTCCACACTGCTGAAAGAGGGAGGCAGTGAGATACTGGGCAGAATGTGAGTCAGTCTCTTGGCAACCCAATTGGCCATGCCATTCTGGAAAAGGGCAGCTCCAGGGAACACAGATCTGCACAGGGTGTTGAAAAGTTTCTGGATGACCTGTTTGAACTCTACTTCAGGGTTGCTCTCATTATCAGTAATTGCTCATGGTATGCTTAAAGCATATGCTATATCTGCTGGGACAAATATACCTGTTTTTAAGACTTAAATATAGTGATTTTAAGGGTTGGATTCAGAATTTGGAGAGAGAATGTAAGATGTCCAGCAATTCCTGCTTTAGGGATGTTATTACCTGAAAGAAAGCAAAGGTGAAAGAGGGTAGAGGTGATCACTGAACCAGAGATAATGCCTCAACTTCTGTTGTGCCCTGTTGCTGAGGAATGCCATGCAGATATTTAACAAAAGGGAGCAACAGAGTTGGTAGCATCTTCTGTCCTCATGTTTTCTGCAATAATTTTAAGTGACATCTTTATTGAATTGCTGCCCCTTCTCCTTTGTGCATTGGAGCAGATCAGACCTTGTGTGACATTTCCAGGAGGTTCTCATGGCACACAGTATTTTCTGAGGGTGATGGATCTTAGAAAACAGTCAGGATCAGCTATTTTCTATCCTTGTTTCACTTTTTGGTCTTGGCTTCCTGACTGACTGCACCTAAGGCCAGCCCTGAAACAATACATGAGTCCTAATCTCAGATGGGATGTGGGAACACAAACACTTGTGTGTCCTGTGTGATTACAATCTGCTGCATTTCTTTGTACTTCTTGTTTTTCACAGAGCCAGGGGTTGGGCTTGGCATTGGTGCCTGTTGTCTCACACTGGAAAACAGTTCTCCCGGGATATACATTCACAGCCTGGCCCCAGGATCAGTGGCTAAAATGGATGGCAGATTAAGGTTAGTTAAGCAGAAACATACTAAAGTGATTTTACAATAAAATCCATTAAGACTTTGGTTTCACCAATTGGTTGATATAGGTGGGAGGAAATTTATACTTACAGAGTTCATTAAAAAGAAGACATTTAAATAAAGACTTTCCAAAGTGGTTTCAAAAACCCAGGAAACAATATTCTGTGTGCTGGAAGCAGCTCAATCATTAAGGTCTGGGTTTGGTTGGGGTTTTTTTAAATTGTCTATACAGAAAGCCGAGCCTAATAGCACCCTTTGAGAAAGGGGAGCAGCAAGAATTGCAGCCTCATGTCTTTTTTGTGAGAATTGCAGCCAGAGACCCTAGACTGGGAGGAAATTTGCAGAGCTTTGCTAAAAGCTCAGTCACCTGAAAACTCTAGTAAAAAATGCTGGGGAAGGTGTTCTGCAGCTGCCTGTGCATGTGTCTTCAGCAGTGCTTTTCTGCCTGTATTGTCAGTCTGTCAGGATTGCTGCAGGCTGACCTGCCCCCCTCATTTACTCTTCATGGACTTTGGATGTCTTTAAGGAACCATAAGAAAGAAGCAGTCATTCCTGGGGTTCCCTTGTGCTTTACACTGGGTTAAGTGATGGAAGCTTACTTGCTGTTCCTCTCCTGAAGGCTTTATTTTTGAAAACAGTTGGAGGAGGTCTTCCATCTTTCTGTGTTCTTGCATAAGTGCTGGTGGGTGCTGGGAGCATTGCTGTGGAGGGAAGTTGTGCTAAGACACACTGAGATCCACACTGCACGCACGTGCAGTGTGAGCACTGGTGCAGAGAGGCTGAGTAAATGCCTTGCTTTTGCATGGGTAGAGAGTGTTTTCTGTTTCCTTCCTCATGAGGAAAACTATGATAGAGCAGTTTGATTTCTTGGAATAAGGGAAGAAGATAATTTTATGTTGGCATTGCTGCCAAAAACCTGGAAAGTTTCTACTATATAGAAATGTGTGTAGGAGACAGTATTTAATGGTAACTTGCTTACATATAAGCCCCCTTGGAAAAGATTGCAGTGCTGGTTACGTCTGTATGTAACAGCTGTATTGTTTATTAGGTTTATGTGATTGATTATATCCAGGCATTCTTCCCAGATTTCTAGCTTGCCTCACTGAGACATTGCTTCTGTTGTCCCATCAGCAATTTATGGCTCCGTAGGCCAAAACTTGCAGGATGGTTTTGATTTTTGGAAAACTTTGTTAATCAAATACTGGCTTTGCAATGCCAGGAGATGCTTGAATCCAAGTCCTCTCTGTCTGGCTCCCCTTCTCAGGCATGTGGCTCTGTAAGTGACTCCATTTGTGTAGTGTCTAATGGCTGTCTAAGTCCAAAGGATGGGCAGAGCAGTGAGGTGATTGCAGAACTGATAGGGTTCCCCTTTGCTTTCCTGAGCCTATACCGGGAGTGCAGGTTACTGAAGCCCATCATACACAATTGCCATGTTGCCTTTGGTGTATTTACTCTAAACACAACTTCATTGTCACAAGTAGCCCATCATAAGTCAGCAGCAGTAGATTGTTGGAGAAGGTCTGTTCAAAGCAAATGCTTCAGTAATTGTGGAGATTGCTTTAACATATCCCTAGTTGATGATACTTTCTTTTGAATGGTTCCAGATGTCTGAGCACCATAAGCAAGAGTTAAGAAACTAGGAAAACACAACTAAACAATCATAGAATCATGAAATGGTTTGGGTTGGAAGGGATCTTAAAGATCATCTCATTTCAACTCCCCATGGGCAGGAATCTTTCACTAGACCAGGTTGCTCAGAGCTCCATCCAACCTGGCCTTGAACACTTCCAGAGATGAGGCATCCACAGCTTCTCTGAGAAACCTATTCCAGTGCTTCACCATGCTCACAGCCAGAATTTCTCCCCAGTGTCTCATCTAACCTTGCCCTCTTTCAGTTCAAAGCTATTCTGTGGTCCTGTCACTACATGCCCTTGTAAAATCACACAGTGTGTTTTCCTTTCAGGACATTTTTGTGTTGCTGCCTTTTTTTTTTTTTTTGTGGTGGGTTCTACATGTTAATTTCTAGCAAATACAGGCTTATCAGGCTCAATTGTTTTCATGGAGTCATCTCATAAACTCATCTCTAAATGATGACTTTCTTATCAGTGTGTTAAGTAATTCAATATGATGTGAAGGAACAGCCCATCTGAATCTCGTTTTTTCCTTTTCTGTGCTTAAGAAGTATCACAATACAGAACTGGAATTGAAGTTTACATTCACCTGGGTCCAAATGCAGCCAGTTGATTTAATAGAGTTTTTAGCACTAACAGTACGTCAGTGATCCCTGAGCCTCCCTCACAGAGTCAAAAGGACTTAAAGCATTCACATCACCGGCAGCAAGAGCAAGACCAGCTTCTTTGCAAGTCACATCTTTTCCAGACACTTGTGTCTTTGAAGAGGCTTGGCCATCAGCTGAAAGTACAAGTTTTTGAGTAAAAGATGATTGTGATTAACTGGCTCTGTGTCTCTCTGCAGTCGGGGTGACCAGATCCTGGAGGCAGATTCTGTGAGTCTTCGTCACGCGGCATTAAGCGAAGCCTACGCAATCCTGAGTGAATGTGGACCAGGTCCGGTCAGCCTAATCATTAGTCGTCATCCCAACCCAAAGGTGAGGAGAGAATGAGTTAGTGTATTTGAGTTGCTTTGATCTGGTGCTGTAATTTGAGTCTTGCTCTTGGGAAAGCAGCAAATGAAGAATACTGGATTTTTCTCTCTGTGAAGTGTGCTGTGCAACATGTCAAGATTTTAATGATGCTTCCCAGTTTTGTAAGTCGTAGCAATGCTGGACTGTCCCCGCTGCTTTTCACTTAGTCATCCACTGATCAAATGCAATTTTCCTAGAGCTGCTTGAGTGCAGCATTCCCATCTTTCTCAGTACTTGGATCAAGTAGCAAAGCAAATATGGAACAAGAGCTCTTCCTCCTAGAAGTTATTTTGCAGTTAGTTTGTCTTTGAGTAGAGTATCATTTAGGGCCAGGGATATAAATATCAACAGATTGAATTGATCAACTATAATAAAGAAAAATCTGTCCAAAGATCAAATCTTCCCTTCAGGAATTAAAATGTGAGAATTTACAGTGTATTCCTACTGTGAAATCTGTGCAAGATCAATTTGGAAATAAGGCTGTGTTTACAAAGTAAGTGTTTTCAAGCATTTTTAAAAAATTGATGATAGAAGATGAAAGCCTTTTAGCTAAGCTATAGGGAATAACAGCTTCTTTTATTTCAGTATTTCAAAGAATTTCATGAGTGCATGAAACCTTCCTGCTTAAGCAGGAATGAAGCTGTAAAAATATTTGCATTAGTGGGTCCAGAGAGCTCTGACTTTTGAACTTGTGACTGCAAATGGAGGCCTTAATAAAGCCATATCTTGGGGAACTGGGGTTTCTCATTTTATAATTAATCATGTATTTTCTGCTAAATCATATATACGAACAATCAACAAATAGGGGTCTACTGCCCAGAGTTTATTATCATTGCTGCAAGGCCTTGTGCAGCTAGAAAGAAAGAGACTGTAGTTCTGTTAGTTAAAGGTAAGCATGGAGAGGGTAAAAATCTGGCTTATAGCCCAAGATAACAGTATTTCCAGTGAGTCTGTGTGCTGTGCTGAACCAACATGATGGTTCAATGTGATTGCATATAGAATTTTTGGAGAGTTTGTAAGTTAGCATGAAATAAAAACTCCATGGAGTAAAGCCTGCCCTTTCTTCTTTGTCCTTCATCTTCCTATGGTGTGGTCTTGAAAGCTGATGAGGAACCTAACCTGGTTTTTGCTGAAAGGAAGAACTGAGTTAAGCTAATTGCTTGCTATTACTCAGTAACAGAGGGAAACTATTAAGTAGCTCCTATTACAGTTTTCCATAAGTGATATTTAAGATGACAACAAAACCTCTGCCAAGAAATGCTATGAAAAGCTAAAAGTTGAGTTGGAGAGACCCTAAAGCATTTTTGTCTCCAGGCAGTATTGAATTCATAATCTTTTCCTGGTTCTTTGGAAGAGTGTCCCTATGGGGACCGATATTTATTGTTGTGTTTCTGTCACCCAGTTTCTGAAAGCACTGGGGAATCTATAGATATGAGTGGGGTATTTTATTTTATTAAATTTTATTTTATGTTAATAGTTGTTAATAATATCCCAGCCTGCAGAGTGGCCTTAGGAATTCCTGTCCAGTCTGAAGTGCCTGGGGCATAAAGGATACTAAAAATCAAAATTGGCAGAGCTTGCAGAGGTGTGGATTTTTGGTTAACTTTAAACAAATACTGTAGTGTTCCCAGGACTGGTTTCATTCTTGGTAAATATTGTGCCAAAAGGCTCTGGATCATAGTCTCAGTACTTGGTCTGTGTCCTGTAGGAATTCCTGTGCCCCAGGAGCACAGGGGCTTTGGTTTGCTGTAAGGTCATGATGCAGGCTGGAAACGGAGATGTGTTTTTACGAAGGTTCATGTTATTTTGGACATCTTTATACTGAATGTCTTATTTTATGACACAAAAGGTCCACAGTACATTTTGTTGCTGATTATGTTCACTTCAGTGTTTTCATTTACTTCCAAGAGAAATACCACAAGATTTTCTCTCTTCTTGTTATTCTGAGTGAATATGGCATTTACAATGTGTTTAAACTGCTGAGTTTGCTTCGGAACCTTTCAAATCTTCATGGTTCAGGAAGATTCAAGTTTCTAGTCTCAATTTATGCTGAATTTTAATTCATGTAAAGCAATGTGCATAGAAATTATTTTTGACAGAATTTGCTTTCTGTTCTTAAATATGTATTTCTTCAGACTACCTGTTCCTTTTAAAAAGTTATATGTTTTCCAGTAATATGAATTAAGTGTATGGCAGTAATTAATTACTAATCTAGCAAAAAAATGGTAAATTAGGTTTTATTCATAAACCAGAGAAACATCAATTACCAATTACTGATTTAGATTTTCTTTTTAAAAGGAGAAATGAAAATTAAAAAGACAGCTAATATTATGGGAAGTCTGGTATTCTTCCGGTAGGTTAAGTGTAGACTAGCTTAAGTTTCTTTCCTTGTGCAAAGCAGTCTTTGTCTATTTCAAAGTAATATTTTCTTAATAAATCAAAATACAGCACTTGATTGAGTTAAAATTAGGCTGCAATAACTTAATTTGATTTCTTTAAGTCTGGTGCTGTTTTATTTGTTTGTATAGTGTGGCACTTGGATGCAGTCTTCACGTAGCTGGCTTCTGCCTCCTGGTTTCTGCGGGAAAGTGGCATGGAGAGAGTCTGAGTCAGGGAATGAGGACTTAGAAGCTCTCAACTAGGTCTTTATCGCATCTTTAGAAACAGTAGCATACATGGAATGTATGCAATTAGAGCTTTGTCTTCCACTTGACTTTAGGTTTCTGAGCAGGAGATGGACGAAGCAATCGCACGTACTACCCACCGGGAGAGCAAGGATGCCAGCTCCTCTCACGTCACAGGTGAGAGTACACGTGTTCTTCTAGTGTATGTCCCCTTCCAGATCCAGAAATACTTATGGGCATGCTCTGAGGTTCTCTAGCATCAGTATTTTGAGAGCTCTCTAAACAGCAGAACAGCGTACAGAGTGTCATCACTCTCTCCATTGCAGAAATTTTAGCACAAACACCCAGTTCTGATGGTTCAACTCTGTGGCTCGTGTTATTCGCTTTGTTGCACTAGGCTGCCAGGATCTGAAACTAGGATTGCCAAGAGGGGTTGCTGTGTTCTTTTTTCAAGATGAATGGGGAGCACAATGTCCCAGTAGGAAAAGGATAGGAGGAATCTATTCCATCTCTGTATGCTTGCCCATGTCAATGGCAAAAAAGCCTCTAAAGTATTGTTGTGACCATTGAAAAAGTCCAGATGTTGTGTACTGGACTCTGTTTTAACTCTATTTTGATCTTTAAAGTTACGTCAGAATGTGTGCCTGGGCATCTCTGTGATGTGTTTGAACTCCAGACTTAGCACTTGCTAAAATCTGACAGATGAAAGCAAACTCTTGGCAATGGCGGAGTCACCACTAAGGTGATACTCAGACAGAAGTATTAGATTTGTAATTACTCCCTTTATATGTTTGTCAGCTAAGACCTATTTTGAAGTTGGCTTTGCCACTAGCTGCTAATTTGTCTTTGGAGATTGCCCCTAGTCAGCAGCGTGCTCCATCAGGTGAGGAAGACCATCTCCTACTCAGTGCTGTCCTGGGCCTGGCTGGCATAATATGTTTCTGTGGTAATATTCCATTTGATCTGAGGGAGAGCTTTTGAAAGGTTAAATTTATTTTGCTTTAGGAAAGCAATTCAGATAATAAATAAGTGGGATTAAAAGCAGCCATCAGCTCAGAATGTGAATTAGAAGATTTTTGGATATATGGACCACAGATCTAATTTTTGGCATCCAATTAATTTGTGTTTAACAGGAGCTGTACAAAAAAGTCCGTCTCCTAGTGTGAAGGCCAAACAAGGAGAGACCACTTCTCCCCTCAGCTGGACTATGAAACGCTTCCTGGAGCCAGCAAGCCGGGTAAAAGGATTAGATGCAATAAAAACAGTGTCTGCCTCAAATTCAGCTCTTACTGAAGCTTTTGCTCGATCAAGGAGTTCAAACCCAAACCTGTATGCTCCTTCCCTGTCACATGGGCTCAATAAGAGTGTTTGTTTCTTGTGTCACACATTCAGATCGTGGCAGCAGAAAGCTGCTGTTTGTCCGAGTGACTGCAGCCTTTGGAAGTGATGTGCTGAGCGTGGCATAGAAGGCGGTGGTTCCCACCTCCTCCTGCCACCTTGAAGGCACCACTGCTCTGTGGGACACAGAGATGAAGTTAGCAGTAGGGACCTGAACCTGTGTGTAGAAGGCTGGGCACTTACTCAGTATAGCCATTGCAGTGATGAAGCCTTTTTATCCTGGGAAAGCCAAGGAAGCCATAGACACTGTGTCCAGACATACAAACTCTCCCTTCTCTTAGTGTAGAAGGTGTATAAAGGGAACTACAGAAGTGAATGGTTTCATCCCTTGTTTTTGCATTGAACCACACCAGCAAAGTAGTGGGATTTGGAATCCTTTTTTGTTATACTGGCTGAAAGTTTATTGATGTGCATCATTTCGGGCATCCAACTTCAGACAGTTTGGCTCTCAATATGCTGACAAGTCCTCTATTTTAAAAATTGGCTTTAAACTTTATTGACACACAAGTGTGAGTGGAGTTTGTGGTGCTCACATGCAGGCAGGGGCTTTAGGCAACGCTGACAGCTGGTCACCTGGCTCACTTCTTTCCAGCAGGGATCTGTCAGCTCTGAGGCAGAGCTTTCCCAGTACTTCTCACACGACAGTACAAGCCATCTCCCGTTTGCTGATGCTGTAACTGGCTCCTGTGACGAAGAGCAGCTCCGTCAGAAGAACAGAAACAGTTTGTTGGATGATGGCAACCTAAGTAAGCAATGGAAATGTGTCTGGTCATTTGGCTAATGGGGGGAGAGTCACTGAGCACTGAGTTGTCTTACAGGAGGGTTACAGTGATCCCTGTGCTGGTAAGAAATACTGGGCAGCATCGTGCAAGCCAGGGCTGATCATATGAAATTCTGGAAAATTGAAGGGGTTTACAACAATGCACATAAATGCCCGTTTCCATGGTATTTTGTTGAAATTGCTACTCTGATTATGTGAAAATTACTTTAGTTGATTGGTTTGGCTGAAACTAGATTGACAGCATTGCAGGTTGTTTTTTTTTTTCAGATGACTGGTGATCATCTGATTTATTACATTTAGATGAAAGTGTTTGTAGCTATCTCAAAACCACAATTTTGAAATGTCACACATAACCTTGTAAAAACAAACAAATGTGCAGTTTGACATTGGATATTTTGCATGTGTGTCTTTCTCCCAACAGTGATTGACTAAAGAATTTTGTGTGTTGTTACTGACAAGCACCTGGTCTCAGATTCAAAGGATATTACATTTGTTCTTCCTTTCCCATTGTTCTCAAGTACTTAATTTCTTTGCCTAAGACTTATTTTTCTTTGGAAAATATTTGATGTTTAAAAGCATTTTTACATTTCTAAGTAGCCACCAAAGAAAGCAAAACAAAATAACTTTCTACAAAATAAGATGCAATTCTTTCTACGCAGTATGTGGAAAGGGTTCTTGAGGTTTGCTAGTCTTGAGTTTAAAATTGAGTGTTGTGTGCTTCAGTCTTTGTTCAGGAAAGCAATTTTCACTCTCTGTAAGTTAATGCAGGCAGTTGAGAGCTTAGATTTAAGCAAAATGTGAAAGAAAATCTGTTGTTTAAACTAAAATATACATTTGAATTTGTATCCCTTTCTTCTTTGAGTCATAGTCATAATTTAAAAATAAACTGAAAATAGAGCCAGATGTGCCATGAACTGATTTGAGGAATTACCTTTGAATTGTAGTGCTATCTACAGCCCTTCTTGATGTTTACTGTAGTTAGCAGGAGGACATGAAAAACCTGCTGTTTGCTTTGTGAAAAGTGAAGTTAAGCTTCCCTTGAAAACAGAGCCACATGTATTGTGCTGTCGTCAGATGCATGGTATTAAAAATCATCCTTAAGTACAATTAAAGTATAACTTCTCTTTTTCATAGCTGCTAGAGATGTGGGAGTGGCAAAAGCAAATGGTGTGGCTCCTCCAGCTAGTGGGAGACTGTCTGGCCATCACAACAAGCACGTGGAGTCTGTCCGACCTGGCATCCTCAGTGACAGCCCCAAATCTGCCCGCAGCCCCTTTCACCGACAGAGGAGGGTTGTTTTCTATGATGGTGACGGCAGTGATGATGACGAAAGTTCCCACTTGCACAGAAGCCAGAGGGCCAAGAGCCAGGAGGATGCTGGCATTGTCATTACAACCTCGTCTGTAGAAATCGATGATGAGAGTCAGGACAGCGAGTCGTCTAGATACAGTTGCATGGAGACATCTTCTCCTGTCTTCAGCAACTCTGTGGAGTCTGCAGACAGCACACTGGAGCAAATTGAATCTCCTTTTTTCCCCATTATAGCATTTGATTACTCAAGTGTGCCTCAAGTTCGTCTTGGCAGCCTGAGTTTGAGGGAGCTCCGTGAAGCACAACTTGAATCTAAGAGATCACCAAAACTTGAGCACAGAGCAGTCACGAGAGTGAAAAGCATGATGAGCACAGAGTGCCGAAGCCTTCAGAGGCACAGGACAGAGGAGCATGGCTCTTACAAACCTGTTGCAAGGATGCTCCCTCACAGCAAGAAGTGTGAAGCACCCGACGGGGCTGGGCAGAGCCAGGTTGAAGTTGTCACTCTGGTTCGCAATGAGCATGAGTCATTCGGCCTGGATTTGGAAATCCAAGCTGTGCCTTTAAGGGTTGTTGTCACAGGGATGCGGCCAGGTGGAGCAGCAGAAATGGTAATTTTTTAATTTGAGCTGCGTTGTTGTGATTTGCTTTTCCATTGCAGGGATTATTGTTGTTGTTATTATTCTTGAGAGTAAGAGCAAGTGAAGTTTTTGTCTTTGCTGGGCAAAATGTCTCACCCCATATTATTCTGAAGCTGCTGTTCAATGAAATGTTTTTGATTCAGAAGTGCACCCTGGCGTACTCAAAACTAAGAGGGCAGAGATCCACTGAAATGGGCTCATCTCCGCTTGCAGTTGCAGTTTTGAGGGAATGCAGTTTCTGGTTTTTAGCAGGGAAAACACAAAATAAGCAATTCATGGTGCTAAAAATGTTGATTATGCTCAATTATTTTATATGCAAGTGTCCCTGTATTACACAGCTCTGGAACCAAGAAGCCTTAGGTGCTGGCCAGGTTTGTCAAGAGCCATAGTAGAGCCAGTAATAAATTGCTCTTCTGCATCTCATACATGCCCATATTACTATGGATACTCACTTCATGCTGGATATGGAATTGCTGACCTAGATGCAGAAGTGCAGAAGGAAGAATACTGTGGTGTACAAACCTGGATGTAGCATTTTTAGTCTCATTAGTGGCCACTAGATTAAGAGGGGATATGGCAATGGGGATGTGAGATCTGGGGATTTGGATTTTGTTCCTGCCTTTTTGTCTGACTGACTTTGCAATGTTTAGAAACATACTCAGACTTTTACCTCAAGAGTTCAATCCCTGTGTAGCTTAGTTGTTTAGGAGAGTTCCACCAGGAATATAGTTCATACATGAAATTCAAAATACACACAGTGTTCCAGTCCTGAAGAAGCCAGGGCTGATTCATGCCAGTTCATTTAACTGAAGAGGGCTATGTCCTCCATCCTGGTGCTGATCTCTCAGAGAAACCAGCAGCTCTTTGACCTTCCTGTTTTAGATTGATCTTTAATTCTCCTCCTGGCAAAAGCATAGTCTGCTCTTTATTTATGTGTTGGTAAACTGACACCAGTGGTACCTGTGCTCTGCAGTGATGTGAAATAGGGCATGTTGCTCATAAGCTATTAATTGCTTCCCTGAAATCTTTGTCCTGGTGGCAGGTCTTCTGATGTGCATTTATAATTTCCTTGAATCTCTTATTGCATCAGGGATCAATGGGCAGGATGGCTGTAGGAGATGAGATTACCACCATCAACAGTATCCCCGTCAATAAGATGACGTATGAGGAAATCTGCTTGCTCATGCAGTGTCTTCCCACATCCGTAACCCTGGAGATCCAGAAAGCAGCATCAGGTGAGAAAGTAGTTTTGCTTTTGTGCCATTTGTTCCGGGTACCAGTCAAGGAAACACCCTTGGTTCACCTGAGTCTGACCTTCTGCTGCCACAGCTTCCCACATGGATTCAGAGAAAAAGACAAGGGACATTGCGTCTGCGTTGGTGAACCAGGCAAAGCACTTCGTCACCAAACCAGGCTTCAGGGTCCTTCCTAGCACCCCTCTGTCATGAGGGGAGCAAACCTACTCCTGTGCAAAGCATTCAGAGCTCCCACATAGTGTGTGTCACTCCTGCCAGCATGTGCAGAGGTTTGAGTGTTTTAATGGAGACCTGGAGCTAAAACAGCAGTGACCCTTGTCCTGGCAACTTGTTTTATTGCTGTGCCTGTTCATTAAATATATTAATAACCTTTTATAATCAAATCTCTCTCTCTTAAATCTGAAGTTTAAATAACATTTTTATGAATAGATAGTAACATATGAAAAGCCTCTTTTCTTTCTTCTTTAATTTTTTCTTTCCCTTTCATGTGTCAGAATAAAGTGCAGGAAGATGAAACAGAAAACTCAAGAAAACTAAACTCTTATAAAAATGTTTATTTGCATTTTTTTTTATGAAAAGCATTCTACTGTGAATTGAAATATTTGATACCTCCTTACTTTCTGCTCAGGGCTGATTTATGCTGCTACAGCAATATATGAATCCCCACAGACTGTACAAATTACGTGGTGTGGAAATGAGTGTTTGAAAAAGCAAAGCATACTTTTCAAATTCAGGAAGAACATAATATTTTGCTTTGTTCTAGCTTATGATCTTTTTTGTGTACCTATTAATACCTGGGAACCTAAAGTGCTTCCAGATGCTTGACTTCCAGTCGTTCTTTAAGGAATTCCAGGCCTGGTAGAGCCTTTTCTTGTTTCCTTAGATTTCTGTGGCTTTTGAAATAGTATTGGGGTAAAGATGGATTAGCACTCCTCTATTAGGCATCTCTGTTGCTTTACCCTTCCCTTCGCCCTACCCCACTGGCAGAGAAGAGAGTCTCTTCAGTGTGTGATCCAGCATGCTGAAGTTGGGCGGTACTTCAGATCCTAGCCTGGCTGCTTCAAATGCTCTCCTGAGATGTCTTTCCCTTTGTTGACTCCAGGAGGAATCATCACTTCTTAACACGGATACCTGAGTACAGTTACGTGGATAATCCTGCAGGTTTGTGTGAGAAGTACAGAGACATGCAGGCACATTTGAATGAGCAGGAAAGGATGCTGACACTGTGATTAACCTCTCCTGCATGCACTTTCTGGGCCTCATGTAATGGTGACTGGCCTCTGGAAGGCAGCTTAAATGGGGATGGATGTCTCAGAAGCAGGGTAGAGGTGGAATCCGGTGCTTATTGTGAAATGCTGAAAATTAAAGAGATGGAGACATGGGTGAGCAGGAATGTGTTTTGAGTGTAGCAGTGACAGAGAGCTTGGTGGTTTTCTCAGGAATGGGTTAAACATGTATTACAAGCAGGGAAAGGCCTGTGCCAGAAATGCTATAAAGCCCATGTGCTAAATGTGTGTATAACGTCACCCATGTGTGTCACATTACACACCTGCAGAAGTGCTGAGAGGGTCAGAGTGAAGTTATTTATGCACAGATTGTCAGTGTTACCTGTTCACCTTTGCTATTTCAGGGCTTTCTCTACTCTCTGGAGTCTCTGTTGGACACTTTGATCAAACAGGTGACGAGAAGCAGTGGTGCTCAGTTTGACTTACTGCACACTGGCACTTCGGTTGTTGGTTGCTTGACTGTTGCCCTTTCAAAGATGAGAATTAAGCAGATCATGATTACTCACCTTGGATAAGTGGATTGCTCCCTTCTGTGCACTACTCAAATACACAGAGTTTTGATTAATCTGACTTGTTATAAACATCACAGAGGAGGAGGAGTGCAGAGCAAAAGGAAAACATACAGTCTGACTTCGTGGGTGTCTTATTTTTGTAATGAAACCTGGTGTTTTGTATATTGCTGCTTATATCTAACAGGATCTTGCTGCTTTTTTCTTCCCTTTTTTTTTTATTTTTTTTTTTATTATTATGATGCAGCTGTCAGCAGATTTACAAACCTCATCCTGTCTCCAGGGGTGGACAGTCAAAACCAGGCCAATGTCAACAACGTCCTCTCAGGTGAGGAAGAACCGAGTGCTGGGAGGCGAGAAAGAGCAGGTTTGCAAAATGCTGTTGGTGGCTGCGCATCGGAGAGAGCAACACTGCCACCTGATGCCACGGGCAAGGATGTGCACAGAGGTACCACGAAAAGCAGCTGCGACGAGGACCCTGCTGCCGTCCCTGTCACCGACATTGATGACTTGCTCAGCCAAATGGGTGCTCCCGAGAGCAGGGCCTCGCGCACCCCCTCTCGCGCAGAAAGTCCCCTCCGAGATGAGTACACCACGATGTGCTGCTGTGGGACTGATGAAGGCTGTCCTGGGTCTGAGCCACGAGCAACCAAGGAGGAGCTGCTGGAAAAAACTGTGAATTGTGGAGCTAATGCACAAGGGGTTTTGGGGCTGTCTGTATTGGACTCCATTAACACAGGCAAACTTTTTACTGTGAATAAAAACTCTTTAAATAACTATTCTAGGAATTTTAGCAGTTTAAATGAGGATGAGTTGCCAGCACCAAACTCTGTGGAAGGTAAGAGAAGTGACCCATTTCCAAAGTCTATGTATGGGGCTGCAGAGGATTCTCACTCAGATGCAGAGTCTGTAACAGAAACTTTTGACAGTGTTGGTGAGGTGTTGCTTGGGCAATGTGCTGCTGCTAGTGCTCCTGCAGTCTGTACTGTAGTGGAGTCAGACGAGGAGCAAATTGAGATTTGTTGCATGAACGATGAGCCGCAAAAGCCTGCACAGGAGCAGCATCTCACGTCTGGAACAAGCTCATGCTCATTGTCTCCACTGCATCCTTATGGCAGCCAAGTTTTGCAAACTGAGGGCTGTGCAATGTGTGGGTCGCTAGAGACAAGCATCAACAAACTAGGTTTGGAAGATCATAGTGGTCCCACTCCTTGTCCCTCACAGTGTTCAGATGTGTCCTCTGCATCCTTGTGTTCTCCTTCCTCAGTTTTCCTGCCAGAAAAAGACATCGTAAAGAATTCAGTCAGTATCCCTGAAGTTTACTCTTTCTGTAACAATGGTGCCTTACGTACAGAAGAACAGATGGATTTGGGGAACAGTAATGCACATATGAAATGCTGCGAATCTGTTGAAGAGGAAGGGTCTCTGCACTGCAAAAAGATAAGCTTTTGCTCTGCTAGAAATGTCAGTGTCTTAAAGAACAACTTGCTTGAGAAGGAAGGACATGATGATGAGGAGGGATCCAAATCTGAAAGTGAGACACTGGTTGATGACTGTAATCATGCTGTTAGTTATTGTTTGAAGAAAGACATCAACAGTTCGTCCAGCTTGTCTAAAACAGACAGCAGTCATATGAATGCATCGTCACCAAGAGGAATATCACTCAGGTCACCCTTTCCCACTAGATCTAAAGATCCAAAGGCTAATGCAACTCATGACTTACCAGGGAAAAGTGAGAAAATTAACTCTGTGGTGTCAGGAAGGACTTCAAATGGAAAAATCCAAAGCTCAGGCACAAATCACTGCAAAGGAGCTGCAGTACCGCACAGCCCATCCTCACAGAAAAAATCCTGTCAGGAATCTAAGGGAGTGGCACAAAAAAGTATAATGGACACTCTTTTAAATAATCAGAAGGCGAAAGCAGGACCAAAGCTAAAAGGGTTCACCATCAAAAGCAAAGCAAAAACAAATTCAGATTCTTCTGGCACTAATCCTACCAAAGTGAACGGAGCTGATCAGAAAAGGGCTTCTATTTCTCCACAGCTGTCCCCCAAACTCCTGGGAAAAAAACCACCATTGTCCCATAATTCACCTACAAACCCAGATCCTGGCAAAAGCATTTTGACAGCCTCAAGGACTCTGAAATCAGAGCTGGAAAATAAACCATCTCTGGTGGCGTCTGAAGATTCACTTCTGCCTCTCCCGAATGGCACTGGCAGTCCAACAGCAAGTGGTGAAATGAAATGTGGCTGTGGGGAGCTAACATGGGGAAAGCCAAAAGAAAAGCAAGTTTCCATGCAGGCTGTGGTGTGTCAGGGTAAGGGTGCTAAGACAGATGATTTCAGAGCCAGAGACAGTCAGTCCAAAGTCACTTCACCTCCTCAGGGGATACCAAAAGTTGAATATATGAAAGGGAGAACTGATTACCCTGGAAGAGGCCTGAATACAATCAAGAGCATCTATAGTGCAGATGACCTTAGACAATTAGATCTGCAGAATATAGGACCATCTGCTGGAGGCTGTTCTTCATCGAGGTCCCCCTCAGTTCAGCAGGAGCAGCTGGAAGGGCAGGAGATGCAGCGCACTTTCATTGAGGTGAAGCTTTCCTCTTTATCGTCCCCTTCCTCCTCTTCCTCTGCCTCTTCCTCACCAGCATCATTTTTGCAGCTGCCATTGCTGGAGAAAACAGAAGAGGTGAATGCAGAAGTGCCTCAGCTGACTGAGGAGATGGGGACCATGCAGTATTTGTCAAAAGCAGATACAGCTGAAGAACGACATCTCTGTGGCTTGTCAAAACCAGCGACGAGGACATACTCAATGCCAGCCCAGTTGTCAGATCATTTGAGGGAGGACTGCCATGATGCAGAAGTTGATCCTGTGCAAGGCCCCCAGGGCCATGCTGTAGAGAAGTACCCCCAGGGGATGTTAAAGATGGTTCACCTGAATCTACCGAACAGCCAGAGTGGAAAGGAGCAGCCATATGCCTCCAAAAGCACCCAGAAGGTGCATGACACATCTCCCTCAGCCAGTGACATCAGCTATCCCACCACTGACAAGCTGAGGAGCTTCAGGAGGAATTACTACTACTATGAACTGAACTGGCCACATGAGCCTATTTCGTCCTTCTCTGTCAAACAGAGGATCAAATCCTTTGAAAACTTGGCAAACTTTGACCGGCCCATCGTGAAGGCCATCGACATATGCTCAGCTGCAAGGTTGCCCCTCACCAGGAGGTCGTGTGGTGGGTTGGCCCCCACATCCAGCTCTGCTGAGACGCCGTGGGCACTGCGGCGCAGCTTGAGCTCCTATGGTGGCAGCCCCACCCCAGCCAACACCGTGGTCAAGTCTCCCCCTGGTGCAGAGGCCCTGTGTGTGGCAGAGGGTGGCAGAGGGGACAGAAAGTCCCAGAGGAGCAAGGAGGATGGTGCTGGGCCAGACGTGGTTGCCTTCCCCACCTCGGCCTCGCAGGTGCGCCGCAGCCGGGGCCTGGGGCGGCCGCTGCTGTCGCGCTCCAGGCTGCGGGAGCTGAGAGCCCTCAGTATGCCCGACCTGGACAAGCTATGTGGAGAGGGCTTCTCAGGACCATCACAGCCTGCCTGCTTCAAGACAGAGCTGGAAATCACGCCCCGCAGAGCCCTTGGTGTGTCTGGCCAGAACGGGGCAACTGCACCAGCCCACTGCAGCCCCACAGAAGCGGGTGGGATGGGAATCGGTGCCTGCAGCTCCCGGGACAGTAGCTCAGGGATGCTGGGTTCTGCCTCAGATGATGATGTGCCCCACGGCAGCTCTTTGGATGGTGAAAACAGCTGGTCCATCAGGTTGGTTGCTACCACTGTTTCATTTTCATCCCCACATGCCCTTCCCAAGGTAAAGCTTCCCTTTGCCCCCCAGATCTGCCCTAAAGCACATTTCAGCTGTGGTCCCAGCCTGCCATCCCCTAACAATTCAAGCTGTCATTCATGCTCTGGATGCCTTGGAGCTGCCACGCTGCTGTCTCTTGGCAGCTGTGCTCCAGTACAGGATGAAACATTTTATCCTGGCATCCTTCTCCGTATCCTCTTTAGCTGGTTTTGGTGAGTTTTTGGCCACACTACAACACGGCAGCAGTGGTGGAGGAGAGGCTGTCAGCACAGGCCGCGGTGACAAACGGACTTGTTGTCCTGCCAGAAGCAGTCTTCAGATGTAGCTGTGTCTTCATTAATGTCTGTTGCTAAAACCACTGGGGAAAGACGAGGGAAACAGAACAGGGAATGATCTTTATGGTGTTCTTAGGTAGTGTTCTCTATGCCTTCCTGTTCTCCTAGTTCTTTCATTTATTATGAGTTTTCAAGATTTCTGCTGAATCATTTATCTTAATGCAGCATACACTCTGTACCTGAAATGTATCTCTACACAGTGGAGAAATGTAAAGCTCTTTTATCTTTTTATGTTTGTTCTAGCTTGGATCAGCTGCTTGTTTCAAGCCTGGACCAGCGAAAACTGCAATCTGTTTTGTCAGCAGTAGTACCAAAATGTGATGTTGCTGCTATGCTCCAAGAAGTCAAAGCACAAGTAAAGGTAAAAAACAGAAGATAAAACTAGGTTATTGATGGATTTTTAAGGGTTTTCTTAATGGCAGATAAAACCCTCTCCAGAGAGTTTCAGAGCTCCACCACTGGTCCTGTGGTAGGTTACTACTATCAACTGCACTTGATGCTAGCTTTACTAATACTGCTTTTCGAATGCCTGCTGTAAAGCCATAATGATGTTGAATGGCTGTTTGGATAAGAAAGTTCAAAAGCAGTTTTGAGTCATGATAAATAGACCTATTTTAAGTGTAGAAGTATGGCTCTATCTGGGTTTGCCAGTGAGTGTACGTAAGAATTTAACTTCTCTCAGTCATTTGGGTCAGACTCAGTTTCCCCACAGTGCAAGGGAAACTCTGCTCCTCTTTGTGCCTGGAAGCACCCACCTTTTGCTAGAAACTGCTATCACAGAAATTGAATTTATTTTATTTAATGCTGAACTGGTATCTTGTAGCACCAGAAAGCAGCTGCTTGGAGAGTTTGTAAAAGATTCCTGTGAGGTTTTTGTTCTCTTCTGTGGAAGCTGGCTATTGCATCAAGATAACTTGCTTCATTATCTAGGTGTTTAAAGAAGACCTCGAAAGTGAAATGACTGCCAGAACATCACTTCCTTGTTTTCAGTGTTTGTGGGATATATCACATAGTTTTTAAATCAGAACAGAAATTGATAAAATAATGACAGCACTGGAAGGGAAACTGCCATCTGGTCTGCGTTACTGCTGGCTGAACTGCATCTACACCATTCTTGACTCTTATTCTCAAAGATTGCTATTTGAAACATAGAACCAGGCTGGGGAGAAGGGACTTCCCCAAAATACCCATCTTTATCTCTTTCCAGGGGACAGCATAGCTAAAGCATGCAAGTCTCAAAAGCTTAGTCAGCCAAGAGTATTTGCTAGGTTTACTGGCTAAATTGGGATTGGATTGTATAATTGGCTGAAGGTAATTAACTATTTTTTAAATAATTTTGCATGGGGTCTTGGAGAGATTATTTATTTATGCCACTTTTCAAAGCCCAAGAACTCAAATATTTATAAAGCCGAATGCTTTCTGGAATACATTTCTTGTCTGCATAGTTTCTTATCCATGTTTAAGCCTAATGTGGCACATACGCTGGAAAATTTTATGATATTCAAAGGCTGGATATTGAATGTGTAATAGAACAGCTCTTCATAGTTATGCAGTTGCTGAAAAATGAGACTGCCTGATTTGGACTGAGAGCTTCCCCAGGAAGAGTTCATCATCATCTTTTGCTCTGAACAGTGCTGAATTTATTGGTAGCATTTAATAAATGCTACTGAGACAAAAATTTTTTAAAAAGGACATTTTATTTTGGTCTCTGTGAGTGATATGTTTGGCTAACCTTCTAAACAGAGGTAATCACTAGAGGCCTGGTTTGTCCATTGTGTGTCCAAGTAAAGCAGTAAACATCCATAGCCAGGTCTGAGCCCAGTAGTGTGTGCTGGGAAGGAGCAGCTGTGAAAGCTGGGAAGTGAGGGAATGCACAACCTTGGCAACAGGAAGCCAGCATTCAGACAGTTCTCTTGACTCAACCAGGACATGTGGTCAATGGATAACTCCTTAACATCTGAACTTCTGACTTTTTTTTCCTTCTCCAGTGTAAGCAAAATCAAGAGAGGTATCAAGGGTTGGAAAGAACCTGACCTCTTGAACAAAAAGGGTTACTATAGTACTTAACTAGTCAAATATATGTGTTTTCTTTCATTGCCCTCCCAGCACTTGGAAAGGGGCTCGTAGATGCTTAACAGATTTTACTATTTCTAGCACGACGTAAAGCTTTTCTCACTTTTGTGTATGCTAGAAGGGTCTTAACATCTACAAAACACTGTGGACAGAGATGTTCAACCCAGACTCTTCCTCTCTCCTCAAGCACTGATGGATCAGTGATGTGGAGTGGGACATCAGTTTCTGACATTGACTCTGAGTATTGACATTGACTCTGACATTGACTCTGACAATATCTGACATTGACTCTGTGTATTTTCCACAGACATTGTTTGGCAAAAAACATGCAATGAGACCAGGAATTTGACTTGTTTCATCAACTAGTAATCTGGGGTTCTCTGTGCCTTTTGAAGCAAAATTAAAAGGCCAATGCTGAGTTAATACATCAAGTTTAGTGGTCTAAATATGTCGCTTAATGCTAAATAGATTAAAAGATGGTTTTCTAAGGATCTGCCATTAATTTTAGTGTTGGCAATTTCTGGAAATGACTGATGTGGGATGGAATCCTCAGGAAAAGCTGAGAAACCAGCTTTCTACTCTCCATTTTTGATGCTCTGTCCCACAAGTGCTTACTCTCATTACACCACGAAATGTGAGGTCTCTGTGACACAGTGCCAGTTTTGCTGAATGGGACTGTTTCTTTCTTATGGCAAATTCAGGAGCTGTTGACTCTATAAAAGGCAGAGAGACCCTGCAGAAAGACACAAGTAAGAGGACTGGGCAATTGCCAAGTGTATGACTTCTAACAAAACCAGGTGCTGGATTCTGCACCTGAGACAGGGCCACCCTGGATGTTCATACAGATGGGGAAATGAGAGGCTTGGAGGAGCACTGTGGAAAGGGATCTGGAGGTCCTGGTTGATAACAAGTTGAATCTGAGCCAGCAGTGCCCTGGCAACCAGGAGGGCCAACTGTTTCCTGGGGGGATCAGGCAAAGCATTGCTGGCCAAGAGAGGGAGTGCATTGTCCTGCTCTGCTCTGCACTGGGATGGCCTCACCTTGAATATTGTTGGCATTGGGGGCACCTCAATGTGGGAAGGATATAAAGCTCTTTGAGAGTGTCTGAAGTCAGGCAACAAAGATGAAGGGCCTTGAGGGGAAGCCATATGGTTAGTGGCTGAGGTAATTTGTTCTGTTTAGCCTGGAGAAGGGCAGACTGATGGGAGACCTCATTGACAGTTACAACTTCCTCATGAGGGGAAAAGGAGGGGCAGGCACTGATCTCTCTGGTGACCAGTGAGAGGACCTGAGGGAACAATGTGAGGCTGAGTCAGGGGAGATTTATATTGGATATTTGGAAAAGGTTCTTCACCGAGAGAGTGATCAAGCACTGGAGCAGGCTCCCCAGGGAAGTGGTCACAGCACTAAGCCTGTTAAAGTTCAAGAAGTGGTTGGACAATGCTCTCAGGTACATGATGGTATTGTTGGGGTGGTCCTGTGCAAGGCCAGGAATTGGACTTTGATGATCTTTGTGGGAGCCGTCCAATTCAAGATACTGTATGGTTCTGTATTTTGGCAGCAGGCCATCACTTTGAATAAATTTGTTCTGGTCTGGAACCAAGTTCAGCCCTGGTGCAGACTTGCACCAGTCCCTTTCCTGTGCTGGATGCTTCCATTTCTACAACAGCTTAGTCCTGACTAGATCACTAGTAGGCTCTTTATTTTCATCTCCCAAGTGAAACAGTTTTTTCTGCTGCCCCATCTGACCTTTATAAGCTCTCAGTATGTAGCCACTGCCTTTTCCAAGGTTGTCCAGCACTGCTGAGAAGAGGTTGATGCAATTGCCCTGCATTACATCTGTATAACTGCCTTCATGAGGAAGGAGAAATGGGTTAATGAAAGTAATTCCCTGAAGACAAAGGCCCAGAAAGGTGTATGGGAACTATTGTGTTTTGACTGTAAGATACTGAGCAGTGCAAAATTGATTACACCCTGTAAAAATTAGGCCGCCCAAGGCTTAATGCCATTTCACTATTCGAACTTTGACTTTGCTTTCTAGCCTTGAATGACTGAAGGAACCTTTGCTGTCTCCTGAGTTTTCCTAGATGACTGCTACTCATCTGCAGCATGAAGAGAAATGCATTTACTAGCTCAGTTTCAATTCCTTGAGTTGCTTTTTTTCGCCTGCCATAATCTGTGGGTACTGGGAATTAGTCGTTTGTGTGGGAACTTGGTCTTAATGTTTGCGTTTGTGTTTCTTCTTCCCTTTTCCTTGCACCTCTTATTTTTCTACTAGAGCAAAGAAGATACGTACTTTATAGTCTTGAACAAAGAAGAAGGAGCTGGCCTGGGATTTAGTGTTGCTGGAGGAATAGATTTGGAACAAAAATCAGTCACGGTAAGTGATGGCTGCAAATCATTTTTTTACAAAGGTCACTTTAGAGCAGCCTGATGATTAGATCAAATGCTCGTTTATCAAGACTCACTGCAAGTCATTCACAGTCATAAAACACTGTCTCTTAGAGGCAGGAGCAAACCATCTACCACTGAAATCAGAGTGTCTGGGAAGCATAATTTGTATTATTGGAGATGGATACTAATGATGTTTAGGGTCTTTAAAAGTCTGTTACTGGATGAGATGGGCTAGATTTAAATCCTGTGCATGTAAGTAAAATTCTGCATTTCATGCAATTGCAGTGCATGCAGCCTTTTAGGGGAGACTTTGATTGGCAGCCCTTGAAAGTAAAATGTGCAGCAAAGTTTTTGGAGAACTTTTCAAATCAGACTTGATTGTTTCAGAGTTCAGCAAACATTCTGGATTTCTTGGAACAAGTTTGTTTTGTGCTATTAAGACCTGTAGGTGGTCAGTAAATGAGGGTTGTTGTTTGGTCGGGATTTTTTAAATTCTTATACGGCATTCTGAGCCAAAACCCCCATTAGGTGATGTTGATGTGTAAAAAGTTACTTAGATGCTATTCAAAAACAGATAAGTGAGACAGAAAAATCCAAGAAAACTTGTGTCCCAGGTGACAATTTCTTTACTCAAAGAAATTTTTACATTTAAATTCTGCCTTCAAAAAGAGACTTCATTAAGTGCCAGAACTAGAAGAAAGGTATGTCCTCAGTTTTGGGGTGTGCAGCAGCTCTTGCAGGAATCTTCTGGGTTTTGCTTTTAGTCAAGTCCAATAGACATGTATTTTATATTAAACTGTCATGAAGTTAGAACATGGTCAGAGTCTAGAGAACAGAATCTACTTCTCTGTGCAGAAGTTTTTCCCTGTCTCTGGCCCAAACAGTCACAGTAGCAGCTGTAAAGCAAGAGGAAGGCTCAACAGTGTCCCTCCCCACAGAATTCCTCACCTAGAGACTGAGACTGTACCTGAAAAATAAGATCATGAGCTCTCTCAGGATGGGTAACTGATGAAGTGTTTCTCATCAGCCATTAGCCATGAGATGAGTGTTTCCATTAGCCATGAGACCAAGAGAGCATCAGCTCCTGCTCTTTCCACGTCCTCTTTGTTCAGTCTGTGTAAAGCATGTTCCTCAGGTGGGAAACATTTTAGTGTTCTTCACTTACTGGGGTTCTGGGTCCCACCTGGATTTAGGATTGCCCCTGGGTGCGGAGCTGCTTAGATGGGCTGTTGTGCCCACACTGTGATGCAGAGATAAAAATGCTTGGTGATCTTCCAGGTACTGCGAAGCATGTGAGGAAAGGCAGTCAATTTTTTTGACATAATCCCTGTATTCCACTTCCTGTTTTCACTTGTATGTCTACATCTGCTGTTATGACAGCTATGAGTGCCTGCTTAGATTGGCTGGAAATCTGTCCCCTTGGATCTGTGGGGTTGTGACAGGTGCCCATCTCAGCATGGCCCTGCAATGAGGGGGAACAGGAGCCAAAAAGCTTCTGATGCCTTGCTGTTGGTCTGGGTAGTTGGATAAATTCCTAGAGAAAAATGCAGAATTGTGTCCACAGATTTGCTGCCGTGAACCTTTGCCTGGCAGACCTAGAACTGTCTCCATGAGAAACCATGCTTTGACTGCAAAAGTTACAGTACATGGTAGGCAAGTCCTTAAATACCAGGTCTTGAGTCTTTTAGTCAGTTCCTTTCTATAAATGACACACGTTTAAACTTACTGGATTTTACTCGACGTTTAATCCACTCTGAATAGAGTATTTTTGTTAATCTAGAAAAATGGATTTCAGGCTGCTAAGTGATCCCTTTCCATCTATTTGCATGATATTTATTGGCCGAATCCAGATAAACCATTAAATGCGTGTACAGCTGCAGTAAGTCAGAGCCTTTCTGTGCACAGGTGCCTAGAAGTATGCATTTGAAAACAGCACAGGAACACGTCCTATTCAGTGGGAACTGGGAGTGGGTGTCACACACCACAATGTTCTTAGTGGTTGCTGTAGCACGGATGTGGATTTAACCTGTGTGTCACTTGAAATATGTTAATTGAAGGCCTTTAAGGAGTTCAGTGGAAGCATAAGTGATTTATGATATTACATTATCTAGCTGATTCTGGTTATTTTGGGCTTAGAAATGACCTTGCAGTAGCAGCATCTTTTCCTCTGGATTCCCGTGTCCCTAACTGAAGCTCTGTCCAGTCACTTAGTCCCTAATATTCGAGGGTGTTCACTGGAGCACATGTTGTATGCTTGATACCTAGGCAGTGGGCACTGACAGCAAACTTTGGTAAGGTGTTCAGTGTTCACCTTGGCCTGTAGAACACTATGTGTGGCCATGAGGTTAAAACATCCTTGCTCAAATCTTTCTTGTAGGTCCACAGAGTGTTTCCAAAGGGAGTGGCATCTCAAGAAGGCACTATCCGTCGAGGAGATCTTGTTCTGTCTATCAATGGCAAATCTCTTGCGAGCTCAGTCCATGGAGATGTCCTGAATACTCTTCATCACGCAAGACTGTACAAATACGCAGTCATTGTCATCCAGAAGGAAAAAGACGAAGCAAACAATTCCTCCAGACTTGAGACATCAGCTACTGGCAGAAAATGTGTGGGGTCTGGAAAGGATGTTTCTATGGAAATAGGAACAGGTATGATCTTTGTCCAAGAACAGTTGGAAGGATTCTCTTGCAGAGTAGCCTGAAGGGAAGAATATCCATGTGTTTTAGATTAAGCCATATTGAAGTCAGCCATCCCATAGGAAACTAGGGATAAAGGGTTTAAGCAGAAACGTTATCAGTGGAGTAGTAGGTTTGTGTTCAGGAACAAGACAGCCTTTTGGTGTGAAGGCTGCACATGGGGTGTTACAAACAGATCTCTAAACTTCTTTGCAGCTTTAAGACACAAAACCCTTCAGTACCTGTCTGTGTTCTGCTGCTTGGGAGCAGGGAATGACCTGGTTCAGTCCTGCACTGCTGCGGGAGGGAGCGGTCCATGGTTACAGCTTCCTGCTGAGGGAGTTGGGTGGCTTTCCCTGCCTTCCAGGGCAGCACCAGGTGCTCAGCTCAGGTCACCCCAAAACCAGGACATGGGAGCTGCCTGTCTGGTGTCTGTGGTCATTACTGATTGGAGGGTTCTTTTTTCTGTAGCAGTTTCTCTTGTTTTATGCTTCCAGTGAGTTTTATGACACAACAGTTTAACACAACTTTAAAAAATAGAAAACATTCTGTAAATGAATAGGTCATCCTTTCTGGAGTTGCTGCGATGGGTATAATATATGTAATTACTTCAAAATCACTTCTACTCTAAAGTCCATGTGTCCTGCACTGTAACAAATAAAGAGTATCTGCTGGGTCCAGGCACCAGGGGGCAACATTATCTCGTAAATAATATAGTGTTGGGTTATTATATTTCCATCCTTCAAGGCAAATGTTTGAGATAACATTTAAAGTTGTCTGAGATAATGGTAGCAGTAATTTGTGATGATGCAAACTGCATGATTTTTACATTCACACGGGGCAAAGAAGGTCCTGCTTTTCCAAAATTGCAGATTTATTTCTTCCTAAGCAAAATCATGTTTTGTGTCAGCTACAGCAATATTGTGTTTCAAACCCAGGAAGGGAAACATCAACTGAAAAGAGAAAAAAAAAAAACAGAATCAAAACTACAGTAATATCCACCCTGATTTTTTTCCCTTCCAATACCAACATGCTATATTACATTTATCAACTATATCTTACATACAGATACAGACACAGATACAGCATTATGGGCATTTTTAACCAAGGATTAGGTCCCCCTGAGGTATGCATTTTGTTTCTCTGTCTTTCTAGGTTATCCACTACGTACAGCCTGAACAAAAACAATACTGTGAATGTATTTGCCTTTGGTGAAGGCAGGATTGATTCAAGCTGTTTTCCGTAACATGCCTCTCAGGAGTGCTCCCGTGACTTTATTTCTGTCTAGGATGTGAAGAGACTCTGACTGGGCAGGGCCGGCTTGGTTGACAGAACCTCTGGTGTTGGCTAACCAAGTAGCTTTGGCTAGATGCTGTTCCCAGTTCTTGAAAGTCCACCCACCCAGTGCCTTCAGGGTAGTTTTTAACAGCCCATTATACCTTTCAGCCTTCCCAGCGGCTGGTGCGTGATAGGGAATATGAAACACCCATTCAATTCCATGCTCCTTAGCCCAGGTGGTGACTAGACTATTCATGAAATGAGTCCTCTTGTCTGACTCAGTTTGTTATGGGGTACCATGTCGCCACAAAATTTGTTTTTCAAAGCCTGGGATGGTATTCTGATCAGTGGCATGAGGCACAAGGTACATCTCCAGCTGTCTGGTGGTTGCTTCCACGATGGCGAGCACATAGTGCTTACCTTGACGGGTCTGTGGCAGGCAGTGTAATGTTGTCTTGGGTTTTCTGTGGCCACGTTTTGATACCAGTGGGGAGTGAGAGAGCTGTAGGGGAGTCTTACTTGAGAAGCTGCTGGAAGCTTCCCCCATGTCTGGTAGAGCCAATGCCAGCCAGTTCCAGGCCAAACTCACTCCTGGCCAAGGCCAGGCCAAGCAGGAGTGATAGTAATGCCTCTGTGGCAATATATTTAAGAAGGAAGAAAAAAAAGGTGCCAGATGAAGATGGCCCCCAGAGAAGAGCAGAGCAAGAACATGTGAACAACAATGAACTCCCAAGGTCAGTGGAGAAAGAGGGGCAGGGGGTACTCAGGGCTTTGGAGCTGAGGCTCCCCAGCAGCCCATGGTGAAGACCATGGTGGAGCAGCTGTGCCCTTGTAGCCCAAAGGGGGCTACAGTAGAGCAGAGATCCACCTGCAGCCCATGGAGAAGCCCCCGCCAGAGCGGGTGGATGCTGGAAGGAGGCTGTGACCCTATGGAAGTCCTGGTAGGGGCCTGCAGGCTCTGGGAAGAGGAGCCCATGCTAGAGCAGGATTTCCTGGTAGGACTTGTGGCCTGTGGGGGACCCACACTGGAGCAGCCTGTGCCTGAAGGACTGCACCCTGTGAAAAAGTGACCCATGTGGCAGCAGTGTATACAGAACTATTGCCTGTGGGATGGACTCACAGAGGGAGCCGTTCATGAAGGACTGTCTCCTGTGGGACAGTCCGTGGGAAGGATTTCTCTCTCTGAGTAGTCAGTAACTGACCGTAACCCCCATTCCCCATCTGCCTGCATCGCTGGGGGGGAGGGAGGAAGATGTCTTTAAGATTTATTGTTCTTCTCATTCTTTAGCTCTGATCTTGTTAGTAATAAATTCCGTCAATATCCTCACTTGGAGTCTGTTTTGCCTGTGATGGTCATCAGCAAGGGATCTCTTGTGGTCCTTAACTCATGAAAGCATTTGTTACATTTTCTCTCATCTCTTCATTGCAGAGGGGGAGTGAGAGAGCAGCTTCATGGCTACCTGGCAGCCACTACAATCAATCTGCCAGGCTTCTCCGTACCTGTATTAGGTCTGTTTCCCACCATACCACAGGGCCTTACTCTCTTAGCCTGCTTAATTGCAGTGCGTGTCTCACACCTGGGGATAACGTGGGAAATAATGCCCCCCCCTCGGTCTCATATTCATGTATAGGTAGCATCTCTACCCTGATGACCTGAGGCATCATGGGCCCATTGGGCTAAGAACAGCTCTCCCTTGTGCTGCCAGTTTAAATCCACCTGTGACACTTTCATTTACAGTGTTCCTAATTGGCTTGAATCTTAGGCATGTGTGCATTTACGTGGGGGACTCTCACAATCGGTTTCTCTACTGTGGCAGTGATGCCTTGCCATGTCTTGGAAGCCCAGAAGGGTTTCCCTTTGCGTTGCGACTTGGCCTTTTTCCGTCTTTCTAGCCATCCCCACAGAGCATTGGCCACCATCTATGAATCAATATAAAGATAGTGCTTTGGCCACTTTTCCTGCTCAGCAATGTCTAAGGCCAGTTGCACAGCCTTGAGCTCTGCAAATTGACTTGACCCACCTTCAGTGGCTTCTGCACCTCGTGTGGGGCTCGTTACAGCCCCTTTCCATTTTTGGTCCATCCCTACAATGCAACAGGAACCATCAGTGAAGTGAGCATAACACTTGTCGTTGTCTGACACCTGGTTGTATTGTGGAGCTTCCTCAGCACATGTCACTTCCTCATCTCCATCTGCTAGACAAAGTCCTAACATTCAGGCCAGTTTGTGATTAAGATCCCAGACCGATGAGGGTTTCTGATATGGGTGTGCTGCCTAATCAAAGCAATCCAGTTGCTCCATGTAGCATCCGTGGCATGATGCGTGGAGGGAGCCTTCCCTTTAAACATCCATACCAGCACTGGTAGTCGGGGTGCCAGGAGAAGCTGTGTCTCTGTGCTGATCATTTCTGAGGCAGCTTGAACCCCTTCATATGCTGCTAGGATCTCCTCCTTTGTTGGGGTGTAGTTGGTCTCAGATCATCTGTAGCCTCGGCTCCAGAATCCAAGCGTTCTGCCTCGAGTCTGACCAGGCACCTTTTGCCAGAGGCTCTAGGAAGGATCATTATCTCTGACTGCAGAGTAGAGCACATTTTTCACATCTGGTACTGTCCTGACTGGCCCGAGGGCTACTGTGTGAGCAATCTCATGTTTGATGTGTTCAAAGGTCTGTAGTTGCTCAGGGCCTCAGTGGAAATCATTCTTCTTGCAGGTTACCAGGTTGAGAGGGCTCACAGACTATGTTCCGAGATGTGCATCCTTCAGAATCCTATGGCACCTAGGAAAGCTTGCATTTCTTTCTTGCTAGTCAGTGGAGGCATTGCTGTGTTCTTACTGACAATATCTGTAGGGATCTGTTGACGACCATCTTGCCACTTCACTCCCAGGAACTGGATTTCTTGGGCAGGTCCCTTGAGCTTACTCTGATGGCAAAGCCAGCTTTCAAGAGAATCTGTGTGATCTCTCCTTTCTCAAGGACTTCTTCCACTGTGTTCACCCATACGGTGATGTCATTGATGTACTGCAGGTGCTCTGAAGCATCACCTTTCTCTAATGTAGCCTGGAGCAGTCTGTAGGCAGGTGGTGGGACTGCTTCCACCCCTGGGGCAAACGGTTCCAGGTGTACTGCTCCCTTTCCCAGGTGAAAGCAAACTGTGGCCTACACAGTGTTGCTAAGGGAATGGAGAAGAATGCATTAGCAGTGTCAGTGGTTGCATACCAGTTTGCTGCTTTGGACTCCAGTTCATACTGAAGCTCCAGCATGTCTGGCACAGCGGCACTCAGCAGTGGAGTCACTTCATTCAAGCCACGATAGTCCACTGTCAGTCTCAATTCTCCATTAGATTTACGTGTGGGCCAGATGGGGCTGTTGAAAGGTGAGGGAGTCTTACTGACTACCCCTTGCCTCTCCAGCTCTTGGATCATCTTGTGGATGTGGATCACGGTGTCTCTGTGTGGTATTGCTGGTGATGGCACTGTTTCAGTGGCAGTTAGCACCTGGTGTTTCTCAACCTTTAGCAGTCCCACAGCGGAAGTGTTCTCTGAGAGACCTGGCAATGCACTCAACTGCTTAATTCTGTCTGACTCCACAGCAGCTATTCTGAAAGCTCATCTGTGTCCTTTTTGGGTCTTTGAAATACCTATTTCTAAGATAGTCAATGCCCAGGATCCATGGGTAATCTGGGTCAGTCACAATGGGGTGTTTCTGCCAGTCCCTTCTGGTCAAGCTCACTTCAGTCTCTACTACAGTCAGTTCTTAGAAACCTCCTGTCACCCCAGCAATGGAAATAGATTCTGGTCCCGTTTGTCCGGATGGCATCAAAGTGCATTGAGTGCCTGTGTCAACTAAAGCCCAGGTATTCTTGTGGCCCAGGCCATCGAATCCACACAGTCCAAAAGACGTGGTTGTCCTGTGCCTGTACTTGGCTAGAGGCAAGGCCCCCCCCAGCACTGGTCCTGGCAGCCATAACTTTTCCTAGGAGTGCATATGAGAAGTGCCTTCCAGTGGGTTAAATGGGTTATAGTTCTAGGTTTTATGCCTTGATCTTTGCCCACAGGGCACTGGCACCGCACTCAGTCTTACTGGCTTCCCTTTAATTTTCTCCTTCAGTTCCTGTATTCAGGCTGCCAGGACACTATGGGTAGGTTTGCTGTCCCATCATCTTGTATCTTCCCCATGATTGAGAAAGAAATACCACAGGTCAGTGGGGGGAGGGGGGGGGTGCATACGCACTCTCTCTTGCTAGGGGGCATCTGGTTCTGACTTTGGGGCCCCTGTTTTGCAGTAGTGCCAAAGGGAACATGTCCTGTTTAATCTAGATTTCTTAGATGATGTTGGCGATCTCCTCCTTGAAACAACTGAGTTCTAAGCCAACATTTCCACAGAGGTGACCCGGCATCAGGATATAGGATGAATGGTGTTTTCATGTGTTCTCATTTTCTTCACGATGTTACCTCTTGTTGTCTCCATGTTACCCCTCTGAAGCATAGCCAGGAAGTGGAGGTATGCCTCTGATGCCATTCACGAGATTTTGAGCCACATTTGAGTTGTGCGGAAAGATCATCTGGGCTTCTAGAGTCTGGCTCGTTGTTTGAAAAAACAATGTCTAGGATAGAGAACTCTCAGTCTCTGGATTCCCTCTTCCATGGTGGTTCAGGGTCATCACAGATGCTCCAGGT
Organism: Calyptomena viridis; assembly: GCA_013390005.1. Taxonomy (NCBI): domain Eukaryota; kingdom Metazoa; phylum Chordata; class Aves; order Passeriformes; family Eurylaimidae; genus Calyptomena; species Calyptomena viridis. Next base: position 262,380 of record WEIV01008419.1, on the reverse strand, counting down.
CTTGTTTGCAGGCATATCTCTCTCTCACCCTTACCAAGAGTGGTTTCAAGAGGCTGAGAGGCTGTTGCATTTTTACAAACTCTAGGTCAATATCTGAGTCTTGGGACAGGGCTCCAAAGTTCCTTGCTTCATGGCCACCAAGGATAGTGCCATCATCACAAGTGTCTCAAATCCAAAGCAACCACACTGTCTCACTTGGTTGTCTCGTGAGATCCTTCCTTAGAATCTGGAACACATCCAAGGATAGGGACTCTGTAATACTTACAGGCTCTGGTTCCTGCTGTGGTCATGAAGGCCCTGGTTCCCCAGGGATATGCTGGATGTGCTACCTTGATCTTAGACTTTGCTTTTGTACAGGGGCGACAGCAGCTGGAGTTGGTTGCTCTTGCTTTTCTGATGTAGGTGCAGTCTGAGTGGATGTGACAGCCATGGATTTTGCCGTGCTATCTGTCTCTTTCTCTCCCTGTGGGTGTTGCTGCATGGTCACAACCATAGCAGGGTACACATTGGCCGGGGTCCAGCACTGCAGCAAGTTGGCTTTCCTCAGTGCTGCTGGTAGGGTTGCTTGTCAAACACTCCTGTACTTCGTTGGGTGTCTGAGTGTGGTCAGGAGGCTTCCAGATAACTGGGGCAGGATGCTCTTTTAGTACTTGGGGTATCTCTTCTGTGAGTGCTACCACCCAGTTGAGATGGGTTGTGTCTGGTGCAGGCTGTAGTGTCAGGCTGTTGTGAATTGGCAAGCTGTTGTGGGTTACCAGTAGCTTTTGGAGCAGATCTCTGTGCAGTGCCCCTGGTCTCCGGGTTGGATCTCTGAATATCATCGCTAGATTCCAGGGCTGATCTTGTGGTGGCTACCCAAGAAGGCCGTAGCCTGTCCTTAAATATAGAACAGACAGTGATGAACGGGCATAGCAGAAACATGAGTAGAAAGAGAGTGTCGTTTGTATCTAATGGGAATTTAACCTCCTCAAAAGTCACAGTATTGGTCCCAAAAGGAAAGGAGGTGAAGTCTTGGACGGAAGTACTCCCCTGCACCTCTTCCCTCAAGAATGTACCATTATCCATAAATCCCAAGGAATTATTGCTTAGGCTGTTACAGCAGTGTAGCCATTTTATAAGTATTACTGAGGAGAATTATGAGTGTAGAATTTGTCATTCTCCAGGCCCAACCTATGAATTTAATGGTGGCCCAAACAATCTTGGCAATGGTGGCCATCTCATGGTAGTGATCTACCAATGGAAAAAAGGTAGACAAGATTGTCTGCCAACTGAACTGGGACAAACCAGAAAACATGGTGATACCTCAGGGGTTGTTACCAGGACGGGTAAACAGTAAAAAATTAATTTCTCAAGAGCTGTTACCCTTTTCTACTTCTCGCCCCACATGGGGTGCCACTTCTTGTCTTGTTTTAAAGACAATTATGCCATTTAATTTTGAAAACACAAGACCACAGAATATAGAAAAGGAAAATAACAACTCTTTCATTTTAAAAAAAATATATTAAAAAAAATATATATATATAAATGAGAAAAACACAGAACACAGTATCTCCAGAAACACCTGAAAATTTGTGAAAACAAAAAAGAAATGCCCAGTCCCATGGTCACGAGAGGATGATGGCTGCCAGTACCAAAATGGCATCCATGACTCCTGACAGGATACAGTCTGGCAGAATCATGGGCCACTGCATTCTCACCAGTGTTCCAGTTGAAAAAGGGGAAGAAAGCTTTTGTGGTCTGTGACTGTTTTTCTGAGGAATCTGAGCTCCTGTGTGGTGTCGGTAGCAGAGTTGTTCACAGGACACCGCGGGGAGAACACATCACTCCTGCATTTGTGCCAAGAGTCCAGAGAGAGAGTGCGCCGGGTCTGGGAACACGTCATCAGCTGCATGTCTGCGCGTTGCTGCCGTGTTCCACCAGGCCCCGATTAGCAGAAACAGCACTGCCATGCTGAGCCACCATCGCTGCAATGGGCAGCACCGCCCCTGGCCAGGGGTTACACGTAGCTCGGGGTGCAGTGAGCAACAACGGGGCCCCCACCCACAGCACTGGCATCTGCCGCCCTTGGCCGGGCCCTGGCTGCCCACCTGGCAGGCGTGGTACGCACCCCAGCCGGGGCCAGTGCTTGCTCCCAAATCCAGGGAGAGAAAATTAAAAAAACCACAATCAAAATGACAACGTACTGTCTCCCATTCACAGCTACAATAATACACATTCACTTTTAAGAAAGCAGGTGACACTGTGTTCTAGTCTGAGTAGGAACTGAACTATGAATTGCCTTATCACTACAGCAAAAACAACAAAACACAACTTGTAATTTACTGTTACCTGCATAACAAAATGCTGTGTATATTCTGTTGCAGATCCAAACCTGGATATGAATGATGTCATCTGTGTTGAATTATTGAAAACCTCTGCTGGCTTGGGATTCAGTCTCGATGGTGGAAAAGCTTCCATTGCCGGAGATAGACCCTTGCTTGTAAAAAGGGTATTTAAAGGTACTACAAGCATGCAGTTGATATTATCCCAGTTTTCATTTTGTGCATTGTACAGACATTTTAATTGTAGTACTCAACATTTTTTGAAACAAGGGCGTTTCTTGTGGTCCTTGTATATTACCAGTTACCAGCCAAAGTGGTCTTTGGTAAAAAAAAGTCACTCCTGGGCTAGAAATTGCATTTGCTATTATATGTTCTTAGTGCAATCTTCTTTATTAAAAATGATGCTTTTCCTTCTTGGGCTTGTCTGCTATCCTAGACATTAGGTTATAGTAGTAATAATCTATATAATGGTCTGAGGCATTCATGCTTTATGCAGTTTTAAGAACTGCACAGTGCAGCTAATCAGTGTGGTTCTGAAGCACCACCCTGCATTATGCCCAATTATTAATTTTACTATATTTCTGTCCTTTTTTTGAAAAAATACTAGTACTGGCTTTTGCTAAGAATGTGTGATGTTTGTATTCAACAGCTGCTAATCTTACTTTGTTTGTTAGCATGTAGTTAAACTTACATGAACCACACATAGAAACGAAACCCATCCTAAGAACTATGCTGTCACTTTCATGTGTCAGTTCAGTAAAAAATAAAGCACTTTCTGAAGAAAGCTGAAACTCTCAATGAAACTGCATGTACACAGCATTTTTGCAGAATTACTTTTCAGTGGTTTATTGTCTCATCAATGAAAAAAATCTGATAGGAATTTCCTGAATTTCTTACCAGTTTTTGTGTGTATGTTTGTTTTCCCCTCTTTAGAAAGTGATTCTTAGGGTAAAGGGCATGTTTATTTTGAGCTCATTCATTTGCATCCTTGCATACAGTCCTTCTCTCCTCCCTGTGATGGCTGTTGTTAGTTCAATTATCATTACAGAAAACATACTTTCGTCAGCAGTGAGGGTGTGCCTCTCTGTAGGAGCTTCCTGTGTCTGGTGTGTTTTTCCTAAGTTTGCTACTTGTTTTTGGTTTGTTCATCTCAGTTTTTACGATCTATTGCATTGGCTGGTTATTACCCTGTTAAAATGCTGTTTGAGGAGGTACATCCATGCTGCATACAGCCAGGTTTTCTTATGGCTACAGAGATGATGTCCAGCATATTTCATAAACTTTTGTTGTTGCCTTCAAAACCAGACAACTTTCCTGAGAACAAGGATTTATCATTGTTAAAATAACCTTTTCTGTGAGACGCAGCTCAGGGTGGATTGCTAGAGGTCAGCTCAACATAAATGATTTGTATTCAAATAGTTATGCTTGGAAAAATGGTTGATTTTCGCTCTTCATCACAATAGAGAACAAATTTTTGGGGGTTCACTTTTTTTTCTTCTAACATTGACTTTTTCCCCCTTTTCCTTCTAGGTGGTGCTGCAGAGCAATCTGGAAACATAGAAACTGGAGATGAAATTGTTGCTGTTAGTGGAAAGTCATTACTTGGCCTCATGCATTATGATGCCTGGAACATTATTAAATCTGTGCCGGAGGGGCCTGTTCAGTTACTAATCAGAAAGCACAGAACTGCAGTATGATGGAAGCACTACATCTAATCACACTTGCTAAGACAAACCATTTAGAACTGTCTAAAAGCTGTCTTTGTTTCTAAAGTCAACACTGAAGTGTCTTAATGCTCTACAGAGAGGTGCTAAGAACCTTGGAGAACCACTGAGCAAACGTGTGATGAGCTTCATAAAATCTCACCTAATTATTGGGGATGAAGGAAGCCAGGTGTTAGAGACAATTTTGTATAATGTGGCAGTTTTATTGGAACTTTCAAGACCTCTTCTGGGTTTGATTTAAAGTATTTTGACTGAGATAAATAACACTGTGCCTGTCCCTGATATTTTTAGTATCTGCAGAGTGTTGGTAGTAGAACTTGTTGGTTGCCATCCTGTTGACAAGGGTGGGTTTTAGACTGTACTATATCATTTAGCTGTAATAAGACTTCAGGACACTTACTTAGGGTCTGGTCCTTTTTTTTTTTTTTGTTGTAATAAGAGAATGTCTGGAACAGTCTCACTTTATTCTTCTAAGTGCAGTTTTGCTAAAAATGCATGACAAGAGAGTATAATTTTGCACAACTTTTATGCCTAAAACATATGCATTTTATTGCAAAGCTGAAAATCCTCTTAAAACTGATGAACTAACTCAGCATCCACCACAACTGAACCTGCTTTTAGATGCAATTTTTATCTGAAAGCACTTGCCATTAATGCAGCAGAAATCTGTAAGATAATCATGTCCAAATAATAGGTGATTGTCCACCAAGTTGTATACTGAGTTGTTGTGATTAAAATGGGGGTGATAAAAATTGGGGTCTGAATTTTTAAGTTTAGGCTTCTAACGTTAGGCACCTTTAAAAAATATATATATTTTTAAAAGGGGGATAATTTCAAGTGCTGAGCACTTAGAGATGCCACAGACTTCAGCGATCGGTAAATATGTCTGAAAGCTGGGCTGCTTTTATTTGTCTGCAACAGGTTTAAGGCTGCCCAGCTTGAAAGGCTCAAGCTGAAAAGTGGTGATATAAAAATGGGGATTATAACAGATTAAATCTGAGCTGGCCATATTTGTGGTGGCTTTTAATTGGTATTCTTTGTTTTCTTCTGTCCAGTATTTATTTTTACTTGTGTGAGAGTGGGTGAGGATGTGTGTGGGTGACACAGGTGCGCCCGACTGCATCAGGATTGGGCTGATACTGAAGATTCTGGATGGTGAAACTGAACACTTTCTGTGTAGATGGGAGAAACTGTGGTGTTGGATACAGCAAAAGAGAAAGGGTTGCAGTGCTGTGGGCGCTTAGTTTTTCTCACCTCTACTCACAGTAGAGGTATCAGTAGCAGGCTGTGCTACTGAGTGTTCCTTAGAGTCTGCTGTGCTGGGAGGAGAGTGTATGGGTGCAAGAGATTAGACTCTGTTATTTCTCTTCCTACATCTGGGATAGCTAAACAACATAAAATACTTACAGGAGGAAATGGGCCAGTGTCCTTATCAGCTGAGAACAAGTTGTTTGTTCCACGGTGCTCAGGTTGTTCATCACATTTGGCTGGAGACTGCTTGCAGCCAACATGCCCAGGGTGAAGAGCTCTCAGCCTGGAACCAATCCAAGTCTGAAGTGCTGCCTGCCTTTATAGTGAGCCAAGACACTGTGTAGCTGTTACAAAAAGCTCTGGGCCTGTTACTTGGCCTTACCACAAGATCATACTATAGTTCAGTTTATTTACATTTATTCAACAGTGTTTGGAGCAATTGCTTCCAGGTTAGTGGAGCACTCACTTGGGTTCATTTCTGTGACAGCTTCATTAGGCTGCAACTCATGATGCACAGAGGAAAATTCAGTTCTGCCAGGCAACCTGAGACCAGATGAACAGAAAAAGCTGTGCAATGTTCGCCTAAAAATGAATAGATTTAATTCTTTTTCAGTGACATTATTAGCATGCAAATCCAAGGAGAGTTGTGGCTTTTGATTACAGTAAAGGCAATACTGTCTGTAGTCCGACAGCTCCTTCGCCTGCAGGATTTCTGTTGAAACTAATTCAGGTTCAGTGCTGTGATATGACTGTGGAGTTGGGTGCCCTGTGAACCCAAAACTCAGTCACTGCTTCAGGACTGGTCCTTGGCTCTGGCCACCTCCATGGTGGGAGAGGCTTCAGAAGGATGCAGACATGGGGCTGGAGGACCATACTGAGGTTCCAGGCCTGTGATGGGATAGAAGACGTTACCCCTGCAATATTTCATACTTGCAGAAAAACAGAGAGAAGACATTTGGCAGTGACAATTGAATGGTGAGGCCTTGTTCAGGAATGATCAAAATCCGACTGTAGTAGCGTGTATAATAGATACATTAAATGCATGTGGAATTTAATGCAGCGTAGTGAATGCATACCTGTATACGTATAATACGTGCAAGTGCAGTACTGACTTTTTGCTACTTTAATGTGATAAATCACAATTGTGTTTTAGGAAATGGCATTTTTTCAGTCCACAGTCTAAAATTCTGGAGTTTCTATCGCAGGGAGGCATATGTCTCCTTTACTCCTGAACCAGTGTGAGCTCAAAGGTGAAGTCTTCATTTTGTAAATTAAAGTTAATTTGAGGTGTCTTAAGATGATACGTGGTGGATATTTTCAGATGCTTATTTGCAGGTACTGTTCATTGTGAGTGATTTAGAAGGCTTTCATTTTTCAGTAATCAGATACTGTTCAGTATTTTATTTTACTGCACGTAGATAAGTGTTGGCTGCGTAACAGCAAACAGACATGGGGATTTTCGTGTGTGATTCAGTAGTGGCTATAATTTAAAAGATAGGTTTAATGTTTTAAATCTGATAATAGTTACTATGGGTAGAATGATAACATTTCTCTACTAATATTAGAGCAAGAAAAAAGAATAATGTTTAACCCTGATTGTTTCTGTTCCTGAAAATAGAGAGGTTTTTTTGGGTGAAATAATAAGAAACATCTTTACAGATGCTATCAGTGTTGATATGATTACAGTAGCATTTCCTGACATCTCTGTTGGGGTGACATTCCCCAAAAAGTCCCCAGGATTTATGCATTATGGGTGTCTGCTTTATTACAAACAAGATGGGTAGACCAAGCAGATGTAGTAAACCTTTGGTTACATACCTGGCAAAGTAAATGCTATTTTTCTGAGAGCCTGGTCGCACTGAAAGGACAAAGGGCGTTGCATTAGTTCATCAGTATTCAGTAGATTCATAATTATTTTTGGCCTTGCTGTTAGCGTATCAGTCCCTGTGGTGATTCCTTGCCCTACTGTAGTGTTGGCCAAACTCTGGGAAAGCAGTGACTCCCCGGAGACTTTCAGCTGCATCTTGGAAGACCAAAAAATCAAGATGAAATTATGCACTTCTTCACCAGGGAGCTGAAGGCATTCCAGACAAGGCAGATAGGGAGGAGGTCTGGGTAGAGAGGGCTTTGACACATCCAGACCTGGGGCAGCTGAAGGTGCATATCCTGCATATGGAATACTGCCTTTGCATATTCTGCAGCCTTTTGTACCTAGAAGCTCTTTCCAGCTTCTGTAGTGAGTGCATCTATATTAAAAACTCTGAGATTAGGCCTAAATTAGGTAGGGAAAAACATTTGATCATTTTCTCACTAAAGTAATAAGAGGACAGATAAGTATTAAGAAACTGTTAAGCGATTCATATTTCCTAGTGACCCTCACTTAAAATTAACCCTGGTTAATGCTCTGCAGTGGTTCTTGTCAAATTTTGAAGGAAGTGTTCCCACATGGGAATGTTTACCTGTTTCTATGTTTAGGTTATGTAAATGTACAAGTGAAAATATTGATGAAGAGTAGACTAGCTCATGAGACAAATGGGGATCCCACTGTAGGTAGATTTTGTGTGTTAGTCTGATACACTTATTGTATGATATTGTATATTTACACTTTTATTTATATAAATAAAACTTCTTTTAATGAAAACTGTTTAATATGCCTTGTATATTATAAAAAGTCAGTGCAATAACATGAAATAGATTGTACATTTTTCAATTTGCTGTCTCTTTTATGTAAATCTGTATCGCCATAAACTGTTTCGCTTAGGTTTTTTAGTGATTTTGAAAATAAATGGTATCCTTAGTACTCCTCTAGACATTTAATTCTGTTATGCCAAAGTCTGTCTGGTCCAGAACTGTAACTGGCAGTGCAGGGTCAAGGATGTCAGAGAGAGTACAGTCAAAGACTGAAGTGTTAACACTGCCCAGATTTGTATCTAAACTGCTCTCTTAAGAACCGCCATTCAGTGTGAAGACAATTTAAGAAGTGATAGAAGGTGTTTTATAGGACCTGCTTCAGTATCTTGTAAGCTGTCCTTTGTTCTTTCCTGCCCCTGTTCAAGGAAGATGTGGAGGTCAAAGGTGAAATGTCAAGTTTTCTTCAAGAGCAGCAGTTCCTGGAACTCATTGTCTATAAACTATTCCTCCTGCCCAGATCCTGGACTGTAAGGCAATGGGCTGTATGTGCAGAGGATATTTTTATGTAACTAACCTGGTCCTAACCTGGTGTTTGTTCTTGTCTTCCACCTACCCTGGGGATAAACTCCCCTTCAAAACCGTAGTGAGCCAGTGGAACAGGCTTGGCTGGAGGTACTTTGTCAGTGGATTGGAGCTGAAGAGGAGCTCATGGTGGGGGATGGATGCAACAGCCTCCAAACTGGGAAGGTTTGCATCTGGTGGGCCAGTCTTTAAAGACAGAGGTGACTTCACGGTTACTGCACAGCAGCTGGAAGCAAGCCTTCCTTACGGAAACACGAGTCAGCCCAGAAAGCTCTCAGCTGCTCTGACATGAGGAATGCCAGAGGCACCCAAACTCCCATGCTGTCTGGCAGCACACAGACACGTCAGCTACGGGGAAGGCTGAGCTGGAGGAAGGAGCTGGCGTGTTGGAGTGTTTTTATCTATATTGCAGGCCCATGTGCATTGCTCTGTGTTTGAATGCTGGGTTGGGCACTTGAGGCAGCAGCCCAGTTAGGAACTCCCACCTGGGACATGGCATGGCACAATGCTGGCCTTTCCTTGGTGCGCACACGGCACTTGCCTGCATCTCATGCTGTGTTTGGCAAATCTCACTATTTCCTCCTGTGCACAGGGCTGGCCTGGTGGGCCAGGTGAGTTTTTCTGCTAGGGGAAGTAAGGTGTTTACTTTGCTATGCCAGTGGTGCAAAGGGCATTTCCCTCATCCCCAGGCTTGTGCCCCAAAAGCTGCTACGTTTGCTTTCAGTTTCCTCCTCTGGGTGCTGCACTGCGAGGGTGCAAACAAGCCAGTGCCACGAGCAAGTGCCACGAGCAAGTGCCACGAGCAAGTGCCACGTGAGGAGGAAGGGATAAGCCCAGTGCTTCTGCTGAATCACCCACTGGGAAAGGCCAGGGTGCCAGGCTCCCAGCCTGCCCTGTGAGCACAGGGACATTTTCCAGCACTAGACAGGAAAGGAGGAGTTTTGTGGTATACTTTTTTCCCACATAGCTTTCTTTCCCTTGGAAACAGCCATCATGGGGGCTGTTGCAGAGCCTATGCTGTGACACAGGTGAGACTGTACAAGGAATAAAATCATTAACGTGGGAAGAGGATGGACAGTTTAGGTGTGGGGTGGTGCATGCAGCCCAGTTGAGCTCTGTTCAAAATGTCTCTCCCCAACTGGAGCCTGGCTACTTCCCTAGGGCTGTAAGAGAAGAAGGAAGAAGACATTTTAAGTCACAAAGATTTCCTCTGCCTTTCTCCTCCTGCCCCTGCTGTCACCAGCTGGGCCAGCCCAGCTCCTCTTCCCTCTTTCACTGACTCCCCTGTACCCATCTTCCTGTCTGTCCTGGTTTTTCCTGATACATGGCCTGAGCTCAGATCAATAGGGCTCAAGCATCAGAGCAGCCTGGCTGTTTTAAGATTCTTGAATATCTTTAATTGAAATCTTAATTGCCCCGGTCAGTGACAGAGGGATGTGAAGAGGAATACAAAAGCTAGAAGACACAGTGGTCTTAATCTGTAAATAGTTTAGTACATGTGCTTTCATTTATCTACTGAGACACATGAAATAGTAGGAAATTTTTACTTTTCTCAGCGGCGAAGGCCTTGGGGCATGGGCAAATGGGGAACTTGAAATGTGATTCTATGAGCATTCTACCTGAAAAATTCCAATTTATTTCTCTTTTTTTTTTTTTTTTTTTTTACAGCTTTGCTACTCTCCTGTTCCCTGTAAGCATCACTCAGTGCTATTTATGTTTGAATAGGGTGCATGTGTCTGGTGTGGCTGTTCCTTTATCTGTATCTCCAGGATTTAATCAAAACAGCCACTTTACCATATTTGACAGAAGGTTAATGGTCATTCTCCCTTCACAGGGGTTGTGTGAAGGAGACGTGTGAAGAGGAGGTGTCCACAGCCCACCCCAGGGTCTGTGGCTGGGCAGAAGCAGAGCAGGTGGTGGCTGGGCATGATGATCATGAATGCAGGGAAGTGACGCCACAGGGCAGCGATGACAAGGGGAAGCAAAGCCTTCCCAAGCCACAGCCCTGAGCTGCAGTTCCCAGTGCCCATGGCCACACAGGATCAGCCCCGGAGCCAGCTATTGCTGAGGGGGGCAATGTCCAACCTGCTGTCTCTGCACTGCTAATCCTGTGCTAGCCCTGCACTGGGCAATTTTTGGTCCAGGAATTTGGTGCTTCTTTTGTTCTTTTCTATGCAATACTTGCATAAGCACTTTTGCAGCTCTTCATCCATGTGTCCTGCAGCAAGTGATCTACATTATCTAGGGCTGGAGCCCGCTGTGTCTGGTAAAGGAGGTTGAGGTGTTTCTCCTCGTCAAGAGTGTAGCTGAAAATGGACTGTCTCCAGCAGCCCTTACTAAAGCCGGACTCTGCTTTTATAGGAAAAAGCAGCCAGGACTTAATCTTTCCAGTTGTGTTTAAAAAGCACTTGACTAAACTAAAAGACTTCACAAATTAATGATTGTTGCAATAATTAATAAAGCTTTTTTTTTTCCTTTTAAAGAAGTTCCTCTCTTTAAATGATCATTAAAAGAGAACATTGTATGCAAATAAACATCCTTCCCTAAAACAAGGAGTTGGCTTTCCACCCAGTGGTATGTAAAGCTCTGACTAAGAAGCATGTTTTCTGGCAGTCAGGGTATTTTCTGAAGTTAGTCAATACTAGAAACAGAACTTTCAGCCTTTCCACTGATAGTCCCATATGTGCTACCCTCAGCTCACTGCAGGTGAATCAGTCTGATACTGTCGTACTGAGCAAACAAGTTACCTGATGCTGTAGTTCCTTGTATTTTTCCCTACCTGTCAAATCCATTTGCTATCAGCACTATGGTGGTGCTGAGGAAAGTCCAGATGCTTTTGTCAAAAAACTGCCTCCCTAATTCCTGATCCTGGGCAGAGTGGACATAGATGTGACCTCCTTTCTTTGTCATGGCTTTGTCACCTCCCTTTCAGGAACATGAAGGGAAAGGTGCAAGCAGAATCCTGTCTTTGACTGCTGCCATGCAGTAGGTGACTCTGATCCCAGGTAGGATCCAGGAGCTGAGGGAGGAGGTGCCGGCATTCTAGTATTGGCCTTATTTAGTACTGCTGAAAGTGACTTCTTTTTTTTAAAGACTTGAAAACTGACCTGTCCAATGCAGAAAGGTGGCTTGCCCTTTCAAGCGGTGATGGTGGCTTGGAGGAGCTCAGCCTTGTGGTGCTCCCACCATTCTTTCACGGGGACAAGGGAGCGACAGCAAAGCCTCTGTAAGATGAAACGGTTGAGACAGTTTTATGTGCGGTCGCTGTCATTTCATGGGATGTCTCTTGTTGCTGAAGGACTGACGCTGGCCTCCACGCTTTTTGTGGGCTGGTGAAAATTGCATTGCAAAGAGACCATGCATGAGAAGGCAGGGCAGCCTTGGTGTGGCCCGTCTCTTACACAGGCCGGACAATATCCTGACGCACTTGGGTGAGGACCCTTGTTTACAACTGTAGCAGCTTTTGGGACTGTTGCTCACTGACAGTACCACCATCAGACAGTGACCTGATTCATGGAAAACCCTGTCAGACTGAAAGAAAATACATCATATCCTCAGCTCTTCCTGTCCAGCCTCCTTATGCCTCTTTGGATGCATATCATACTCTCACATCACCTCATGTCAATGGGAGGAAAGTGACAAAATACAGTCCCATCCAGCAGCATGTGCTAAAAATAATGGGCAGCAGATGAGACATTGTTTTTCAGTTGATTTATAAAAACATCCCATGAGGAGAAGAGGGAGGAGGCGTCTTCTTGTCTAGCAATTTGTTTAGGAAATACCACTTGTGCATTCGGGCTCAGGTGTGAAGGCATGAGCTGGCTGGGGGCACTGGGCTGGTTTTCACCTAGGGGAGCACAATGCAAACATGACCTGGGGCTGCACTTGTTGCCCAGACAGGTGCTGTGCCCAGTTAATGGAGAGGACTATTAGGATGACAACTTGTCAGTTTGCTTCGACAGGTGAGTTTGGTTTGTTTTTTTGGCATCAGGTGCTTGTGGGTGAGTCAAGTGCATTTGAAAGGCACTGCCATGCCTCAGTGATAGGATTTTTTTTCCCCGTGCCCTTTAGGGAGGAGCAGGTCACAAGTATTGTGTTCTGGAGGTGGCCTGACTGGATGGGGGCCAAGCTCTAGCAGGCAGCAGGTGAGGATGTCTGGATGTTTTCACGAGTCTAATGAATCATGCAAATCTAATTTGCTGGTGAAACTTTGCAAAACCAGACCTCTGTGCAGCTTGCCACCAGGTGATCCGTCTCAGGATCACTTCACTGATGACCCCTGAAGTAAAACATTTCCAGGCCTCCGCTGGTGACTAACTGGGAAAGGAGAGGGAATTGCTTCTCTTTGTTTTTTTTTTTTCCTGGTTATTAGAAAACAGAACCTTTGACCTGAAAGCTCTTAGTCCTCCTTGCACTGGGAATATGTGTAAAGCTGAGGAGAAGCAGCACAATGAGTCAGTGGAAAACCTGTTAATGTGCATGGCATAGCAGGTGAGGATCTCAGGTTCTCCTCTCCAAAGACACATCTTTGGGTCCCAGCTTTAGGGAAAAAAAATGTGCTCTGCACTACCCCTTTGCTATGCCCTTGCAGTCAGCAGTGTTATTTCCCCCTTTTCCAAAACTACAGCTTCTAACTTCGGAGAAAATAAAAATCTAACTTTGGCAAAATGCTGTATCTCTTTCTGCCTGGATTAGAGACAAAACCCTTAAATGGAATGTCTATCCTTCACTGATCCCCAGGGACAGCCTTTTTCAAAGCTGCAGCACCTCTGGTACAAGTAATGGTCCCCCTGATACCACCCAACTATTCTGCAGTAGTTACTAGAAATACTAGAATAGGTGTCTCATTTTGAAGTTCAAGATCATGATTACATCTTGTTCCTCTTAAAGGCAGAAGTCAAAGCTTAATTTCCCAATGCATACCTGCTGGTACTCTGCTTTTGCCCTAGTGTGTGCCTGCTGACATGGAAGTATGGAAGGAATTTGCGTAGTACAATCACTTATCCAGAATCCACAGAAGAAAACCTGAGTTACAATAAGAATGACTCATTTGTCTCGTAAACACTTTGTATTTATTATCTGAGCAAGAATTCAAGACATACGTGCACAAAGCATACAGCAACACATTTGGCCCGTATCCAGAATATGCCTTAAGAAAAACACACTCGTGTTGATAAAGTCATAAAGCAGATCCTTTGCAGAAATAGTAAAAGGAATCTAGGGCAAACATCAGCAAGTGCATGGTCACATACTGGCACCGATCTCTTGGATCTAGCTCTTTTTCCTGAGTTCCTGGTAAATGTTAGCAGTCTTAACCATACTCAGAAAAACATAAGAAGTGTAAAAAAAAAACAAATAGTCTTTTAATATCTAGACAGAAAAATAATGTTCTAATACTTATATTTGATATCCCCGTGACAATGTATTTATGAGTGTACTTTTTTTCATAGTATTCACATGTGCTAGAGCCTGAAGAAGTGAGTGGGCTGTATAAAGCCCACACTTCATTTTCTATTGAATTTCAAAGCAGCATACGTTGAGCAGAACACTTTTATTCAAACACATTTTAGCTACTAATGTGAATGCTAATGATGAGTTTTCCTGAGAGTTCCAGACAGGCATGGTCTTAGTTTAGTGTCCTTGACAAAGCCTCCAAGACTTCACCAAGCGTAAGACATACAATGACAACCCTTCTTCTGGAGTTGCAGCTGCCTTTGATGAACAGTTTTGCCAAGGTTCATGAAGTGCTTGTCTGGGAGCTGGTGTTCAGCTGAACTGAAACCCTTTGCGTTTACTTTTTAGTACCTGAAAAACTGAGCTGTGTACGTGTCAGCAAAACATGCTACGTTGCAGTACTCAGATAAATAACAACTATTCTTGAAACATTATGTTCTCACTCAAAAGGTGTTAGCTAGCTTAGAGGAGGAGGGAACCATGTATGTGGCTCAACCCAACAGCAGGGCTCCCAGTAACACAACTGGGACCGGATTAAGTCTTCTAAGTGGAAAGTAGGCAAATTCACTCAGATTCTGCTCAGTGACAGAAATCAGTATCAATACCTAACATACATTGTTTGTTGTGAGAATGACCAGAGTGATGTAATCACAGTTTTGTAAAGGTAGATTCAGAAGAGCTAACCAAAAAATAAATTATAAATACAGACAAGAATTCACTACAAGGCAGGAAAAGACATAATTCAAATGGATACAAATATCAGAAAGTGCAACTATACAGCCTTATGAAATGCAAATATACTTACACACAAGGTTATTTAAGAGAAGGGACTCTGACCATTGACCTTAGAGGTGGCTACGGAATAGGATCACTTCAGCCATTTTCTTGCTACCTTGTAACCATGAAAAAAATACTGTTTAGGATTGAGTCTGACATGAATGGACTGGCAGAGTTACTGCTTGCCTTGACAGTGATCAGCATGTTTAATTCAGCTCCTCTGAAGCCAGCCAAGAGTAATAACCCCTCAGTGAGATAGTCACAGTGCACCACCATCCACTGGATGTGCTACAGCAGCTTTGTCATTCTGCAACTGAAATGAGGTTACCATGAAATTAAATGGAAATAAAGTACAAGGGAAGAACCTTTGCTTTATAAGTATAATTAAACATTCAAAAATCTAAGTCTACTTTACTGTACTGGCTAAAACATTCAATTCTATTGATATTATTTCTTCAAAGAGAGGTAGTTGCTTTCTTTGAATAAATAACATTCTCAAGAAAACTTGAGTTCAGGCTTTAAGATCTACTTCTACTGAAGTTATTTTTTTACTTATAAAGTCAAAGCAGAATTGTACTATTATCAAGAAATTCTTTGTAATATTGAAAGAATTCTTCCATCACAATTACCTCAGTTTCTGTATTTGTGTAATATATATTCAGATATGTGTCTTATATAACGGTAAAGTATGCTTCCCTCTCTGAATCGTACTTCCTTCATTATCAGAAAATATTATGCTTTTTTTTCAGTTTATGTAATGTATTTTATATTGGGTTTTATGCCATGTTTTCAACATTTTTTCATACTGCATTTTGAGCCCAGAGAAACAGCATTCAATTAATGGTTCTGTGAAATACTCGTTTCATACACTTGTGGTGCAGATATTTATATTTTATGTATACATGCTATATATATATAAACTTATACTATATATTTATAATATAGACTAGAACTATGCAACATTGTGTTAGTTCATAGAATTATAACTTTTAGGCTGCACAGCAAAATCCTATGACAAATAACCATTCTATAAAGATAGTGGTTTTATTTAACAAATCATATAGTCCCACCACCAGATCCCTGTCCAGCAGGATCCAGGCTTTACAAAAGAAGAGCAGTCAAAACCCCAGCAATTGGCTTTTGCTGTGTGACACGTGATCCCAAATTCCAAGACACTGGCATTTTTCTTTTGGCTTCATCCTGAAGGTGGTCCAAGCTCCTCGGTGAAACACTGCTACAGGACACGAAGACCAGAAGGCAACTGGGGAACCCGGGTTCCTGGAAGTCTCCTCAGACCATGGTGAAGGGCAAGTTTAGTCTTGCCCCAAGTCTCCCTATGTCAGCAGGTTGCCCCAAGTCATCACTGAGTGGTGAGGGGCTTTGCCCATCACAATCTTTTTTTTCCCATCTGACATTCATACGCCAGCATTGCTGTAACGTTCTTCAGAGAAATCATGTGATAGCCATCCCTCGGCGGCTACAGGCAGCTAAATACAACGCAGTGAGATTTCTGAGGTTTCTTCATCTCCCAGTGTCTGTGAAGCCTCTCGTTCCAAAACCACAAAGCCAATGTCATCCCCTGCCGTTCCGCGCGCCATGTCCGCGGGTAGCCCACATTTCCGGGCAGAACAACTTCGCCAGGAGGTTCAGGATCCTCTGCCTCAGGTCCCACCTGTCGCCGATGCGGAGCAGCTCCCGGGCGCACTCCGCCGCCGCCTCCCGCCCTGCGGACACACGGCGCCGTCAGACATCCCCGCGTGCTTATCGCTCTAGTGAGATCCTCACCAGACTGTACTTTCTGCTCAATTTTTTACTTTTTTTTTTCTCAACACGAAACACATCCCCACTCCCCCCGCCACACACACACTGGGAGCATTGGCCGTACCCCTCTGTCCTCCACACGGGAAACCGCAGCAGCACCGGGCGCTGCCCCCGCTGCCAGTGCTGGAGCCGGGCGGGCAGCGCCTGGGCGCAGAACCGGGTATCCCCCCGCGTTCTGTCATCCCCCGCTCCCTTCACCTTCCGGTACCTGCAGGAGCGGCGGGCGGCGAGGCTTTGCGAAGGGTCTTGCCTGGCATCATCGCGGCGGCGGGNGACGCGGGTAAAACGCTCGGGAATCCCGCCCCCCTGGGCCGGGAGGCGGCGTGCCCGGGCGGAGCGGGGCCGGGCCGGGGCAGCGCCTCCACTGCCGCTCACAAAAAGGCAGGCGGGATGCGGGGTGCTGGACGGGAGGAGACGGGAGGATGGGGCGTCCGTGGGGGAGACCTTGGATGTTTCCAGGGATGGGACATTGACCACCTCTCTGGGCAACCAGTAGCCAGTGTTTTACCACACTTGTTGTAAAAAATTTCTTCCCTGTAGCTAAACAGCACTCCTTCAGTTTAAAACCATTACCCTTTGTCCTATTGCAAAAAGGCCCTGCTAAAAAGTCTGTCTCCATCTTTCTTATAGGCTCCCTTTGAGTACTGAAAGGCAGCAATGAAGTCTCCCCATAGTCTTCTTTTGTCCAGTCTGAATAATCCCAATTCTCTAAATCTTCTTTCTACTCAAGGTGATAGTGACCTTGTCCTCAAACTAAACATAGGGAAACAAGCTGATCCATACTCATGTACTACTTGCAATTTAAGGCCATCCTCCCACTGCTGGACCCTGTATGGTGCTGGCTGACACGTACCAGGGCACGCTTACCTGTGTTTGATGTCATTTTAGATGGTGCTTTTTGCAAGAAACAAGAANTATCAAGAAATTCTTTGTAATATTGAAAGAATTCTTCCATCACAATTACCTCAGTTTCTGTATTTGTGTAATATATATTCAGATATGTGTCTTATATAACGGTAAAGTATGCTTCCCTCTCTGAATCGTACTTCCTTCATTATCAGAAAATATTATGCTTTTTTTTCAGTTTATGTAATGTATTTTATATTGGGTTTTATGCCATGTTTTCAACATTTTTTCATACTGCATTTTGAGCCCAGAGAAACAGCATTCAATTAATGGTTCTGTGAAATACTCGTTTCATACACTTGTGGTGCAGATATTTATATTTTATGTATACATGCTATATATATATAAACTTATACTATATATTTATAATATAGACTAGAACTATGCAACATTGTGTTAGTTCATAGAATTATAACTTTTAGGCTGCACAGCAAAATCCTATGACAAATAACCATTCTATAAAGATAGTGGTTTTATTTAACAAATCATATAGTCCCACCACCAGATCCCTGTCCAGCAGGATCCAGGCTTTACAAAAGAAGAGCAGTCAAAACCCCAGCAATTGGCTTTTGCTGTGTGACACGTGATCCCAAATTCCAAGACACTGGCATTTTTCTTTTGGCTTCATCCTGAAGGTGGTCCAAGCTCCTCGGTGAAACACTGCTACAGGACACGAAGACCAGAAGGCAACTGGGGAACCCGGGTTCCTGGAAGTCTCCTCAGACCATGGTGAAGGGCAAGTTTAGTCTTGCCCCAAGTCTCCCTATGTCAGCAGGTTGCCCCAAGTCATCACTGAGTGGTGAGGGGCTTTGCCCATCACAATCTTTTTTTTCCCATCTGACATTCATACGCCAGCATTGCTGTAACGTTCTTCAGAGAAATCATGTGATAGCCATCCCTCGGCGGCTACAGGCAGCTAAATACAACGCAGTGAGATTTCTGAGGTTTCTTCATCTCCCAGTGTCTGTGAAGCCTCTCGTTCCAAAACCACAAAGCCAATGTCATCCCCTGCCGTTCCGCGCGCCATGTCCGCGGGTAGCCCACATTTCCGGGCAGAACAACTTCGCCAGGAGGTTCAGGATCCTCTGCCTCAGGTCCCACCTGTCGCCGATGCGGAGCAGCTCCCGGGCGCACTCCGCCGCCGCCTCCCGCCCTGCGGACACACGGCGCCGTCAGACATCCCCGCGTGCCTATCGCTCTACTGAGATCCTCACCACACTGTACTTTCGGCTCNCCCCCCCCCCCGCCACACACACACTGGGAGCATTGGCCGTACACCTCTGTCCTCCACACGGGAAACCGCAGCAGCACCGGGCGCTGCCCCCGCTGCCAGTGCTGGAGCCGGGCGGGCAGCGCCTGGGCGCAGAACCGGGTATCCCCCCGCGTTCTGTCATCCCCCGCTCCCTTCACCTTCCGGTACCTGCAGGAGCGGCGGGCGGCGAGGCTTTGCGAAGGGTCTNCATTGACCACCTCTCTGGGCAACCAGTAGCCAGTGTTTTACCACACTTGTTGTAAAAAATTTCTTCCCTGTAGCTAAACAGCACTCCTTCAGTTTAAAACCATTACCCTTTGTCCTATTGCAAAAAGGCCCTGCTAAAAAGTCTGTCTCCATCTTTCTTATAGGCTCCCTTTGAGTACTGAAAGGCAGCAATGAAGTCTCCCCATAGTCTTCTTTTGTCCAGTCTGAATAATCCCAATTCTCTAAATCTTCTTTCTACTCAAGGTGATAGTGACCTTGTCCTCAAACTAAACATAGGGAAACAAGCTGATCCATACTCATGTACTACTTGCAATTTAAGGCCATCCTCCCACTGCTGGACCCTGTATGGTGCTGGCTGACACGTACCAGGGCACGCTTACCTGTGTTTGATGTCATTTTAGATGGTGCTTTTTGCAAGAAACAAGAACTGGAACAAAGTCACCCTCAGGTCTTTGTAATTGTTGCACAATGTTGGGAGAGCTGCCAGTGATCATTCATCTCCAGGAGGGTTGATATTTGGTGCAGTGATACATGGGATGGACTTCTGTTTTTAGGGGAAAATGAAAACAACTTGACTTAAAGACAGCAAAAATGAGTCAGACCTAACAAAGAACTGATTTGTGGCTGAAAGTCGGTAAATGACTATCTCTCCCATCAAAACACAACTTCATGAAGGAAAAGATTATCACAACGTAATACAGACTCACAGGGGTCTGTAGAAAAACTCATTTCTGTGGGATAGGATTCTCTGAAGTCAAGTGTCTAGAAATACTGATGACTTTGAAGCCCATCCGAAGGGGAATCATTCACCAACTCAACTCAGATACCCTTTTCACTGCCTGTTTCCCAGAAATGATGTCACACCTGAAACATGGCTGATTTCTCTCCCTGTGTAGGGAACCTCAGCCCCGTTGGTTCCTCACAGAAGGCAGTGGGCACAGTGGTGCTGCAGGGCTGGCATGTGGGAGAGGCAGTGGTGCCAGCTCACAGACAGGGCATTTCTTAAGGTGAGATGTCAAAATGAAGGCTAGATCTAGATGAGGGTTTGCAAGGCCATTCCCAAGACAGTAGCTGGATGCTGGCTTTGTTGACATCATGAAATGCACTCTACCAGATCGTGACCTGGGGCCAGAGCAGCTTAGGTTGGCCAAGGAGGTGTCTGATGTTTTTGAGCGTGTATCACCTTCATCTCTCAGCTGGTATATAACCTATATGGCATGTAGACATATTTGTTTGACTTGATGTGTTTAGGGTCTCTTTTCAGCTGTATGAACACCCCTATTAGTAACCCAGCCCTATTCAGGCAGAGCTGCCCTTTGACCACATCATTCCTGTTACTTAAGAAACTGTTTCTTCAAAACAAGTTTGTTGGGTTTAGATGGTAGGAAGGCAGGTAAACCATTCAGGAGTATGTCTGCATGCCGTGTAGTCCTTTGTGGTGGAGATGTGGTGGCCTGCATGTGATGCTCAGGGCTGTATCTGATAGCTGCTCTACAACCACAGCAGCTCCTCTAGAATGTCAGCACAGGGGGACACAGCCCTTAACAAGACCCTCACGTGCACCTCTTGCTCTCAGTGCTCAGCAGTCTCCAATGCAGGGGAAGTGCCCACAAAGTCAAGCCGTGGGGACACACTGGTCCCTTGTTCCGCTGGCGCATGTGTGTTACTTGGCTCATTTGTTTTACTTGTTTAAACAGAGCCAGGTATGACGTGTGGCTTGTTCTTCTTTGTGAATCTGGAGACAGATCAAATACCTGGGCAAATTATTTAAATGACTCTTCCTCCGGTGAGGCCAAAACCAAATTAACCTCGATCCTGTCCTGCTCAGCAGCACTTCCTCACCCTGAAGGCAGATGATCTTTAAAGGCAAATTCTTTCTATATCACTGCAGCCACACAAAGAGATGGGCCCTTCTTTTGGGTATATATGGGAGAGGAGATTCTTTCCTGTCAGGGCAGCTGGGCACAAACTAATGGCATAGTCAAATCATAGGCATTCGTTTATTTTCTTTGTTTTATTTTAAAATATTGGTAAGGGTAATAAGAACAGGAGAGAATGGGGCAAGGGGGAAGGGAGGATGGGAGGGAGGGAAGAAAGGGAAGGATGGACACTTGAGTGTACAAAATGGGTTAATAGATGTGCCTGTGGGCTAAAGTATCTGAAGTGCCCACCTCCCCTGTTGCTGCAGGCAGACCCATGTGTCTGAGTGCAGTGGTGTAATGCAGGGAGATCCACTGCTATGTAGAGGGAAGCTGACTCCAGCTCCAGATCTCATCCACTTCCCTATAGGTTTTTACTGTTGTGTGAGGGATTTACTGATGTGCAAATCACAGCCCGTTTTGGTGGGAGCAGCACACTTCAGGGCCGTAGCCAATTACATGATTGCGCAAAAGAGGCAAAGAGAAAATAACTCCATTGTGGTTTCAAGCCACCAGCAGGCTCTGACGTTTTCTTGTTTCGGTTCCCCTAAATAAAGTGGTGTATCTGTGGGAAGCATAGGTCCCTGGGAAGCTGCTCTACTAGAGCAGACACAAAACCTCTTTCTTGCTATGGCTGCACCATGCAGGACCGTGGGTCCCCAGGTGAGCACAGCCACAGCAGGGAGCAGAGCAGCAGCCCCAGGAGCACTGCACGCTTGGAGCAGCCTTCCATTTTATTTCTGTTTAGTGCCATTCAAAGTTATTGCAATTACACAGCTAAGAGAGAATCATGTTGAGATAATGTGCCCCAAGCTTCACCAGTGTCTGGGAGATGTGGTTGGGTGATGTGATTTTACCAGGAACATGTCATTGAAAGCTAACTTGTGACAGTATGCACAACACCAGCTGGCAGGCTTGCTGAAAGGAAATCGAAATTTGAAGAAATGAAATCAAGAGTGGGAGACAAAGGAAACTAGCTGGTTTTGATCTGAACTCACTTATTTGTGCTGAATCATTTTTGAGCTGTTTTTCTGTGCCTCTTTGTAAGAGCTTGAAAAAATCTCTGGTACTGTTTCATCATGGGAGTTCATCTTCTCATCTTCCCAAGGCTGCCTGGTGTTGACAGCTCTTGTGTTAACTGAGAAGCTGTTTGTTTTTCTCCCTCCCCTTTCCCGTTTCTGTAGACTGCAGAGTCGGCAGTTCCTGTTGATCCTTGCAGGTCTCTGCACCCAAGCAGGAAACTTGGCTCTATTGTCAGGAACACAAACCAAGGTCATTTCAGGAAAGTGCAGTGGGGTGTGGCTGTGCTGAGAGAGTGTGATGATAGCCCCGGATAGATTTTTTTGGTTTGGTTAGGCTTTATTTGTTCGTTGTGTTGTTTTGTTTTTTTTTTTAAATTATTTTAATGTAATTTTATTTATTTATTTAGGTTATTTTTATTTGTCTTAAATCACTCTAATTCTCTGGTTTGCTCTTCACCATCACCTTCCTTTCAGGGATTTGTCTCACTGTTACAAGTAAAGCTTCCTAAATCCTCCAGCCTGAAGCATTAATCTCAACCTTTTCAAGGAAACGGCTTTGTTCTGTGTTAGCAATATTCTGGTAGCAAGTACAGTAAAGCTTTGGTCTCCAACAGCTACTGCTGTGCTGCTGACACCTCCACTATGGTAAGGGAAAAGCTTGATGCATCCTTAAGTAGTTAAGTGAAATACTCCAGCTAATTTGACTTTGATGTGATAATATTATTCAACACCCCCAGGACAAGAAACTAAGGAGAACTCTCTGCCCACTGCCTGGGATGTAATGACACTTTTACACATAATTTTCTTAGCAAAAGGTGAACTGCATGCTTGCTTATATATAACAGTGCTCTGTCAAAGGCAGAGGAAAGAACACCCATCTTTTCCTCTGTGACCACGCCTGTGCCAAGCAGGGCAGCACTAATTCATTACCTGCAAAATGCTACAGAAAGATGACTTATGTGTGTCTGATGTGGTGCCCACCAAAGCCAGGGTGGGCCGAGGAGTTTTGATACCGAGAGTGAGAACGTTTGGTTGAGGATGGGATTGAATAGCAGAACCCCTCCTTGATACAGCTGAAGTGTAACAGAGTCTATATTGACTGTGTGCTTTTTAATCAAGGAGTAATTGGGAGGAACTTTAGTTGACAGAATTTTCCTAGTCTTAGGTTTGTTATATGGTCAATCCAAAATTAGCTGGGGCAGATTATTTGGTGAGCTGAATTTTCTGTGAAAGCAGAAAGCAGAGACGCTGCACGTCATTCCCAATTCAGTCCCTTGGTAGTCACCAAAAACCTTCTAGAGAGATAAAAGTGTTGTAAGAGATGGTAAGATGTACTAGGTATTTAAGTGGGTTTTAGCACCTGTGAAGATGATGACATCCTCATAAAGGCCAGTCTTTGCCACTAATATCCAAAAGGAGGTATTAGCAAAGTAAATATTGGCTTTGATCTCTGTTTATCAGGCTGGTATTTCCTGAAGAGCTCTCTTCCATGTGCGTAGGCGTCTTTGCAAACGCCAAGCATAGTGTTAGCACAGCTGCACCATTACTGCAAGGTTTCTGCAGAGGTCCTCCCTTGGATGGGGACTACGGTTATTTTCTGTCTTGCTATCTTCGTTGAGAATGTGAATGTGCTTCATTTCTGGAATTCTTCATTGGTTGCTGGTCTGCCAGATCTTTTTTTTCTGGTTCTGGCTTGTTTGTTTTTCCCCTTTTCTTGTTTCCTGCACCTCCTCTGCACTTTGTCATAATTTTTGTGTATGCTCAATGCAGCAGGTGTGGAATTGAAAAAAAAAAAGGGAAATCCCGTGTGTGAGACAGTTGCTGCTTTCCTGGCATGCCACTGCCTTGCAGCTGAGCCAGCAACCTGGTAACCCACAAAGGGCTCATTATCAGTGACTTCCTGTGAATCACTATAGTCTATCAGGAGAATTAGAGAATCCAATCAAGCTTTTCTGGACACCAGCACAGTGACCTGAGATTCCTAATCTGTCACTGAGCCAGTGCTTCAGTGCTGCAATATTTCCCCTGTACCATTCCAATGCTCTCCAGTTGGGACAGGAGCTATTTCCCATGGGCAGGGGACTTTCAGATTATTGTGAACCGTAATCTTTCTGAGCTGGGTATTGGAAGCGACTTGTTTGAACAACTTCTGTTTGAATAAAGAATCATTTAGTGCCCCTAAAACCCACAAAAAGTTAAAGATGAAAAGGTTTTAAATAGAGCACCTCTCCTACATGGAAAGGGTGAGAGAACTGGGATTGTTCAGCCTGGAAAACAGAAGGCTCAGAGGTGACCTAATTGCAGCCTTACAGTACCTGAAGGGAGGCCACAAGAAAGATGAAGAGAGACTATTTACAAGAACATGTAGTGACAGGGCAAGGATTAATAGCTTCAGACTGAAAGAGAGTAGGTTTAGGTTGGATGTTAGGAAAAAATCTTTACTGTGAGAGTGGTGTGTCATGGGCACAGATTATCCAGAGAAGCTGTGGATGACCCATTCCTGGAGATGTTCAAGGCCAGGCTGAATGAGGCTCTGAGCAAACTGGTCTAGTAGAAGGTTCCCTGTCCCTGTCCATGGCAGGGGCGTTTGAACAAGATAATCTTTAAGGTCCGTTCCAACCCAAACCTTTCTATGATTCTAGGAAATTGGGGCAAAAGGTGAACATATTTAGTAAAAGAAAGCAGGGGCCAAACCAAGGTGGAATGCAGCATCTGTTCTGAAACATTTTCCCTTAAAATTTTTATGGCTTAAAAAAGTGTTTTCATGTTTTATTCACTGTAAAGATTAGAACTGTATAATTGGAAAAGGCAGATGGTATGTTCAATATAATAAGTATAGGATTTCCTCTATAATTTGAATTGCCAGTGATTTGTATGAATAAACAATTATGTGTGTTTGCCCATGGATCTTGGGGCCATATCTTTGCTATAACAAAGACAAAAGAGAATATGATTTAGGTTTCATGTAAAAATGTCTGTTTAGGAAAAAAAAGGCACCAAAGTATCAGATTATATTGTGAGTAGGTCATCACAGTCCAGACCTCAGGAGCTGGCAGGAGTATTGGGGCCAGGCTGTGCCCCTATCCTACACAGGTGGGTGCTCACACACCTAGTGGTGTGTACCTGTTTTAGGGTGTTCTAGTGAGTGCCAGCAGACTTCAGCCACCAGAACACTGCTGGGGAGGCTGAGCCATTTCCATTTCAGGAGCAGCATGCTGCATCGTGGCAGTGTGAAACTTGCAATATGCCCTTCCTCTCTACATGAAAGTTCCCTGTGCAGGCTGTGCCAGCTGAGAAGTGGAACAGGCTGAAATTGTGTCAGCGTGAAAGCTGTGAGGGTGGCCACAGGCTGTGAAGGCAGAGGGACCACTTGACTCATCACTAGTCTGACAACAGATTTAGTATGAGAGTGCTGACAACATCCCATGTTGTGAGGTAGTTTCACTTTAAATCTTTGCCTCTGATTGCACTGAAATGAGCTCATTTCCTTTTTCGTTTTATTTTTCGGTTGCAGAAACACAGAGAGGGAGGAGGCTATGACTTTTGATGCTTTTTCTAAATGGGAGAGAAAAGCCTCCCTGGAGATGGAAAGTCCCCCACAGCTGCTCTGCAGATAAGCTCCAGGAGCTTTAAGCATGAAGGGCTGCAAGAAAAAATGCGTTGGTGGCAACGACCTTGCACAGAAATGGAAGGAAGCTTGTCCCTTCCTGTCAAAAAGGACTCCCTTTGGCATCCCAGTGCTTTGTCTTTGAGTATGAGCAGCTCATAGAGAAGAGGAGGAGATACTGGCAGTGGTTGGAAAGGATGGCCAGATGCAGACAGGAGTGTTGCCCTCTGTGAGTGCCTCTCTATTACCATGCTGACCTAAGAGTTGGATCCATCCACTTCTTGACTTCGGGAGAGCTCTGCTGTGGGTAGCAGAGCATCACCAATGGCAGCTCATAATCCCCCTTTTGCTAAGTGAATCTCACATTTGAGATCCTGCTTTGTTTGCTTCCAGATGACATTAGAGAATGCAAAACCAGCGCAGAGTTTGATGTCCACACTGGCAAGCTTTTTCCATGCATCCATAATCATGTATTGGAGGGTGTGTGTCTCCCCCTCCAGCACACACAGTTTTGTCTGTGGGTGTGCTGCCGTGGGGTGTTGTTACTGAGGTGAGAGGGAAAGCTGTGGGAGTGACCTTTGGCATTAAGGGTGAAAATGAAAAAGTGAGAAATAAGAAGTCTCCCTTCAAGGGTAAGAACACCTTGTTCTTCCTCACCAGAGATCTCTCTGCAGATGAACTGACTGACTCCAAAGAGTATAAAGGAGAAGTAAATAAGAGAAACAGAAAAAAGGGGTTTGCATTTAACAACAAAGTATTTTGGGCACTTTACAAACTGTTTCTATTCCCTGGACCCTATGTGGTATGGGAAGGTCCCACTGTCAGCTTCTTCACGTCTCCTCTGTGAGTCTGGGTTGCTTTGTGTATGCCCCATGCCCCTCAGCAGGGCTGTCAGCATCCCCACCTGCTCCACATGTGCAGGAGAGGAGTAGAAGAGCGTGGATGCCCAGAGGGAGGAAACAGAGGGGGGTCATGGTAAGGAAGGGCTTGGGTTGCGTCCCACAGGCACAGGTGCAGGAGTTGATTTCACGTGACAGCATCTTGGTTTGCACCATGTTTTGTGGTTCATGATGCCATTCTCCCTGCCTATTTCATCATCCTTCGGTGGGCAATGACATGAAGCCGGGGGAAGGTGCCTTGGGGGAAGGGCCGAGAATCTGGAAGGAGCTCTCAATCTGCAAAGACACAGGAAGTCAGGGTTGGTGTGGTGTTTGTTTGTTTGTTTGTTGTTTTTTTTTGTTTTCTTTTCTTTTTTTGGTGGGGTGGGGGCTGGTGGTTGTTTTTTTGTTCCTCTCATTTTTTGTTTGTTTGTTTAGGGTTTTTTTGAGGATTTTTATTTGTTTTTTGTTTGTTTCTTCATTTTGTGTTTTGTTTTGATTTTAACATAAGGCAGTTTTTTTGTCAAGTGTTGTCAGGAGTCTGGTGGGGGTTGGCTGGTGTGACCAGGCTGTGTCTGTGGTTGTGGCAGAGCATGATGGTGGGCAAGGAGAGGTGAGGGCAATGTTGTGCTGAGAAGGTGACAGGGGACCTCCAGAAGGGCTGGGGAAGGGGTGGAGAAGCCTACCTGGACAGGCAGCGGCTGCTCACCACTTCCTTGTAGCTCTGGAGGAGTCTGGGGACAGTGTTGCAACATGAAGGCAGCAGCACCCTGACGAATTAGTGAAGAGCCTGTGCAGTGATAAGCTCATAAGGTGCTACAGGTACTTTCCCTTTCTGGACCACAGTGCTGCTGGCAGGGGTGTCAAAGGAGATACTCTGAAGTGCTCAGCAGAATAACAGGGTGCCCTGAGGAAGAGGTGACCCAGGAGGTACACCAGGGAGCAGATGCAGGGTAGGATATCCTATGCCAAGAGGGCTATAGGGTCCCACTGAACATGGCAGAGAGGAAGAGTAAGTTATCTGCCCCCTCTGTGAGGCACTGTGAGGGTGCCCAGAAAACACCCTCCACACACCTTGCTCCACACACGCACACTTTGGGAGCTGGTGGTTTGCAATCCACTGGTGGGGTCACCCTCCTGCTGAGGTGAGAGTGGCTGGCTGGGTCTGCTACCCCAGGTATCCTTTTTCCCCTGTGGTTGCTGGAGTGCCGTGATGTGTGTTCCCCATGAGGTGAGTATACGCTCTCTGTGGCACAGATTTTGGACTGAGCTGGCCTCAGGACTGTCACTGCAATCACTGCACCCTGAGCTCCGTGGTCCTGCTGCCCAGCAGAGAGCATGGCCATGTCAGGCAGAAGTCATGGTGTATCTAGTGCTGGTGGCATCTGGGTCTCCAGCCCAGGAGTTCACAGTCTCACAGCACTACACATTTGGCCAATAAGTTTGATGGGGAATATGTCAAGCCTAAAACTCCAGAAGTCTCAGACCAGAGGAGCCCACAGAAGTTTGGATGCTTAGTCGAAAAAAATAACATAAACTTTCAGTTTTGGCTCAGGGCTGAACCTCTGTGAAAACCAAGGGGTTTTTTGTGGTATCTCAGCAATTGCCAAAACTCAGAAAATTACATCATCCACAAAAATGGCAAGTAAAATACCTTGTCAGGCTTTTTAAAGTCTCAGTTAAAAAATTCTGTGTATTGTGTGTGTGAAACCAGAGTCACGAGAGCTTTCAGTCAATGACCCATTGCAGTTCTGGATAAAGTTCCAGGGGATGGTCTTTATGAATTTATCCCTCAAAAGACAAAGTATGTACAATAAGAAATGCACTGAATCTTGTATTGTCTACTCTGATAATCATTGCATCTATCCATGGTATTCTTCACAATGCCTGATTCCAATTTTCTTCCTGTTCCCAGTTTTCCCCTTCTTTCCCCCTTTTTTTAATGATTTTTTTTTTTTAAGTTGTAATGCTTCTGTGTTTGAAATAACAGTTTGTCTCTTCCTTCTAAGTGATGTCCTACCAACCATCCCCATCCTTCAATTAAAAAAAAAAAATTTAATCTGAACTTGGTAAACAGTAACCATGCTGTCCTTTTCTTTATTTTTTTTTTCTATTTTTGGTCTAGTTAGGTTGTGAAATATTTGAGGTGAGGATTATTGGTTCATGGTACCCAATTTACATTATTATTAACTTCATCAATGTATGATCAAATTACACTATTAATTTATAGATAATTTATAATAGAATTGTTGGAAATGTGAGGTAAACATGTAATTGGAGCAAACACCAAAATTACACCTTTCACCAGACACAAGAGTTTAAAGGAAGATCCTATTCTTTGACAGATATATAAGCAAAGTGCTCTGTGAACTGAAAACCTGTAAGTCACAGCTTCCCTTCTAACACTGAAGCAACACTTCTCTTTCATTAGTATATTTGTAAGGTTCATTACTAGAGAAAGATTGCAAATATCCTTAGCTGTGATTTCCTATATTCATTCTAAAGTGACCCTACCTGCAGTATTGTGTCCAGTTCTAGAGCCCCCAGCATAATAAGGACATGGACCTGTTGGAACAAGTCCAGAGGAGGTCATGAAGGTGATCATGGGGCTGGAATGCATCTCCTGCGAGGACACACTGAGAGAGGTGGGATTCTTCAGCCTGGAGAAGGGAAGGCTTTGGGCAGATGTTATACCACCTTACAGTACCTAAAAGGGTTACAAGAGACCTGGAGAGGGACTTTTTACAAGGATATGTAGTGACAGGACAAGGGGGGTTGGCTTTAAACTGAAAGAGAAGATATTAGATTAAATTAGATATTAAGAAGAAATTCTTTACTCTGAGTGTGGTGAGTCACTGGAACAGGTTGCCCAGAGAAGCTGTGGGTACCCCTTCACTGAAAATATTCAGGGCCAAATTGAATGGGGCTTTGACCAACCTGGTCTAGTAGAAGATGGCATCCTCAAGGCAGAGGATTTGGAGCAAGATGATCTTTAAGGTACCTTCAAACCTAAACCATGCTATGATTCTATGATTTCATTTTTTCATTTATTTTTTATATCCTGTCAATAGAATAGGACCCTGCAAACCCAACAGGTTGTAAACCCACTGTCTGTGTGCATGGGAAAAAAAAGAAAACAAGCTAAGAAAGCTGTTGGCACCCAGGAAATGGAGCCCGTTCAGTGACCTCCCATGATACAGAGACTTTGGTGGTTATAGACTTCTCCCAGGAGCAGAACATGGTGTGTTGTTTGCAGAGCAAGGAGAACAGCAAGTTTCATAAAAGCAGAACTTGTAGGCTTTGCAGTTGTGGTACAACTGCTATTTCTTTTTCAATATTTAACTCTCCTCCCCACATCAGGGATTTGCTGGTAAGGCATGTTGCAGAGGAGAGCTTTTTGGAGGGAGTGCTCAAGGCAGCTTGCTGCTGAAAAAGTGCTGTGAGCTCAGCCATGAAGACAGAGACCTTCTCGCGCTCTTTCTCTTAATAGCTAAGGTCATTCCAGCTGGATGCATCTGGCTGCTCTTCCATCCCCACTGACAACCAGTGCAGGGTCACACCCAGTGGCAAAGCTTGGGCACTGTCTCTCACTGTTTCCTCACAGGCAAACTCAGGAAGTGTGGACTTGATACGTGGACAGTAAGGTGGATTGAGAACTGTCTTGATGGCAGATCCCAGAGGGTCATAATTAGTGTCACTAGCGGTGTCCCCCAAGGTTCAATACTGGGCCCAGTATTGTTCAGCTCCCTCCTTAGGGGCCTGGATGAGGGCGCGGACGTCTCCTCAACAATTTCTCTGATGACACAAAGCTGGAAGGAGTGACTGGTACCCCAGAGTGCTGTGCAGCCCTTCAGAAGGACCTTGACAAGCTGGAGAGATGGTTCTTCTTCCTGGTCGGAAAAGAACTGTCTAAAGTTCAACAAAGGCAAATGCAGGATCCTGCACTGGGGAACATGCACCAGTACAGTCTGGGGGCTGACCTGCTGGAAAGCAGCTCTGCAGAGAAGGACCTGGGGGTCCTGATGGACAACAAACTGTCCATGAGCCAGCAGTGTGTCCTTGTGGCCAAGAAGGTCAATGTAATCCTGGAGTTCATTAGGAAGAGCATTGTCAGCAGGTTGAGGGATGAGATCCTGCCTCTCAGCCCTGGTGAGGCCACACCTGGAGTCTGTGTCCAGTTCTGGGCTCCTCAGTACAAGAGAGACATGGAGCTCCTGGAGCTGGTCCAGTGGAGGGCTACAAAGATCATTAAGGGACTGGAGCATCTCTCTTATGAGAAAAGGCTGAGGGAGCTGGGCCTGTTCAGCCTTGAGTGGAGATACTGAGGGGGGACCTTGTCAGTGTGTAAGTATCTAAAGGGAAGGTGTCAGAGGATGGAGCCAGGCTTTGCTCAGTGGAGATGAACAATAGGGCAAGAGGCAATGGACAGAAACTGATGCACAGCAAGTTCCTCATGAAAATAAAGAGCTTTACTGTATAGGTGACCCTGCACTGGAGCAGATTGTTCAGAGAGTTTGTGGAGTTTCCCTCACGGGAGATATTTAAGAACCAACTGGACACAATCCTGTGCTATGTGCTCTGGGATGGCCCTACTTGAGCAGCGAGGTTGCACCAGATCCACCATCCACTGCGGTCCCTTCCAGCCTGACCCATTCTTGGATTCTGGGATTCTGTGAAAGTGATGGAAGAAAATTCTCAATGGGAGCTGAGGAATATTTGACGAGAATGTTACTGGAATGGAGGATCAAAGTCGCTGTGTTGTCTGTGATGGTTGGATCTGTAAATTTTCCTGTGATTGGAAAATATTTGAACCTGTGCTGAGGGCTTGAGGAAGAATCAATATAGCACATTAAGCATTGCCAGGCAGGGTCAGCTCAAACATTTGCCTGTAACGGTGGCTATGGGACACCTGGAAAAGAAGGCACTTGGACTACTGAGTACAGGATGGGCATGAAGTAATCTTTCTCTTCTTTCATTCTATCAGTTTCTGGCAATCTAGAAAAATAAGGACTCCTTGATTTAGGTGATGTATTTAAGAGCTACCTATTAAATATTAATAACTGTATTAAACCCTACAAGAATAGGTTTTCTTCTCAACCATTTTCACCTTCAACTTGGACACTACTGTTTGGCAGTGTGGTTAAAGTCTGCACAGGAATTACCAAGCTGCAGACTGGTTATCATAGCTCTAAATAGTCACTTAATGTTTTTTGCTAGTATGACTCATTCCTAAGTTGCATCATTTGCAAGACACTTGAGCTGGGTAACTGCAGTAAACTTCAGAAATCCAGGAATGAGACTTGTTCACAAAAATAAACCTAGGCCAAGCCTGTTCTGTCTCTGAGAGCGTCTGGTTAGTCTATTTAATTTACGTCCATCGGTACAGAGAATCAGCTGATGAGACAGTCTCTTGAAAAACAAAACTGAGAAAAACTTTTTGCAAAGGAGGAGGCAGTCATCAAAACTTGCCTATGTAATTATGGGCTATACAGATCTTGTATACACCAAAACAGAGGAAATGGAACAACTTTAGACTACATGTTTAAAATACACTTCAGCCAATACCCAGCACAATTGAAATTGATCTTCATTTCTCTTTGCTTTGGCCTTAACTGATGTTTCAATAGTTCAATAATCTCTGATAGAGAGAAAAGGATAAGAAGCCTCTCCACAATCCCTTTTTGCAGTGTTTCTCTGATTGTTTAGCACTGAATTATAAGAAATTCTTGCATCAACATATAGACTAGCCTAAGATAATGTTAGTGATAGGGAAAAGGAGTCCTTTTAAAAGGATAAAGTTTCAGAGTGTGACAATCTTTTCATATTTTCAGCTGATGAAGCATACATATGAGAAGGATGGTGGGAAAAGCTGTGCTCAACTAAGACCATTAAAATATATTTTCAAACAGTCTGAAATGCAAAACCTGGGAAAATAAAGGGAAAACTAAAAAAGGCCCTATATGACTCCTTACGGGAATCAATATAATTGCCTCTCTCCCTCCTATAGAGACTGGTGAAGTAGCCACTTCTTGTTATACTGGGTCAGAAACTCTGCTCATGATTAAATTGCTAGAGAGTGTGCTGGAAGGTCAGTAATGTCAATCCTTTCTACTCTGAATTGGGTCGTGGAGTCTCAGCTTAACCACAGCCTCTCAGTGGAAATCCCCAAAAGGTAATATCTTCTCTTTCCTTTATTTCCTTGATATTTACTGTACAAAAGCTACATGGAAGCTGCTGCTTTTTTTCAAGCCACTGGTGCAGAGGACAAAGATTGAGGGAGAGGCCACCCAGGGAAGGACATAATAATCAGATAAGTACTTGTACCCCTTCCCTAAGTTCTTATCTCTGGCCCACAGAGCTGGGAACTGAGCCAGGTTCATGGCATTGTGACAAGCGTGCAAGAGCAGGGGATGGGCTGCACCATCTTCTTGTTTGTTGCCTCAGTATAACAAACCCGATTACCCAATTTAACACTTTCATCAATTCAATGTTATCCTT
Source organism: Calyptomena viridis (assembly GCA_013390005.1). NCBI lineage: Eukaryota > Metazoa > Chordata > Aves > Passeriformes > Eurylaimidae > Calyptomena > Calyptomena viridis. Next base: position 229,509 of record WEIV01008419.1, on the reverse strand, counting down.
TCCTCTTGACTTAAAATATTGCTGTGTAACCTCAAAGAGCTGCTCCAGCGTGTCACCTGCATGAGCACAGCAGCTCAACTAGAAATGGCTCCTCTTGCAACATCTCCTCCTCCTCTGTTGTTAGCTTGGCTTGCAGAGCCCTCAAATCCTCATCCTGATTTCTGGAATAATGGGCATTGGATTGAAGATGCACTAAAAGCTGCTACCTCTCTTCTGTGTCTGTGTGGGTGCACGCCTAGAGTGCTGGGGTGTTAACCACTGCTGCTTGCTCAGAAAAGCAGATTCCTCCTGTGCTGTGGCTTCTGCCACCTGACACATGTCAGCGAAAGCTTCTGGCCCACAGGAAAATGAAATAATCACAGGAACTCTCAGTGGTGTCTGAATCCGCATTGCCGTTTCATGAGCTCCCAACCAAGACTTCACTAGAGATTCACTGGTTGATTTCTTCCTTTTTTACCCCCTTTCTTTTCCTATTTTCCCTCTGCTTCTTTTTTCCTTCCCGCTTTTTCTCATTCTCTCTTTTTTTTTTCCTTTCTCTTTGTTCTCCTCTCTTGTGAGACAACATACTTGTATACTGCCTTCTACGTTCTTAAACTCAGCATTTTGCATTGTACGACTGCTCAGATATCTGTAAAAAAATACTTGTTCTATGCCCCAGGATGGGTGAACTGCAGAGCTTTTGGCAGAATTTCATTTATTTGCTCAATGAGGTGGCCTGAAAAGCCTGATATTCAGGTTTACTCAAAAAGGAGCTGAAATGACACACGGTCTGTATTTGACCCCACATTTGAGGAAGATGACCTCATGACTATGAACACTCTGTTGAATGGTTTGATCCATTGCAGTGAAGGCCCTGCTAGAGTAAAGAGTGCTTTGAAAACAGCTTTAAAAGACTCTGTTTTGTCCTCTGCATGGTAAAACTAATTTAACCAATTTCCTTCCTTCTATTAGCCAGGTCGCAATAATGATCAGTCATGCTTAAATAAAAGGGTTTATTTTAAAAAAGGGGAATGAACAAGAGACAGAAAACAGCTTGATTTTTTTTATTTTTTGATTTTTAGAGGAAGATGCCAGCCTTTGCACAGACAGATGTGATGGTCATGTAAGAAGTTTCCAAACACAGCTTTTGTTTAAACACCTTCATATGGTCTTCAAATGGAAGAAAGGGGACAAGGGTCCCCTTTTTTTTTTTTTTTTTAGCGCATAGTCCTCCAAAAGGCATTTTGCCTTTCCAGCTCTCAAAAGAGATGGAGAATGAGTGCTCAGTAAGTATGTTCTTCAGTTCAATCCCAAGAAACTCATGGCTATGCCATGTGGCATCTCCAGTGCTGTGCTGCCCATTTGGATGTGCTGAGGACTTAGGTGTGAAACATGCAATGGAAGAAGAGATCAGGAAGAGTGGGATGCGGGTGGTAGAAGCTTTGAAGTTTCCAGAGCCTTCTGGAATGAAGGAGGAAAGAACAAGGAGTGTAAGGAGAAGTACAGTAGATGGTAAAGGATAAAAGTGTGACATTTACGTGTGCTGGGGTCAAGTGGCTATGGAAGCAGTATTAGAAACCTGAAAAACCTGAATGATCTCTTACTGTCTTACAGCTGACAAAGCAAAACATGCAGGAGATGCACGGAGCTCAGGGCAGGAGGCTGTTACCAAAGATTTTCCCTGGCTAATTCCTAGGAAAGGGCTTTTCTGTGCCCTTGGAGAAACAGAGCTGTTCTACAGAGAGGAAAACCAATGGAAACAAAAACTGGAGCATTCAGAAAATCCTTTGAAAATTAAGATTTTGCAGGGAGACTGTGAAGCCTTCCAGAAAACAGGTATTGAGTAATTTCAACAGAGGGTTAATTTATTATTCTGCATGAGTGGGCACATTAGCACCAGCCAGAAGTCACCCAGCAGAGCTCTGAGTCATCCACTGAAGAAGCCTTCAGCCCATTAAAGTTCCCGTTCGTTTCCCAAGCTTTGCTCGAGCTTTGCTCAAGTTGTGTATCCAGTCAAACCTCAAGGTACTGATTCAAAAACCACAAAAAAAATCACACTCTTTCAAGTCTGGTGGAAAATAAATACTGAAATTCTTGGACTCTGTGACAAGCCTTTCAGACATTACTTGCTGTTTGAAAAACTTAATCCTGAAAACGTCCCTGCTTTCAAGCACAATGAAATTGGTCACCCTGATTTTGTCATGCTTCTGTAAATACATATATTGAAAGGTCCCCAAAGCCCTGTACATTAATCTTTTCCATTTATAACTTTGAGAAAAACCTCAGACCTCCCCTTGAAGTCTTCTCAGAGTAAGTATGTTTTTGATTTAAACATGATTGTTGATGCCTGAGTTTTTCTTGACCTTGTAGTCCAGCCCTCTCTGACTGGTGATAAAGCTATTTTCTCTGACCAGCTACAGTGATATCCCTTTGGGAACAGTGGTTTGAGCAGTTCCTTTCCACTGTTATTGTGTGCTGCAGTCAAAGATCAGTGCTGTCTGATTACGAAGACCTTCATCTTTGTGGCTGTCAGGAGTTTATCTGACTGAATGAGGTGCTGAATATAAGCACTGTCATTTACCTGGACTTACTCTAAGTGCCTCTTATCTTGCTTTATCCTTGCCAGCAGGTTGAAAAAGCAATGAAGGTTAGAAGATCCCATTTTCCTGCCTCAGGGCCCAAGCTTTCACTTAATGGCAGTTCCTGAGAGAAATAATGCTCTGAAAGAAGGGGCTACAAGCCACTCATGAGAGAGCAGCAGGTTCCTTCAGAAACTTAGCACGTTTCTTGGAGTCTGGGCAACACAACTTAAGGGGCTGGATCCCACCTTGGAAAACTGAGTTCCAGTATGAGTGTGTGAGGCCTTCAGACACAGCTCACCCTTTCAGAGAAGTATTTCCTGACAGATAATTTGATATTACATTTTTGAAATTCACACTGTAGCATAAATTCCTTCAGTTTAGAGACAGGCACAATACCATGCTATTAGACAGGCAACCAAAAATTCCTGTCAGCTGTTTTCAAACAGCTGCAAGTTATCTCTGCAAGAGAAGAGAGGAGCAACAACAGCCTCTAATTATTTTAAGTTGAAAAATTGATTTGAGGATAGAATGTTGTATTTAAGTTCTTGACCTAAACATTCATGATCAGAGAAACTAGTTCAGTCTATCAAAGTTATATTTTCTGACTGCTCCTATGGTGCTTCGCCTGTACTAATGGCACTAAAGTGTGGGTTTGTGGAAGAGGGGGTTAGTTTTAGTCAGTTTTAGTCTTTAGTAACAAAAATAATTTCAGTTATTGAGGAATACCAAATTAAATTTTTGTTTCTGATGCCATATCTTTGTCAAGAAGCTGAGGATAGCTGTGGGGAGCTGGAGACAGCCGGTTTTGTTTTGCATGAAAGCAACACTGCTGCTAGTTCTGCTTCAATGTCATGAAGGTGCATGAGTGGAAATTTTAGCTGTGTGGTTGTAGTTTGCAGCTCACTCACTCAGGGACGAATTTTCTGACTTCAACAGAAAGGATGGTAGATGCAAAATGGACTTTCTGGAGTCACTCGGCCTCATTTGGGCCATCCACAGAGTCAGGGTGAAGTTTCCATAGCTGTGCGGTTCAAAGCAGGCCAGGGACTGAGAGGAGGAACATCCTTGGCACCTGGGCATGGGCACAGTCCACGTGGCAGCCAAGGCCCCAGCTCTGGCCCCTGCCGCCCACGAGAGGCAGATGAGTTCAGCTTCCTTGGTCTCACACATACAGCTGCAGCTCTGTGACTGGCAGCAATTTAATTTTGTATCTGGGCTTTGTGCCACCTGTAAGCCTCGTGGAAAACGTGAGAGAAGTTCTCCTGTGTATGGGTGTTAGTTAGCACAGGTGTTTGTGCATTCTCCCTCAGGACCAGGGGGCAGCAATGTTACCATCACATCTGCCAAACTGCAAAGGTAGACTTATGTCTGGTTGCAGCTCTAGCACCTCAAACCAATGTGCAGTCTCTCAGTCTAGAATGTTTTAATGGGAGCCGATGACAGATTTGGCTCTAAACTGTTTCTAGGGAAGCATGTGTTTCCTTCAACTCGCTCTCCTGTGGAGTGGAAGTTCCCTGTACAGGGACAAAGGGGACAATTTTTATTAATTATATTAATATAAAAAAAATTTATAAAACTAATAAAGTGTCTCACACTTGCCTGCAAAGGCCATGCAAGATTTTGCATGCAAGGATGTTGACCTGATGTTGGCTGATGGTGGAGATAGGTGTTTCAAGTCCTGTTCCAGAGGTTTGTGCAATGTAGAAATGGCATATTTGCCAGACAGGAAACCATCTTTGGCTGGTTTCACTCCAATTCCAGCAGCCATGGCTGCTAACTTGCCACTGCAGAAGTTTATTTTTCATTGCTTTCTGGTTTTCTGTGTAGCAAGGGAAGGAGGTAAGAAATGTTTCACCAGAAGTGCCCATAGGTGGTCTGTGTGTCTCATATCTCTGCAGTACAAGGGAAGGTACCAAGAGGGTTTGCTGTGACTTAACATGGCTAAGGATATGTAGAAGTGGAAAGGACAAGGTCATAGAGGAGAGTCCTTACTTCGGAGTGCCAAACCCTGCAGAACTGGACCTCAAGTATAATCTGGACCTGCCTGTCCAGGTCTTTAATTCAATCCGGAAACAATCAGGCATCAAACTGATTCTGAGCATTCCTGTACAGCCTAGAGGGCTTTCTGGTCAAACACATAATTTCTGCACATGCCATAGTTTTCTCTCCAAAATAAGAAGTCAATGATATCTCTAACTTTCCAGGGAAAATCCCTTCTTGCTACTCTCATTAAACTGTAATAAAGAAAGTAAGGGTGGACAAAAATGACACCTACTGGACACATCTGGGTACCATCTCCAAGGGATGTCTAAATTTAAAAATACAGGTCTTACAAAGAAAATAACGGGGCTATTTTGGGAACTTAAGGGAATAAGTACTTCTATCCTCCAATAGAATTGTGGTGCATTGTTTTTATATTTGTTGCAAAGCTTGTTCACACTCAGGACATCTAAGGGCAAGACTAGTGTTTCTTAGGAAAATATTGCCGTTTCTGTGATCCAGGAATAGATCCCCTAGAAGCTGTGCTTAGACACATGGAGGATAGGGAGGTGATTAGAAACAACCAGCACAGCTTCAGCAGGGACACGTCCTGCCTGACCAACACAGTGGCCACCTATGATGGGGTCACTGCATCAGTGGACAAGGAAAGGGAACAGACACATTTTATCTGGAATTCTGTAAAGCCTTTGACATAGTCCCCAACAACATCCCTCTCTCCAAATTATGGAAAGAAGGATTTGGTGGATGAACTATTTGGTGGATAAGAAATCGGCTGGGTGGTTGCACAGGGCAGCCTCCAGTATCAGTCCAGGCTGGGGGATGAACAGACTGAGAGCAGTCCTGCTGAGAAGGACTTGTGGGTGCTGGTGGATGAGAGGCTGGACATGGCCCGGCCATGTGCACCCACAGCCCAGAAAAACAAACGTGTCATGGGCTGCATCCAAAGCAGTGTGGGCCTTTACTCTGCTGTGGTGAGACCTCACCCTCAGTGCTGCATCCAGCTCTGGAGTCCTCAGCACAAGAAGGTCCATACCTGTTGGAATGATTCCAGAGGAGGTCCACAAAAATGATTAGAGGGTTGGAGCACCTCTTCTCTGAGAAAAGGCTGAGAGAGCTGGGATCGTTTAGCCCAGATAAGAGAAGGAGAACTTATTGTGGCCTTTCAATTATTAATATTTAATAAGAAATATAGGGGCAGAATTTTTAATAGGGCCTGTTGACAAAGGATAAGGGATAATGGTTTTAAACTAAAAGAAGGTAGATTCAGATTGTTTTAAGGAAGAAAATTTTTACACTGAGAGGAGTGAAACACTAAATGGAACAAGTTGCTCAGAGACATAGTAGATGCCCTGTCCCTGGAACCACTCAAGGTCAGGCTGGATGGGGCTCTGTCCAATGTGATGGAGTTCAAGATGACCATGTTCATGACCTTTAAAGGCTCCTTTCAACTCAAAATTTTCTATTATTCTGTGATTCTTTATGGATTGAAATTTATGAGATGGAGGTGGAAAAGGCAGGATGTCTGTTCTCCTACTAGCAAAGAAAAATTCTGATACACAAGCAACTTGATCTGACATAGAGCAAAGATATAGCCACCCCCACGGCTTGCCCCACTCCTTCTTCAGCCCTGGCTTAGCTTGCTGCAAGACACCAGACAGGAGGGGGCTCTTCTGGGCGGGAAATCCCCAAGTCGGGAGGTCCATCTCAGAAGGTGCTTCAGAGCTTGCAAGGGGTGTGTGTGCCCTTGCACGCTCTCAAGGGTAGGCTAGTGAATGGAGGATGAAGAAGTGCAGGCGGTTCTTCTTGGTTGCATAATAATATACGTTTATTTCACTCCAGGGGCAGCGAGCCCCACGGAGGGTCCAAGCTTATCAGAGGCAACCAGGGAAGAGCCCTTTCTATTTCTGGTCTGTGATTCTTATAGGGGGCTCCAGCCAATGGGAAGGGAGGAGAAGGGAGGGGACAAACCATCTGGGGTGAAGGGCAAGGGAGTTACCAGAACATACCAATTTAGGGGTGTAACAGAACAACATAGTATAGAGATACATAATATAGAAATACATGTTAATTATACGCCACAACTATAAAGAAATGTTATTTCTTTTTATTGACAAATGTTGATTCTAGGGCCCCAACTAGCAAGTCACAAAGGTGCTGTTCTGCTGTAGGGGGGCCTTTGGGCTGGAGATCCTCATACAGAAAGTGAAACTGGCTTGGCCATGTAAGATAGATGCTGAATTTTTTCCAGTGGGATTTTTTTCCCCCCATATCTACTGCTCTGTAGTTACCTGTCTTTAATTTAATCTGCCATCTCATTGTCCAGGTTTTCTCTGCTGCAAGATTATTCTGCGGTATCTTGCAACTCAGTGCAGCAATAATAAGGCTGTTCTATAAATCATCCATGAGTACTAGTGCCTCATAGATGCAAGCAATGTAGCTACTGTGAAAAGTAATTGCATGTTTCTGATGTGGAATTCTCTTCTCTGAGTGATCTTACTAAGACTATGATTGGGTCCACATGGGCACCAAGTGAGGACAGGTTCACAGGAGAGTCCAATGGCTTGCTGGCAGGTTGTGGGAGTCTGGCATTGGGTTAGAGTGAGCATAGAAAGGACAAGTTTTGGATGTTGCTGCAGTGCCTTAAAATACCAGGATTTGTAACCAACATATAGGACAAAACATGCTGGTAAAAGGGAAATCGTAGGGGAAAAAAAAACCTTAAAAAAGGAAAAAATCCCTGAAAATGAAAGAATCAGAGAGATGCAGTCAGATGCCCTGATCCTCATCAGTGCAGAGCACTGCACTCCTGATCATCAGCTGTGTATTCAGTAGGTGTTTGGGCTGGAAGGGACGACCCCACCTACTGGAATGGAACTTCAGTAGGGAATTATAGTAGTGAATCAGAGATTTAGAGCTGTGAATTGACTGTGTTATACCCCATTTCTCAGATTTCTGGTGGCTTGGCTCCCTCTGCTGAGTGTATGAGCTTGTCTGAAACAGGAGGATTTGGCTGGGCTTTCAAGAGAAATTAAAGGTGGTGTCTCAGAAAAAAAACCATTATGGGAAATCCTGTGTCAAAATGTGCCAAGCAGTTGCTCACTAACTGTATTTCTGCTGGTGGTGTCCAACCTCCCAGCAGTTTCACCAGAGCTGGCTGTGGTGGGGTAGGGACCAGACCACTGTCAACATTCATAACGCAGTTTGTTTAGTAGGAGACTGACACTTCCAGTTCCATATGGGAAGATATTCTTTTTCCCCACTGCTAAAACAACAGCTCAATATAAAATTAAAGAAGAATGTAAATTTACACTCCTTATTGCTAAGAGAGTTGCCTGCTCCTAGTGGATCATTAGTTTACATATTAGTATCTTCCTGCTGGTTTCCTTATTAGCCTTGGAGGTTTTCAGTCCGTTTAGCAATCCCTTTCCCTTCACATGATCACATTGCACTTCTCACTGCAGTAGGTTGAGATCAAACTACTGACGACTGTGCTGGCAGGTATCCTATCAAAGGTATCTCCAGGGCATTTGAAGTGAGTTGTTTCATTAGCCTCTCTCCTGCTGTGGATGAATTAGGACAATCAGTATTTTAGGGCTGTTTTAAGTGAAGTCTGTTCCATAAGTTAAGAGAACCACATATATTAAACAGTTCTTGGGCTGGATGGTCTCTGTGAGCTCCAGCTGGAATAACGAAGAGTTTGGTCAGAATAAGATGTTGTCAAGCTGCTAATTGATGGCAAAAATGAGCTATCAGCAGAAAAATTCTATTGGGTTTGTGTGCATAATACATCTCAGTTACTTCCAAGTTGTACCGTAGTAAGATTAAAACTTACTAAGAACTTCTTCTGTCCCAGAAAAAGTGCATCTGGTCTGAAGTCCAACACATGTTTCGGTTGTCAAAGCAGCTTTGGATGCCCCATCCCTGGAAGTGTTCAAGGCCACATTGGATGGAGCTCTGAGCAACTTGGTCCAGTGGAAGCTGTCCCTGCCCATGGCAGGGGTGTTGGATCAATGATCTTTAAGGTCCCTTCCAGCCCAAACCATTCCATGATTCTATGACAAGGACTCAAACACTTCATTAGGTGTCTAAATGAAGGACAAGTTTCTTCCCTCTTTTTAATAACAGACACATTTAAAAACTAGGGCTTGCATCCATACGAAAGTCTAAAGTGGTCAGTGAGACTCTTTCTATGAGCTTGGTGAGTGTGGGATCAGGCTGTGCATGAAGTTAAATGAAAACATTCAACTGCAGCTAGCAATGGCCTTTGCAAAAGCTCTGTTAATTTCTTCAGGATCTGCCGTTGAGCAATGCAGGATATTTTGAAATTTCCTGTACAGGTATAGCTATGTGTAGGTGGGAGAGACCATAAAAAACTGCCTCAAAGCCTATGCTCAACTTTATTGTGTATACCCAAACTCTTCACTACTTCCTTCCTGTGTTGCGCTCATCCAGATTGTTTTAGTAGACAAACATCGTTCTGGTCTTTGAATATTCGTTTTTCATTTGGATTCAGATTAGATACAGTGACAGGAAGGCTAATATGCTCGTTTCAGCCAAGTTTTTTTTCCAGAGATAGCTGCTGATTAGCCCAACCATGACTCTAAAAATTCACTGAGAGATGGTTTGAAATGGGCTCTTAGAAGCACTGAATTGGGAAAGATAAAACTGTGTTAAGACATTTTGCCTACTTTTACACCCCTTATTTTGAGACTGACAGCATTTGAGCCCAGGAAATGGAGACACAAAGTTTATGGTAGTGTCTGTGTCCCTGTTGTTTTATCCTTAGTGTCACTCCAGCACAATTAGGGTTCCTGTGCTTTGTAAGAGAAAAGTGACACACAACAATGGATATTAGAGTCAATTACAGGTGAATGAGAAGTAGCTAAGTAAATCTGTTGCCTAGTTGTGCTTAGATTTTGAAAGGTGTTCCAAATGACTGTTAATTTGATTTAAAATGCTAGATGTAATTCAAAGTTACTGGAACTCATTTTAAATCAGAATGTAGATACTTGTGAGTGCATCTTTAAACATGCCTGACTACTTCACTTTCTACTGCTGCAGAGATCAAGTCACACAGTCATATCACAAGGAAATATGAGTCAACCTGTTATTGTTTTTAATCCCAGACTCCAAGGATAGTAGTAATCTGCTCTCTGTCTTCAGACATCAGCAGGTTCATTTATTTATTGTTCTTTAAGAAGTGGTTTAGTTCTGGTGTCACATTCACAAGGGAGATTTATGAGGGAATGTAAAGGAAAGATTAACCCCCAAAATAAAGCAGATTCTGTTGAATTCTGAGCAAGACACTTTCTTTTCTGTGACTGGATTGAATTTGCACCATTAAAGAGGTGCATCTGTTGTGCTTTATCCCTGATTAGGGGAGCCTCACCTCTGCTGGTGTCTAGCCCCTGAGACAGGAGAAGGATCAAAGTCAAGCTGATGGGAATCACATCAAAAAAGTCATATTGACTTATCAGAGTTGGAAGGGAAAGGGAAATTTGATGGGTTATTAAAGTTTGTTACAGCAGTTGCTCTAAACCATGGTAATTTTTGTGTTGTAGCTGTAGGACTGATGTCACCAGTAAAGGAGGTGAACACCCAGGGTTTCAGGCCCTTCTTCAAGCATGACTGCACATTGAGGTTGAGATTTACTTTAAATATGTGTGTTGTCCTTTCTCTTCCTCTGTGTCAGATTCTTACTACCTGACCTCCTAAAACTCCAGTTTTTGTTTTCCTCCAAGATGCACCACCAGCCACAGACAAATGACACTGTCTTGATTGTTTCCAAGAGTTGGGTTTATGAGCACCATTCCTTTGCATTTGCTTACTTCAAGTTTGGAGGCCAATTAGGGAAGGGTAAAAGGGTTGGTATGTTTATGCACATTCAGAGCTGAAAATGACTGTGTGCTGTGAGCCGTGCTACTACCTGCTTTGCTGAACTCAGAGTGCAGAGCTGGGTGGAGATGGAATTCTTTGCTAATCAGTTATCTTATCTCAAAAGCCATTGAGTTTGGAGAAGAAATACTCAGGTGATGTCTGGTTGGGTGAGGGGACGACTCCGCACTTCAGTGGCTTGCAGGATCCTCTTTTTTCCAGCCAACAGTATTGCAAATGAAATACGAGCACAGTTAAAGCCCACAAGGTCTTGCTAGGGGATATGTCAGCCCTCTGCAGAGACATCGCTGAGCTGCCGGTGTGAAGTCACGGCATAATGCCGGGAGCCAAGAGGTGGTGCTGTTACTGCAAGAAAGAGGAGAAAAAAGTGGATCACGATCTCTTCAGCGGTGCTGTTGCTCAGCTAGGGAGCATGGGGAGAGCTGAAGTGTCTCCCTGTTTTTTTCCAGGTAATGCAATGCTCCAGGGCTATCTTAATGAACCGGACAACTGGTGCTGGTGGTAGAACCCTGGGGAGCAATAAAACTCATCACAAAAATATGCACCTGGAGGGAGGAGAAGGAAGAAAAGGAGGAAGGAAATCACAGGATTTCACCCTATGAGGCATCAGACAGAAAGCGAGATTGGAGAGAGGTGGCAGCTGATGCTGGGCTGGGCTCTGCAGGGCACACAGCCCAGCACGTGCTCTGCGAGGAGTCAGCCGCACAGCTGCTACTAGAGTTAAACAAAAATAAGGAAACAGAAGCATGAAAGGTCCTCAAAAGTAAGGGGAAAACAGTGGGAGCGTGTAAAGATCCCTAGCATGGAAGTGGATGTCAGCAAGATGTAACTGAAACCCTTCCAAGATGGTGTTTGTGTTGGTCTCTACAAAGGCATATATCAAATGGGACCCTGAGCTAGTCAGACCTTGACAAATCACATCTAGACTAGCACAGTAACAATATCTAGGTGCTGTGCAGTGGGTTAGAGAAGAACTGGTGGTCCAGCAGGAAAAATAGTTGTCTTCTGTACATCATCTCTTTGTGAGACTCCTTTCCATGACAATCTTCATGTTATGGCAGTGAAGAGGTCTGTGCCAAAATTCTGAATCTCAAAATGTCCTGGTGTTGTGGTCCAGCTTAACTGGATGCCTGTTGTGTGCTTGATTCTGTCCTTTGGGGCAGGAATTGTCCCCACTCTCACTGTTGTGAGAGTGAAATTTGCATGAGCGAGAGATTTTGAATTCAGCCTTGGAGAGTTTCCTTGGGGGTCATTTTGGACAACAGTATGAAGTTCTTGCACAGCCTCGACTGTTGGGAAATTGCAGTATCAAATCATTTGAGGAAACGTCAAGACACCCAAACTCTACCACAGTTGCTGTCTGGCCATGAGATGCTGCAGTGACCATCTGAGTATTAGGCATCCTCATATCTCCTCTAGGTCACTGCTGTGAAAACCTGCGATGTGGAGTCTGAATTGATGTTTCTTCTCTCTCTGTGACTACCAGCCTTACTGAATGACTGCAATAGGTAATTTGTTAAACTAATTGGAAAAACCAAGACACCACCCACACCTAATTTTTGTGGTTGCAGATTAATGGCAGCAAGTATAAATGCTGGCTGTGTTGTTCAGCTCGTGCATGTGCTTTTGAGCAGAAATATCCCTGGTTATTCCAGCTTTGCCTGGTTCATCTTTCAGGACCTCTTTTCCTCACAAAGATAAAGAAAAATAAGTCCCTGAGGAGCAATGGATGACAAGGGAAAAACAAAAGGGTGAAGTGTTAAAAATGTAGGACCAGGAGCCTGAATGTGGACCCTCAGCATCCAGGTTTCCCTGGGAATGCTCTGCCTTAGCTCTGCCACTGATCTGTGGTTTGTCTTCCTGTGTCCTGCTGCCTCTCCTGGGCTGTGTCCATTCAGAGCCTGAACTCTGAATGCTGCTCAACATGATCTCAACTGTTAGATCTAGAAAGCAGCTGCAGTAAAAACTTCTGTTTCTTTCAGGAGATAAGAACTGGAAATGCACTATATTTGGTCTCTACTTAAGGATGTGCAGCTCTGATTAATACCAACAGGAGTTAATCAGAGGCCTAGATAGGAGTGCTGCAGTGTAGGTCTGTAATCAAAATCTTTGTTATCAGAAACATGCCAAACAATAAATGTATGTGTCAGACTATCCCTGTGACATAAGTGTGTTGTACCTGAGCAGAGATAAGTGGGAATAAACAGCAAATGTTTGGAAGAACAGTCTCTCTGTTCCTGTGTTCTAGGGAGCTGTGTGCATGTAGCTCAGGGTTCTTGCTGTGCAATGATATTCATGTTTGTACTGGATGTTTTCAGTTCTTATCATCTATGTCTTAAAGCTTGTTTATTGAACTCTGGGTCAGTTTATTCAGGTTTAATGACTCTTCCACCACATGTTTTCATTTCAAGCACATTTTTTTTTTTGGGGGGGGGGGGAGCATTTTATGTGCTGTTGTGTGGCTCTTTCAGGGCGTTGATCTTGGGTCATTTGTTGAACTGGTAGACAGATGACAGCAGTGCCTGTGATGGTCTCCTTTTCTTTATTTCTTTTTTTTTTTAAACATATGTTCCTCATTTGTGTCTTATATTTCTTTTTCTCATTCTGCAGAGGATTGTTGGTGAGGACAAAAGAGAATGTGGTTTCTAGGGGGTAGTCTTAGTCATCAGAGCTTGTATCCTAGACAGAGAGGGACATGATCTTGTGGTTTGTTGCATAGGTGTGTGGGATTTAATGATGCATGTTTTTTTCTTGGTTTTGCTGTAATTTTGTGGGGGAAATCACGGTAGGAAATTCTGTTATAGGGGATATTTGTGATAACACAAAAATATTGTGGCTTCAATAGAAAGCAGATTTAGATGTTCTGCCTTCATTTCTGCTTGTGTATGAGGCCTTGATAAATGCAAGAAGGGAACATGACTGTGGGATATCAAGTTGTAATAAATGTGAGTTTCTGAGTAGTTCCCACACTGTCTTCTCATGCTTTCACAAGCACAAAGAACAGCTTCCAAAAGACTCTGTATCAAACACTTACAAACCCTGGGCTGGCAGGTCGAGCTGTGTTTCTAAATGCACATCTGGAACGTAGAGGCATTGACCTCTTAGTTAACCAGCAGCCTACAGATGTGTCTGTTCACAAGTGAAAGAGAGAGCTGTGGAAGCTGTCATGTTCATGTAAGCTGCTTCCTGTGTGTCAGGATGTGGTGACAAATCATCCAGGCTGTGCAGCGCTTCGGCAAGACAGGGAGTATTTCACTGCTAAAAGTTTGAACTCTCTCACTAAGAGAGGTACACCAGTAGTTTTCTCATCCACCTGGGAGATACTCTAAATATCCATCTGCATAACTCTGAGAGGTGTTTTTATAGGGCTTTTAGTGGAATTTGTCATGGATTTGAAGAATCTCCAGATACTGGCGCCCATGGCTTACCTTGCATAACATGCAAAGGGGTTTTTGCTCTTTTTCAGATAAGGGTGACCTTTACCTTCAAGATATCATGCGTGCTCCTTGACCATGCCCTGTACTGTACTGTTGTTCACTCAATGGGGAACCTGAACTTAAGATATGAGTCCTTGGAGTGGGAGAACCAGAGGTGCCAGAGACATAAAGTTTCCACTTTGTTTTTCCCAAGGCCTTTCACCACTTTATAATTAAAAAGCATGAGTGTATTATTCTGATAATTTTGTTTTTCAATTAAGAAGCAAACAAAAAGGCTGATGTCTTATTTAAACCTGAATGACCATGAAAAGCATAAAGTAAAAATGAAGAAACCTGCAACAACTAATCTGGGGAGTGGGTTGTCCTTCCTTTGTGTGATGTAACATTTTCAGCCCTGTGCAATGTGGCTTCTCTATGAAAAGGTGTAATTTTTTTCTGTCCTTTTATTACAGACCTTGCTATTTCTTCCTCCTGTAGATACTGTTTTTTTTCAATATTACTGTTATTAATTTGTGTCAGAATGTAGAGTCAAAAACTGACTTGCAGTCACCACTCTTGAGCACTTTCATGTTGATTTGATGGTCATTACAAGCACAACCAACTGCAGATGGAGAGTTCTTGGACTGACTTGATCCAGCTATAAAAGGGAAGAACCTGTCAAGGTTAAGGTGGTTGTTCATAGTATAACTTCTTAATTGATCTCTTTACCCTTCTTAAATTCAGGAGGAGTCAGTTTTAATTCCATCATTTGGGACTGCTCTGTAGTTTGGGCATGGATCAAGCCTAGTGCCTGAGATAAGAACAAAGCCAAGGGAGAGAGGACAGAAAAATGTAATGGATTTGTACTGAGAAGTCTTTCCCATATGGAGTAGCAGTTATAGCCTAAGTGTTATTTTTATTCTGATGTTACAGATCTACATAATGAGATAATCTGCAACAGCAAATTTTCCCCAGATTTTGGGCATGAGCGAACCACATTGACTGGGAAATGTTGCCAAACTTGTCTGCAGCATACAAAGCAATAATGTAGTTCTGTGAAAGGAAGTGTGTGTAATGAGTGACATCTGTCTCCTTCACTATATATGCCATCTCCATGGCAGTAATTGCTACATTTATGTGAGTAAAATGTTTGATTCTAATGTCTGATTTATCAGTGACAGCCTGCATGTTGTATGTTACAGATAAACATAGCTGATGTTGAAAGCTTTCATAATAACTTGAAAAAGTACAGTAGCCATTCTGCTATATGAATACAGAACAAATTTGTTTGAAACTGGAAATCAGTTTGAAACTGTTCAGAGTTCTGTGTGTGGATGTGTAAAAGCTATATTCATGTAAAAAATTAAATGCATGAAAATGAAATGAGATCAGTTTTGCTTGCAAGGCAAGAGCACTCCCATGGCAGCTTTGTGACTTTGCATCTCAGGGGTATAATGGCTTATTTTTAAATAGGCTGGTTTATATTAGGTGCTGTGGATTTAAAGGGCTTGTATGACTGACTGTGAAGCTGCAGCTATATGTGTGTTGTGTGCTTGAAGTCTGTTCAGTGAATAAAGGTCTTCTGGAGATCTTTAAGCCAGCACCCAGAAAAGTTTCCTTTTTTGGGGCAGTGGGAGATAGGCGTTTTCTCTACTGATTCCATAAAACTGTAAGTGCATGTCTACTTTACTTTTGGCTCCTTTCTTTCCACTTCCATAGAAACTCCTTAGATTTTCTATAGCCAAGTATTTCTCGCTGTATCTGCCCAATTCCTTTGTACCAGCACTTTCCATTCTTTGAGGCTTGCTTTCTCATGGCTGTTCACTACAAATACAACTTTATTAATTGTTTCAGTTGGCCAAAAAGGAATGACTCTCCACTAAATAGATGCTGAAGTCAGGAGTGCCACCTTTTTGTCCCAATCCTTTCAGCACGAAAAAAAAAAAAGGGCAATTCTTATTTTTTATTCCATTTTGACTGCCTGCCAAAATTTTAAATATCATTCTATGTTCTGGACATTACATCATGTTTTTTAGATGGGTTTTCTAAGCAATACTTGACGGGAGAACAATGCTGATGCCATTTAAATTGATGGCTGTTACCTTTTGTCCTGTAAGTGGTCTGGAGACCAGTGCTATAAAGTGCTGACTGCTGATGACAGCCTCCATGGGGGAGTGCATGTACTCCCAGTGGCCTTCATACGTAGTGTTGGTTTTGTTCAAGAACTTTTTTGGTAAGGTGGGATTTGACAGGGACATGTTTTCCCCCAGTTGACAACTTCCGCCTCTGAGACGCCAACTACCACACGACAATTACAGTCTGTTCAAGAATGGGATGCTCAGTACTACTTTCTACTACAGAAACTTGTCTCTCCCCAAATCTAACAAATTATAGAATGATGTTCCAACACATTCTTGCAACACTATTGCTCCAAGTGATTCTGCTAACCAGCAAGGATTAGACCAATGAAAGACACTGGTGCTAGAAAATATAGCCCAAAATGGGGATGGAATATCTGTTTTCCACCTTCTCCACTATATCCTGATTTTTTATCATTTTCTGTCTGGGCAAGGCTGTATGTGTTAAATGATGGAAGAGTAATACTTTCCGTGAAGTCCTTTTCTTCCTTTATCTTTTTTTTTTAATTTCTCTCCCTCTTTTCCAGTGACCTTTGTTCCAACAGAGAAAGCCAAAATATGCATTTTCATGGGGGAAAAAAACCAGCTAAAGAAGGAGGTCTAGATCAAGTGGAAATCATCTATATTGAAGCAACCAGAGGAATTAAAAATGGAGCACAATTGATGTGTCAGGAGTTTTGCCTGGAAAACACTTTGACACTTGCCAGAAACAAGAAATTTTGGCAGCAGCAGAACTTTAGAGGAAGTCAAGGAAGGAAATGATAGAAGTGGTTTTTTTTAAAGTGCAACTGGTTATATGAAGGTGCCCATGATAACTTTATTTCTTTCCTGTTTAATTCCAGCCCTAGTGTGTTCAAAAATCATAGAATCACAGAATCACAGAACGTGCTTAGTTGGAAGGAACCCACAATGATCACCAAGTCCAACTCTTAGTAAATATTATCTGCTAGCTTCAGATTTCTCCAAAGTCCGACATGGAAAAATAGCCCCAACACAGAAAGATGAACAGGTTAGAGCTCTTCCTTTGTCTTTTTTGATGAACTCAAATAAATTACATCCTTGTAGATCTTGGTGTTATTGGTTGTGTAACACATACCCAAGGATGTCTGTCTCAAAGCAATTTTTCCAAGTTACTTGCTTTTGGAATCCCTTTTATCTGATGACCAATGATTCTAATCTGGATCTGAGAACTTTTGTCAAAACTGTTAGAGTTCTGTGATTGTTGTGATGTGTTTAAATTTCAACAAGTCAGCATTTCCTAAAGGAAAAAAAGTACCTTTTTTGAGAGTTCCCATTTGGCAGTGCTCAGATCACAATATCTGGCATATCTTTGAAACTGAAGCAGATGGAATATTTTAGGGCATTTCACCCTGCTTCTCTCATTTCAAGTTGTTTTCCTTCAGGAGGTGGGACTTTGAGAAACGCTGAATCTGGTAAGCCAAGAAAGGAAATGTGAAAGTTGGCAGCACTGAGCGAGACAGTCCTGAGAAGCTCCTTAAGTTTCATCTCTTAGATCTACAGCCTGGTTAGACTATGGCCTTCATTTTAACAGCTTGACTGCAATGATTTTCGTATGACCAGCTCATAAACACTTAAGATGCCGCTTCCATTGTGCTTGTTTGCTTTTACTTATTTTTTCCCTTGTTGTACACCCATAAGGAGGCCACAGTAACCTGTAAATGTGAATGTTTCCATGTATTAAAGAAAAACAAGATGGAATACCCTACACATCTTGTCTCCATTCCCCACCAACAGGAAAAGGGTAGAAGACACTGTATTGATCAGACTGCAAAGACTCTCTCAGGAGAGGCCATTTTTAGTGTTATCTATATCACATCAAGTAAAGACTCATAACTTACTCAGGACTTCTGACTCTATGTGTTACTAATTTTGGACAAGGCATGGCTCCTTGGTGCAATGGGAGTTGGGGAAAGGGGAGGAGAGTTTTGCTTTCCACTTTGGTCTCCAATTGAAGTTTTTCCTAGAATAGAGTTATTTCCTGGGAACATTGCATTGATGTTGGGCTGAGATCTCTCAGCAGTGGCGTCCCATTTCTTAGTCAATTCTATTCCATTGGGATTAGCACAAATGTGTAAAGAAAATTTTACATTTACAACATGAAGCATGTCAGAGGAGGTTTAGGTTGGTTTTTATGGGCTTGGCCTGGCCTGCCCAAGACAGCCCCAAGAACGTTATGCCTGAGACCATTGTCCAAACACTTCTTGAACTGTGTCAGGCTTGGTGCTGTGACTTCCCTGGGGAGCCTGTTCCAGCGCCTGAACATCCTCTGGGTGAAGAAACTTTTTCTGATATCCAACGAAAATCTTCCCTGACTCAGCTTCATGCCATTCCCTCAGGTCTTAACCACAGAGAAGAGATCAGTGCCTGCCCCTCCTCTTCCTCACACAAGGAAGTTGTAACTGCAGTGAGGTCTTCTGTCATTCTGCTCCAGGCTGAACAGACCAAGTGACCTCAGCCTCTACTCATACGACTTCCCCTCAAGGCCTTCACCAGCCCTGTAACTTTCCTTTGGATGCTGATAGCTTTATATCTTTTTTATATTGTAGTGCCCAAAAGTGCATACAGGACTCGAGGTGAGGCCACCCCAGTGCAGAGCAGAGTGGGACAATCCCCTCCCTTGACCAGCTGGCAATGCTTTGCCTGATGTCCCCAGGACATGGTTGGCCCTCCTGGCTGTCAGGGCACTGCTGACTCAAGCATGCTAGGCATGCATGCAACATGCAACCCTAACTTTTTACAGTACAAACAGCACACTGGTGGGCTACAATACAGCCCTGACATCAATTCAGATGCTTAAGTGATGCTCCTTTTTATCCCTCTTTCTCTTCCCACTCCCAACTACCCCAACCAGTTCGTTTAGGGCAAGAAGAACAGTCTATGTTTCTCTAAGGAGAGCAACTGCTCTGAAATCAACAATCTGGTTCAGAGAGGGCTAGCCCCAAGCTGTGTGAACATGTGTCTCAGACCACTTAGCAGAGCCTGTAAGCTTTCACTTGCTTTCAAAGCTGTGCGAAGACAGAGTTGTCAAGCGGTGCTGAGCATAGGAATGTAGGTGGGTTGGTCTCTTGGAGTTGCTCTCTTTGCAGTTATTCTGCAAAACTGAACATACCCTCTCTTCTTCAGGTTTGGACCAGATGGAGATGGAGAGTCCTGAAAGAGATGATGCTGTCAGGAGGTGCAGGCAGGCATAGGATATGATTTCTTTAAATTACCTAGGGGTCAGTATAACATGGAAGTTCCTTTCTGGAAAAGACCTAGACGTGAAGCCCCAATCAATTTTTATAAACTTGAATTTTCAGCAACCTGTGAGCTCAGTATCTGAGCCAGCCTGTGCATTCTGTTGCCTCCTCAGCTCTGAACTTTGCTGTCCTTAGATATACAGACTCTGTGTTACCACACCAGGTGATGTGTGATGCGTGATGTGTGATGTGTGTGAGCTGCTGTTTGTGCAAGGAACCCTTAAACTAGGAAATAAAGAGGGGGTGAAGGAAAAAGGGGGTGTTTCTTACAATGTCATTGCTGCCAAAGGAAATATGTGTCAAACTGCATATCTGGTAGTACTATTTCTTGGCATATTTGTCTTTAACCCTATGTTTTCATAAATACTACGGCATGGGTCTAAACTGCAGGTCATAATATTCTTATCTTTAAGTCCATTCCTCGATGTGTTAATAAAACAAAAAAGTTTGTCTGCTTACAGCCCAATATATTTTTATAACATTAATAACTAAATAAAGTAACAAATCTATGCTTCAAAGACTGTGCTCCTTTAACCCCCCGCCCCATCTTCCAGACTCCTTGGTCACTTCTCCCTGGAAATTGGATGGGGGTCTCCTTGTGTTGCTAGTTCCAAGGAGGCAGAACTCCAAGTCAATGCCAGCACATGAGTGAGAAGAAAGCAGGGCCAAGATTCACTCCTTCAAGTCCAGAGGTCTTTTCTTAATTTCCCATTGCTTTTGAGCTCTGCACAGCACTGGAACGGTTTTTGTACAAGAATGCAAAGCAAAATAAGGCACTGTATTTGGGAATCTGTTTTTACGTGGAAATCTGGCATGCAGAGGTTCTTTCCTTTGACAGGACTCTACTTCTGTAAGGCTTCAACAGGCAATATTCAAGAGATTAGGCAGTACAAAATGCCAAATCCTCAGCATTTTCCTTCTGGACTCATGGTTGCTACAGCCTTGATGCAGTTTGATGCTTTCCAAGTAGAAGTAGGAATTTCTTCATGAATATTTACCCATGCTACTTGCTGGGCAATTGCTTAGAGCTGTTTGACAAAAGATTTTGCTAAGAAAAGAGGTTCTGATAGAAGGAGTTTCATAGAGCACATTTTGCACCAGTAGACTATAATAAACATATCTATATACATTATAGATAGTACATACAAGAAACATAAACAGCATTTCTGACATTATATGTCAGCTAATGTCAGAAGATATGTTTATTGTGTAGGCTAAAAATCACGAACAGCATGAAGAACTGTTGGGAAAGGAGTGAATAGTGGATCACTGAAATGGGGACTAACTTCTCTAATAGAAAAATTGAGTACATGAGAACTTGTCATTTCCCCCAGCCCCACAGAAGATTGTATTGTTGAGAACAAGACTTACTTCTTCAGAATTTTTGCTCAGTGTTTCAGCTCAAACCTGTTGGTTAAAAAAGTGAAACATACACATAATGTGAAGCAACTCATTAGCTGGGGACAGTTCTGACAACAATGCTTGAGACTGCATATTTAAGGCATCAGTAAGATCTTCCAGTCTTGCTGGCAGGAGAAAGAAGAGAGCATTAATTATTACTTGTTTATGCTAGTTTTGGCGTTTTTGAATTATTGATATGTCCCTTGAAACTGTCTCTGATCATTTCCCTTTGAGCTCAGAGGCATGTGGTGGTAAGGAGAGACCTGGCCTAGCTGCTGGACTTTCTCCTGCTGAACTCAGCATCCGAGCTGATCATAGCAGCAACAGATGTTTCTGCTTTTTAAGGTCTGTGGGAACGTCACTTAACATTTTTTTCCTTCTTCCTTGTAGGAAGAAATGCCAATATAGCTGAGATCCAAAAATCTTGACTTCAGCTTTATGTTATTATTGGAAGTTATTGCGACTGGATATCCTATTGTCCATTCTCAAGTAACAAGCTGATAGCTATTAATGCTGTATTTGCTTTTTCATGCATAGTTTCTACGTGTTTGTTATTCAGATACTTCCTGGCAATAAATGAGGGAACACATAATCACTGTTGCCTTCAATGCAAGGGGGTCTGTAAGATTTATCTTGTTTCAAAAATATTAGTCAAGCTCAGGAACAAGCTTACTAACAACTAAAACAACTCATTCCCTTTGTGCTCTGAGCAGTGACCTGGTACATGATATTACAGGGATCCATGTCAATGCTGTTCGTAAGGTCTGACTCTCTCCTGAGCACCCACACATAGATACCTAAGAAACCTGAGAAATGTGTGTTCAGCTTAAAATTTTCCAAATGAATGCATATATTTGAAATACTGCTAGTATTACTTAACAATAAAAAAAAAAGTGTTTAAATTCAAGCCTGGCTTCATTCTCTATACATTGACAGTACCTACTTTTGCCAAGGAAACCTTTGCTACACAGGAGATTTACTTTCAGGCTTAATGCCATATTTCCACAGGTAGTTCCTGAGTGTGAATTAACAGCTTTAATTCCTAGCAGAAAGTCCTTAGGAGAATTTTTGGCAGTACTTGATCAGGGGAAGTGCCAAAATCAAGCATCTCTTGGCCTTTCTACCTGTACCAATATTTTCAAGATGTCAAGGCTCTGTGGCAGGTCTCAGCACTGCCTTTTCTCTGAAAGAGAGCTGGACCTCATTGAGTGGCTGGAAAGGAACCATGGGGCAAAGCCGTGGCTGGGCAGGGTATGAATTGTGTCCCTGCTCTTGCAGCATAGGCTCTGACTTCTCTCCTGCTCTACAGTGGCTGTCAGTAGCTCAAAAAATGAGCCAACTGACTACACTTAGTGTACGGGGTGGTGAAGCGGGAACAACATCCTGGGACTGTATTGGACACATGCAATTCCTGGAGGGCAGGAGTGAGGAGGAGGTGGTTTACAAAATCACAGCACCATTTAGGTTGGAAAAGACCTCTGAGATCATCAAGTCCAACCTTTGCCTGAACACCACCTTGTCAACCAGACCATGGCACAGAGTGTCACATCCAGTCCTTTCTTGAACACCTCCAGGGATGGTGACTACACCACCTCCCTGGACAGTCCATTCCAATGTATAACCATCTTTTCTGCAAAGGAATTCATCATGATGTCCAACCTGAACCTTCCCTGGCACGACTTGATCCTTTGTCCTCTTGTCCTGTTGGTGGTTGTCTGGGAGAAGAGACCGATCCCCACCTGGCTACAACCTCCTTTCAGGTAGTTGTAGAGAGTGATAGGATCCCTCCTGAGCATCTTCTTCTCCAACCTAAGTAATCACACCTCTCCCAGCTGCTCCTTAAAGGACTTGTGATCCTGCCTGGTTAACCAGGATTGACAATAAATAATGGAGAGTGGCTTAGGGAGCTCTTCCACCAGCTCTCTCGACCCTTGGATGAATCCAATCCGCTCCCATAGATTATGAGTGCCTAAGTGNCAAGGTAGAGGTTTTGTTGACCCCTTTCATTACTTCACTACTACAAGAATCAAAAACTGTCATTTCATGGCCACTGTGCCCAAGACTAACTTTGACTACCACATCTTCCATCAGGCCTTCTCTGTTTGTAAACAGTAGGTCCAATGTGGCACCACCCTGACAGGCTCAGGAAGTACTCTTCCATACACACCAGGAGTATCCTAGACTTTCTCCTNCTGTGTTGAGTATCCTAGACTTTCTCCTCTTCACTGTGTTGAGTTTCCAGGAGATATTCAACAAGTTAAAATGTCCCACAAGAACAAGGGCTAGCAATGGTGAAACATCAGCCAGTTGCTTAAAGAATACTTCACCTGCCTCTTAATCCTGGTGGAGTGGTCCATAACAATCCCACCAGGATATATGCCTCGTTAGCCTTCCCTTGATTCTTACCCAGGGACATTTGACCTCATCATCACTATTCTTGAGCCCTATGCAGTCAAAACGCGCCCTTAATATACAGAGGCACCCCGCAACTTGTCCTTCCTCACCTGTCCCTTCTGAAGAGCTT